>OX422211.1:336242503-336722503 GCA_949130495.1 Sambucus nigra
TGGGACTATTATGATCCTAGGTTTCTCGATTTACCAGTGCCTCCATTTAAGCTTGATATGAGTTGGATTCCTGCTCGGCCCATTCCTCAGTGCCTGATGTCAAAGTATCTTGGTGACTACAATCTTCATTCAAATTTTGAGATATCTCGCCCAGAGCACCTGCTTGCTCGTCCTTCTGTGATGAATATTCGAATGTTGAAAGACATAAACTTCATAAACTCCCCCTATGCCTTAGACGATCCTCCTGCCAGAGTGGAACCTGCTTCAAAGGCAGAGGGAAAAAAATCCATAGAATAGGATTTTATGTAATGACTTGTACTTTTCACCACTTATGTAATTCTATTTCATTTGAATGAAAAATTGTCACTTCATTTTTCTTCTAAATAATTTGTAGAATGTTTTTGCTTGTTGGTTGCTTATTTTATTGCAGTGATTTATCAATCTTAGATCTTTATGTGATAAAACATTCTTTATCTCATGATCCTGTTTAATTTAAACAACTGGAGATGATTGTAATTGGCTTACCGACCAACTAGAATTTATTAAGATATTTTTTTCCGACCAACCGGAGTTGGTGAACTTTTATTCCCAGACCAACCGTAGTTAGTGGGATTTTATTTATCGACCAACCGTAGTTGGTGGACCGACCAACCGTAGTTGGTGGGATTTTATTTATCGACCAATCGTAGTTGGTAGACTGACCAACCGTAGTTGGTAGGGTTTTTATTTATCGACCAACTGTAGTTGGTAAACCGACCAACTGTAGTTGGTAGGGTTTTTATTTATCGACCAACCATAGTTGGTAGACCGACCAACCGTAGTTGGTAGGGTTTTATTTATTGACCGACCGTAGTTGGTAGATCGACCAACCGTAGTTGGTAGGGTTTTATTTACCGACCAACCATAGTTGGTGGACCGACCAACCATAGTTGGTGGGATTTTATTTATCTACCGACCGTAATTGGTAGACCGACCAACCGTAGTTGGTCGATCGAACAATCGTAGTTGGTAGGGTTTTATTTTGAACTTGATGCATAGTGTGTAGCACTAATACTCCGAAAAAATTTCAATAAAAGGAGAGAATTGGGTAAAACATCTAAAGCTTTATTCATATTGAAGAAAACTGCATTACATAAGGATTGAACTACTGATAATATTTGCGCAGATGCTCTGCGTTCCATGCATTCTTAAACTCCTCTCCTTTTAAGGTCTCAATCCTACAAGTTCCTGGGCGAACAACTTCTGTTACTCTATAAGGTCCATGCCAGTTAGCTTCCAATTTATTGTGCTTTTGAATTACTTTCTTTAGCACGTAGTCTCCTTCCTTCAAATCACACTTTTTTACCCTCTTGTTGTAGAACAGAGCTGTTCGTTGTTTGTATGAAGCATTCCTAATTGCTGCTCCTTCTCTAACTTCCTTGAGCATATCCAAGCCTAATCTTCTCATCAAGTCACTGATATGAGAATTGAAATTCAGCACTCTGTGTGTGGGGAGACCCAGCTCAGCAGGTATAACAGCTTCACTTCCAAATGCCAGCATGTATGGAGATTCTCCTGTTACTGCTCGTGGTGTAGTAAGATAAGCCCACAGTACGGAATGTAGCTCGTTGATCTAATTTTCCTTCGCATCATCCAGTATTTTCTTCAAATCATTCAACAGCATTCTGTTCATCACCTCAGTTTGTCCATTGCTCTGGGGATGGCCTGGTGCCGAGTGGGTTTTCAAAATGTTTGACTGATGACAATATGCAGCGAATTCCTCATTATCAAATTGGGTTCCATGATCAGTAATGAATGCATGGGGAAGACCATATCTGCAAATGATATTCTTCTAAATAAATTGATACACCTTCTCATAAGTCATATCAATAAGAGGTTCAGCTTCCACCCATTTAGTAAAATAATCCACTGCGACGACGAGGTATTTGAACCTTCCTCTTGTCGTCGGGAGTGGCCCGACCAAGTCTATTCCCCACATGGAAAATGGCCAAGGGGATGTTATGGGTGTTAGAAATTCTTGGGGAGTTCTTCGGATAGAGGAAAAGCATTGACATTTATCACATTTTTTGGCATAGGCTATACAATCATTCCTCATTATTGGCCAATAGTATCCTTGCGTCATTACTCTTTGCAAAAGCGTTCGACCTGCTACATGAGCTCCACAGGAGCCTTCATAGACTTCTTCAATCAAGTCTTTCACCTCGGAAGGGTGCACACATCTTTGCAGACCTGCTATAATTCCTCCTCTATATAGAATACCATTAGTCAATACATAACGAGCAGCTTTAAACTTCAGTTTCTTAGCTGTGAGTTTGTCGGTTAGTAATTTCCCTTCCTTAATATATGCCCTGATGGGATCCATCCAAGATGGTCCTAAATCAAGGGTAATAAAGTTCATCATCATATCTTCGTATACGCTTCGACTAGCCAAGACTTCTATTGGGATTGTTCTTCGTAGCTCGGTGCATGTGGCTGAAGCTAACCGAGCTAAGGCATCCGCTCTTGCATTCTCGAATATTGGTATTCTAATTATCTGTACTGCGATCAGGCTTGATAAAACCTCCACTGCTTTTGCATGATACCTGATCATTAATTCTCCTTTGGCCGCATATACCCCCAGCATTTGATTTACGATCAATTGCGAGTCACTGAATACAATAACCTATTCCGCCCCCATAGTTTTTGCCAGGCCAAGTCCTGCAATCATAGCTTCATATTCAGCCTCATTATTAGAAGCCTTGAATTGGAAGTGCAAACCATACTCCACATCGACCTCATCCGGGCTGTTTAAAATAATCCTTGTCCCACAACCTGTAATGCAAGATGAACCATCCACATATAGATTCCATATAGGTACCTTATCCTTAATTTTTTTATCAGATAAAGTTCCTCGGCTGAATATTTGTTGCTTCCTTTTATCCTCCTCTAGTACTTCTTGTTGCTCGTCGACCATCTCCCCCTGATCGTCAACTGACTTAAGTTGATCGGGGTTTAAATTTAATGATCCTATAACATCCACAGGTTGGTCGGTATTCAGCTTTTGCTCCTCGGAGGTGTCAGGATAAGTGAATTCTGTGATAAAATCTACTACTGCTTGCCCTTTAAGCGACGATCTAGGCTCATAAACTATGTCATATTCACCAAGTTCTACTGCCCAGTACATCAATCTCCCTGATTTCTCCGGTTTATGAAGAGTTTGCCTCAGTGGCATATCGGTATACACTACTATGGTATGAGCTTGGAAGTACGGCCTCATTCTTCTACTTGCTTCGATCAATGCTAGTGCCAACTTTTCTAGTCTTGGATATCTGATCTATGCTCCTCGGAAGGCCTTACTAGTGTAATAAATTAGTTTTTGCACTCCATCCTCCATTCTTATCAATGCCGAGCTAACTGCATTCTATGAAACTGTCAGATACAAGTACAATCTTTCTCCCATCACTGGCCTAGACAACAGTGGGGGTACTCCCAAGTATTTCTTTAACTCTTGAAAGGCCTTCTCGCATTCATCATTCCATTCAAACGTTTTTCGGAGTGTTTTGAAGAATGGGAGGCATCTATCAGTTGCTCGTGATACAAATCTATTAAGTGCTGCAACTCGCCCTGTGAGACTTTGCACTTTCTTCTTCGTCGTTGGAGATCGTAGCCCCAATAGAGCCTTGATCTTTTCTGGATTTGCTTAAATACCTCGTTGGTTGAGAATATACCCAAGGAACATGCCTTCTTGTACTCCGAATATTCACTTGGTAGGGTTCAACTTCATTTGATATTTATCTAATTGATCAAAGGTTTGACCCAGATCAATTAGATGGTCAGCAACTTTCTTGCTCTTCGTCAGCATATCATCAATATAAACCTCCATATTGTGACTGATTTGATCTGCAAACACCTTGTTCATCAGTCGCTGATATGTTGCACCTGCATTTTTCAAACCAAAAGGCATAACATTATAACAGTAAGTTCCCCTAGGGGTAATAAAAGAGGTACTCTACCTGTCTTCGGGTTTCATTTTAATCTGGTTGTAACCAGAATAAGCATCCACGAAGCTCAATAGCTCGTGTCCCGAGGTAGCATCCACTAATTGATCAATTCGGGGAATAGGAAAATGATCCTTTGGGCATGCCTTGTTGAGGTCGGTGAAGTCTACACACATCCTCCATTTTTTGTTCTTCTTCTTCACCATCACCACATTAGCTAACCAGTTTGGATATTTGACATCTTCAATAAAGCAAGATTTTTGGAGCTTCTCGACCTCCTCTTGTATAGCTTGGTTCTTCTCGGGGATGAACACTCTTCTTCATTGCTTCACAGGTTTGATTTCCTTGTTCACATTAAGTTCATGACATAAGAAATTTGGGTCTATTCTTGGCATATCTTCTTGACTCCATGCGAAAGTTTGTTTTCTGCTTTTTAGGAGGTCTATCAATTCCTGTTTTAGTGGGGTGTCCAACGATGAACCGATTTAAGTTGTTCGTTCTGGGTGTTCGTCGTCCAGAATGACATTTTCAGTAGCTTCCACCACCTGACCTTTTATGAGTTACGACTCGTCTCTAGGATCTAACGTTTAAATTTTCGCACATTCATCCACTTAATAGGTGGTAGTCTTTTTCCTATATTCTTCCTGTTCTTCTTGCTCGGCTGATGAATAGTAGCATTCCCGAGCTACTTTTTGGTCACCCTTCACAATTCCTACTCCAAAGTTGGTTAGAAATTTTAGGCATTGATGTACAATAGATGGTACTGCTTTGAACTTCTTCAATCCTACCCTTCTCATAATGATATTGTAAGCTGATTGAAGATTCTTATCCATCACAAAAAAGCGCACTCTTTCTGTTTGACAAGCAGGCCATGTACCGATGAACATATCCAACTTGATTGTCCCAAGTGGAAAAACTTTCTCGCCAGTAAACCTGAGGAGGGGTCGATGATATGGCTCCAACTGGGATAGCTTTAGGTTCAAACTATCAAAACATGGGTAGAACATAATATCTACCGAGCTACCATTATCCACCAAGACTCACGAAATCACTACTTCCTTCATCCTCATTTTGATCACCAATGGGTCATCATGAGGATATAGCACACCTGCGAGGTCATTCTTAGAGAAACCAATGACCAGTTTATCTTTGTTAACCTTCCTCGGGCGATCTTCTCCAGCTAGATTTATCCGTTAAATATACGAACAAGCTTGAGCCTCGTTAAGGTAAGCTTTCCTTTCTGCAGTAAGGTCTCCACCTCCTTCATCTCCACCAGTAATAACAATACAATCAAATGACCCAAAACGGATAGAAAATACCTCATGTTCTGGCTGTCTTGGTCTTTTAGGGAGATCGGGGTCGTCTTATAGATCATATTCATGATCTCTTTTCTTATTTTCTTCTACTCGATGAGGAGATCTAGATATCTGTCTTGCTCGGTCATTACTTTTTCCTTCATTTCTGCGATCAACATACTTGGCCAGCTTTCCTCGTCTGATGAGTGCTTCGATTTCATTTTGAAGAGCTATGCAATTTTTGGTCGTGTGACCATGGTCTTTATGGAACTCGCAATATTTGGCCTTATTCCTCTTGTCAGGATCTGTCTTCATTTTCTCTGGCCAATTTAACTCCTCGTTGTTCTTGATCTCTTCTAGAACGTGGTTTATATCTACCTTCAAAGGAGTATAGTTTTCAAATTTCTTCAACTGTTCCAATGCTTGCTCTGCTTTTGACTGCTTGTTACCACCATTATTCTTCTGATCCTTCTTCTCAATCTTCTCGGCCTCAACTTTGGTTTCCTTAGTGTCCATGCTCTTCTTTGCAGCCATAGCTTCCTCGGCATTCATGATTTTGGCTGCTTTTGCCATTAATTCTGACATGGTCCTAGGTGGATCTTTGGACAAAGTATAGTACAATTTATTTGGCAACAATCCACTCATCAGAGTAGTGATTGTTGTCTTTTCCTCGTAATCAATAACTTAGAGCTTCTCGTTATTGAAATGAGTAATATAATCCCTGGTGCTCTCACCTGCCTTTTGTCTAACGCTTAGCAAGTGTGCTACTCGCTTAACTGGTCTTGCTCCAAAACAGAAGTTTCCAATAAAGAGCTCGGACAGTTGAAAGAAAGTTGCAATTTTCCACCGAGGAAGATTGTTGTACCATATTTGAGCAGATCCAGTTAGAGTTCCTGAGAACGCCCTGCATCGCATCTTGTCTGGAACAGCATAGATATCAGCAGCTGCCTGATATTGTTCTATATGTAGAACATGATCAATTTTCCATCATATTTTGGTGTTACCACTGAGGCTTTGAACTTTGATGGTGTGGGAAAATCCACAATTGCTTGGATAAAAGGTGTCCCTTGGATAAAAGTTCTTTGTAGACGATTTTTAGCCTTAGCCATTTCCCCTAATCTATCCTCCAACCTTTGAATAGAGCCTTTCCATGCATCATTTTCCTCCTCGAGCCTGTTGGTCCGAGCAACTGATCGTGTTGAATTTGCCTCTTGGGATTTTTCACGACGAGCAGCTGGTCGTGATTGGGAAGAACCTTCTTTTAACTCATATGATCGTTGAGAGTTCCTCGACACTATCCTAGGCAGACTTCTATTCCTCCTAGGACCCAGTCGATCAAAAGTAGAGACTCTACTCAATCTTTCAAGAGCACTGGTCCTTTCTGGAGATAGAGTGATGTTTTATTGAGTGTCTATAGCTCGTACCGAGGAAGTCCTTCCAGGATAATAAGAAGGATCATTGGATCTCTCAGTGCGATATGAATCCGTGCGTCTAGAATGAGATTCTTCCAGGAGTAACGTTTGTCTGGTTCATGAAGAAGGCAATCGGGTATTTCTCTGAATGCTTCGTTGTCCTGACTGGGTAGGTGCTCCACCCTGAATAGTTTGCATGAGTTGTCACATTGTTTCTTGCATCGCGGTCTGGCCCTGAGCTAAATTAGCCATTATTCCAGCCAGATCTTGGACACTTGGAGGGCAGACGGATTTGGGGGGTTTCCAGCATTTCGATTACTGGATTCTGGATTATCAGCCATTGATGATGAGTTATTTTGATGAAAAACGAAAATTACAGTAGTTTCCCACAGACGACGCCAATCTGTTGATGTAAAAAAATAGATTTTACCTAATTCTTTTAATCACAGATAATAATAATAAGAAAGTAATAGACAATGATTTTTAAAGTGGTTCAGCCTTAACAGAATGGCCTACGTCCACTATTCTTGTATTGATGATTATTTGCCCAGAATTCTCGATAATAGGTTTACCAAGAAATTTCAAGTCCCCTCCTAATGAGAAGGTTACAATGTATTTAAAGCCTTGAGGTCGTACATGTGAAAGAATAATACATAGTTATCCAGTAGGCGTGTACGTCTATATGACAATAAATGCACATTTAATGCACAGTCATCCCTTTAATTATCCTGATATGAATGCTCTGTACGAGGTGCAGCTCGAACCGCCTGAGCTGCTCGGACCACCTAAGTAGCTCGGTATATATGAGTTGCTCTGCACAATAAAGTTTCTCGGAGAACACTTATTGATCGGAGCGCCTGAGTTGGTCGGGGATATTGTGTTCCTCGGAGTCGAGGTACTGTTCAAAAATGTTTGTGAATGCCATGTAGAATGACACGTGTTTCCACATAATTGATCCATGTCAGCATACTAAATTTGGTATCAACACTCAATGACACGTAGTCATATGATGTAGATTTACCCTCTCTATAAGAGAAATATCAAGCAAGACGGTATTTTGGGTTCCAAAACAATTCACTAAAGGATTGGGATATTTTGTGAAATGTAAAAACAAACGATTAAACCACTAAAGTGAGAAGACAAATTTGTACTGCTGTTTATAGAAAACATAGACAGTTTTTACACAAGTCTTCTTATGAAAAACGGAATTGGAGAGTCCTATTTATAACAGACTTAGGGAGGCGACTCGTTCAAACGAGATTAGATGTCGTTTGAACGAAACCCATTATTGTTTGATACTTCACACGATAAGGAATGCCATTTGAACGACATAGGCTATCATTCGAACGAGCCTATAAAATAAAATGTTTTCTTTTATCTTTTGCTCAGTAATTTCACTGCCTTAAACACTTCAAAAAATATATTTTTTGACCGAAAACATTTAAAGCTCCACTCCAACACTTAGAAAATATTTTTTGAAAAAATAATCCCAACACTCTAAGTGAAATGCTAAGGTACTTAAACACAACCTTACCAAAATTAATCTCGCGAAGAGTTCTTTGATGAAGAACATAGATATTTGGACCCGTCTTAATGCTTGAATGAATGATCTTGAATCATTCTTCGACGGTTGTAGTGGTATACGACATACTCTAATGTAAACATGACTGATAAAATATGTCCTGACAAATCTCTCTCTATGCCGGTACAAAATAAAAATAATTCGAATTATCAAATCAAAATGCCTATACAAATCTAATACCCTCCCATGAACCCAAAAGTTAAAAGGTACTTAAAACGCAAGCCTTCAAATCTTTTCTCTTCAAAAAATCTTCATCAATCTTCATCAGTTTTCAAATATCAAAGCTTTTCTCATCAGTGTGTGCAACATAATGATCTTCACTTTTGTACCTACACGTGAGATAAAGAAAATGCCTTCGTGACACATCGATTTTGAAATGAGATAAAAATACATCAATCAATATACTCAAATATCCCCCAAAATGCAAACTCCCGCATAATTCGTTCTCCCCCTTTTATTTGTTCGAAATAGACAAGGAAATGAATAAAAAAACAAAACATGGAGTGTCACCACAAACAACACAAATATGGATAAAAACTACGCACATGTAGAGGAAATACTCAAAAGATCCACAAACTATTTTTGAATTTTTTAATTTAATAAAAAATTACACTATGAATAACATTTAGATACCCAAATCACGGATATGGAATGAATGGGTGTGAACAAATTCAATAGGTAATATAACTCTGTCAAGCATATGTGCACGATGCATAAGTGTACTCCTATCGAATGAACATTAAAAATTATCCTTAGGTGTAAAATTGTTGAATTTAGATGATATCGACTAAATCAAATCAGCAAATCAAATCCAAAGTGATTTTCACAGCAATAACGTCCAAAACTATTTAGTGCCATTTCGTGAACTTTTCAAAGGACGTGCAAACCCATTGATTACTTTCGAACCAAACTCCCTCGTATAAGATATTTCAATTTTTATATCTAATGAGGTTCTAAATTCTCAACTTAGAGAAAACCTATTGGCCCAAATTTTGGCATATTTCATCTTTTTATTGCCATAAGTTTTTGTGCGGGCACTTTTCAAATGGTGTCTTTCACGCAGAGTCAATTTTACACTCTTTTAGGCCTTTACCCTGTCACTCATCAATTTTTCAAATTTAAACATATTCCTCATGGTCAATGGTTTTTACATGCACTACTTTTATTACACTTGTATTATTGCACTTGGTTCGTTTTAAGAACATGATTGAGATGAAAGCACTCAACCAACATGTGATAGACAAGTACAATAATCAAACCAATCCTTGCATGTGTGCAATAAAGGAAATAATGAGTCAAACATGTGGTAAGTATCAACTACTAACTTCTCAATGACTCCAAACATGTAAAACACATGGATGACATGATATATTGTCTGAAAACACTATCAAATTGTCACATGGATAAATGGAATAAAATTTTGACTCGGTCATCCTAAGTGCCCATTCATATACGGTGTAAAACAAAATAAAAAACTCTTTTTGTCTTTTTCAATTTTTCTTAAAAAATTAATTTCTTTTTGTATTTTTAAAAAAATTCAAAAACAAAAACCATAAATACAAGCATGGTACACACTAGCAATAGGCATAATATCGGCATGAGCATAATCCTATGCTAGCAGACAGTAAACCACACATAAAATAATCATTCTAAGTATGTGCGATTAAATGAGCAATACAGTATTATCAATTAAACATAAATACCAAAGGTAACTGCATATAAACTGACAGAGGCAACCTAGCAGTACCAAAAAACATAATCATATGAACCCAGTGGACTGAAACAGATGAATGGAGAAAACCAAACAAGTCATTAAAAAAACTCAATCTCACTCGAAAGAAAACACATGTCATTAGAACGACAGCTTCACACGATATTGGATCTCGCTCAAACGACAAAACAGAAATCCCGAGCCGAGTCCAAACTGTTAAACAGTGTTGCCCGGTGAATAAATTTCTAGAAAAAAGTACCTGGAAGGTGCTGACATATCCAAAACAGTGCTAAAACAGTAGTTAAACTAATAAAACAATGTCAACTACAATGAAGTGAGTCATAAAACTAGTAAGAGTATATCATGGAGCATAACTAGCGTATGACAAATAACCAACACCATCAACCAAAATATCTGACATGAGGTGAATCATGTGCAAGCAAACGAGAGTCATGAATAATTAAACCATATTCTTATAAGTTCGATTTCCTAATCCAAACTGATGTGTAATGATGTGTGGGGATTTTAGGAATGGGTATGACTCTCTCTTTAAAATTCCTAGGAGTGTTTTGAAGTTTATAACAGAAACGCCTAAGGTGACCTTTTTGGCCGCAATGAGTACACGTGTATATATGTAGTGGTGAACGTTACCTAAATGTGACTTTCTCCTCAAATTCCTAGGTGTCACTTTCCTAAAAATCCTAGGTGGCTCTCTCCTAACATCCCTAGGAGGCACTCTTACACGTGTGGGGATGGCTTTGGGAATGGGTGCAACCTGTTTTTCAAAACTATTCCCACCCCTATCATTTTTTATTTCGACAGTGCATAGAATATTTCAAGATTTTCAGACCGAAACTCCAAATCAAATTTCACTTTACTCGAATCTCTCAAACTTTTCTCAAGTTCACCTATCCTAGATTCAAGTGCACGACTAGAATCCTCAAACTCAAGAAGCTCCTTTTTCATAGCCTTCATCACCCCTCAAAGACTATCTCTCTCTCCCTCGGCGTACTCAAGCTTCTCTCTCAAAATTTTCTCACATGCCCTAAGATCTTCAAATAAAACATCATTATTTTTTAAGGCACGCTCTTTCAATTGAGATTTTAATTTCAATTTTTTTTCTTTCTTCTCAAAGCTTCAGCATAAAGTTCATTGAACGTAGTTTGCAAGCTACGCTCATCTACACTTCCATCCTCACTCCCATCACCCTCACTTTCATGAGTTACACTACCAGTGGTAGCGGAAGAAGTACCATCGTCATTCTCATGAGTAGCCATACGTTTCGGAAGGACACGGTTACTTACACAAAAAATTTATTCACTCGGATCACTCTCACTAAGGGTGGCGACATAAGCAATTGGTTTATTAAAACACTCCCTAACTTTGGTGGGGCACTCATCTATGCTATGGCCAATCCCCTCACAAAAAAGACATCTCTCATATTCTTTCTATTTAACGAGAGGATTAAAATCAGATTTCAACCGAGATTTCCAAATAGTTCTGTCAGACAAGTGACATCTAAAATCATCAAATCCCCCCAAAGGCATACTGAAAGAAATCGGGATTTCATAAAAAAATTCAGAAAAATCGCGATAAAAACACATTAACTTAGTGCAACAGGCTCTGATACCAATTTGAGAGTGTGCTACAGCGGAGTAATATGACTTCTTAAATAAATCCAATTTTAATTAACCCAAATTTTAGTTAAACGCTAACACATGTATCTAGGTTATTTGATGACATAAAATAAATAAGCATGCAAAGGAAATCAATTTGAGCAAAAATTCCCAAAGGACAAAACCTTTTATTTCATTACAATTGTAAATCGCAACTTACACGATTACAACGAAATAGATTTTAACACACAAATACCCGCAGGTGTCGGTCAGTGTCGTCAGCAGTGGTTCACACGTAGACATACCATAAGAACCGCAGTTGTATCTTTAGGCCAGGAATACCACAACACTCCTTATCAACCTCAGTCCAAATTAAAAAAGAATCTTCACGCAATAAGATCCTCAATAACACGCAGTCCTATGATGTACATTTACCCTCTCTACAAGAGCAATATCAGGCAAGACTGTATTTTGGGTTCCAAAACAATTCACTAAAGGATTGGGATGTTTTGTGAATTGTAAAAACAAAGGATTAAACCTCTAAAGTGAGAAGAAAAATTCTTACAGTGGTTTACATAACACGGAGGAAGTTTTTACAAAAGTATTATTATGAAAAATGGAGTTGGAGAGTCCTATTTATTAAAGACTTAAGGCGGCGGCTCGTTCAAATGAGATTGGATGTCATTTGAACGAAACCCATTCACATTTGATACTTCGCGCGACAAGCCATTACATTTAAACGACATAGGCTATCGTTCGAACGAGCCTATAAAATAATATTTTTTTCTTGTATCTTTTGCTCAGTAATTGCACCGCCTCAAACACTGCGAAAAATATCTTTTTTGACGAAAAGATTTAAACCTGCGCTCCAACACTTAGAAAATATTTAGTGAAAAAATATTCCCAATACTCTAAGTGAAATGCTAAGGTACTTAAACACAACCTTACCAAAATTAGTATCGCGAAGACATCTTTGTTGAAGAAATTTTATATTCGAACCCGTCTTCATGTTTGAATGATCTTGAATAATTCTTCGACGGTTGTAGTGGTATAAGACATACTATAATGTAAACAGGACTTATATAATATGTCCTTAGAATAAAGTTGAACTTCATCCAATTATACCGAGACCATCTCAAGACACAATAAAATGCCCACGTCAAAGATCTGATGGATATAGAAGCCCTATTTAAGGATGACTTTACGAATATACCTCTAATGTTTGAGGTTTAGTAGAAAATAAATGTTCCCCATTTTCTGATCAGAAGAAGTGACAAGAAAAATCTAACCACTATCAGTTCCATCCAAGTGCATAAATTCCTACAGAGTGGAGTACTGAAGGAATCTAACAATCATTTTCTACCACGTACACCCTATACAGGTATAGTCTATGAAGCTCTAAAAAATAAGGGGGTTTTAAAACCTAAAGACCGTAAACCTCTACCTAATCCATTAGTAGGGAATATTTTAAACGATGTGTACTACGAATATCATTTGGATACCATACACTCTCTAGAAGGATTTTAAAATTTAAGACATGACATCTAAGAGTTGATTCATCAAGGAAATATAATTGCACTTGCTAGACCTAAACCTAATGTCAATAATAACTTTCTACTTGGCCAAGACTGAGGAGTGAACACTATCACTATAAATTGTGGAATTGGAGATTCATCCCTCTTAATCAAACCCATCACACTAGCTGAAGGGGAAGAAAGATTGAGCTTATGAAGTTTAAACGATAGACATTTAGATCATGTAGTGCCCCCATAAAAACACATAGATCTTATGGATCAGATTCTAAGTGACTTGAAAGAGACAAGTTAAGATCCCCTATAAGTCAACATATACCAGCAAATGTTTCTTTTGCTTAGAGAAATCTCCAATTTCCTCTTATCAAATAGTGTTCACCCATATGAGAACCTCTTTGATCTTTGGGAGGTAATGTATGATGAAGTACAACACGTCGATGGGTATATAAAAGGACAAGAATACATGGAAGAAAATTAGTTTGCAATGAAAGATAGCCAAGAATTATAGACTTGGTCATCACTCAGTGACCTAACAAATGAACATTCATCATAGGAGGATTTGATATTTCAATTTGATGACTTAGTTATCTCATTGCCTCATAAATATACCAATTACATTTTCGCTCTAGATTTCAATTAAATCATGGCATAATTTCTCACCCCATATTAGGACTCTATGGAAGTTAATCACCTCACTTGATATAGAAGATTCTACAAAGACCCTAACCTTACTACAATTTTTTCCAGGAAGATAGGCAAAGATAATGTAAACGAGGTTATCAAAGATAATCCGTTAGGAGAAGTTAAAGAAAACATAGTCTGCAATCTTGAAGAACTCACAAAAATAGTAAGGAGCCCAGATATCACAAAATCATATCATTTTCCAATACATAATTTCCCAAGATAGGGCCATGAAAAAATATGACCTTAAACATCACAGTGAACATAAAAGTAAAAAGGGTACCTGCCTCCTTTAGTTTCAGTTTGAAAAGACTTCAAATTCGTGACGTTAGAGGAGTTGCTTTTATCACTACATTAAAAGTTAAAATCTTTTTGCGAGGAAAATGTAATAACCATATCAAGGGACAATAAATTTATCAAAGGAGAAGGATGTAGTCCGATCTTAGAGATAAAATATAAAATTGAAGACATATACATTAATCGATTCTAATTAGACTCACATCTGCAAGTCATCTTAGTTAATAGTAATGAACAAAATCTTCAACCATACTCTAAATATGGCTACTGCAACATCACTCATATGATGAAAAAAAATGAAATTTCTACAAGGAATGGTCCTATAAATCATTCATCGATGGATTAGTGAGCCTATCAAGGCACCACATCAATTCAATATGAAGTGTCTAGAGTTAAACACAATAATAGAAACCCATTTCCAAAGCATTGAAAGCTAAAGGGAATGAATTCAAGAAATCATGGATTGTGTATATACCTTATCATCCTAGCCTCAATGGATGCTTCATCAAGAAAGGGGATGTTTTTCCCTTTTTTTGATTTCTTGAACATTGGTTAGATGCCAACCCCTGAAAATAAATGACCGAATGGGATATTTTCTTTGATGATAGCCCAACATGGATAGAGGATGAATTACATAAAATAAAAGACCTGATTAGGAGGGTGGAGAAACGCTTTGAAGAGTGGGACCCAATTGAATATTTGAAGAACATTAAGTTATTTTGAGAAGTGCTTATGGAAGATTAAAAGAACTAGATGTTAAGACATCTATCAATAACTGAGAAGCCTTTTGAAAATGAATTTGCATATATGATCTAAGAAGAATGACCCTCCACTATACGTGACCTCCCATTTGAGGAGAAAGACATTGAGGCTAATTACTTCAGTGTACTAGATCATATCAATCCCTTTGTGGAATAAATAAATTTTAACATTTAATATCCTTGTGTGAAAAATATCGACATGATTATCGAGAGTACTTCTAACAATGCCTTTAAATCCTTCGTATATGAATTTTCTAGATATAATTAAATCAATATGCATTAAGACGATCAGAAAAAATATCTTTAACCACCTCTTAAGGAACCTTTTATCATATAGTGTTATCACTTAGGTTTAAAAATGTTGGTTCTAATTACCAATAAGGGGATAGAACTTTGACCTATGACATGATCCATAAGAAGGTCATTTTGTATGTTGACAATATGGTCATCAAATCCAAAACACGTGAATGACTTTTTCTAGAGAAAATTATTCAAGAGAATAAGGATGTACAAAAAGTATTTAAATCCCTATAAATTCATATTTGGAGTTACTAAACAATGTTTCTAGGTTTCCTCATAAGGAGAATGGGATTGAGGTGACTTGACCAAAGTCATATCCATCCTGGAAATATAACCTCCACCCACCGAGAAAGAGCATAATGGTTTCTTAGGACCTCTCAAATACATCAGCAGGTTTATCTCTGAAGTGACCTCCATGTGTGAGCTAATTCCTAAACTTCCTTGTAATGATTCTACTATCATTTTGAATTCTTCTTGCTGTGAAGATTTTTATAGAATCATGTAGTATTTGGCCAATCCCCCTATATTGGCTCCACCTCAACCTAAATATTAACTTATCCTATAATTTTCTATCACCAACACATCAAAGGGACTCAAGTTATCCTAATAGTTTGAAGAATTATTAAGAGAGTAGACCATATAATATTCAAGTCAAAAACTCAATGATAGGGAAGAATGATATATAAATTAAGAGAAATCCTGCTTATCCCAGGTGTGGTCAACAAAAAGCGGAGACACTATATGATAGCCTTTTACATCATGTTTATCTCTCAAATGGTTCCCTTGAATTACTTCCTCAAAAAACTACATTGACAAGGTTACTGCTCATTTTTCGGATGAAGACATTGGAAAAAAGTCGAGATGAATACATATGAAAGTTCTACTCCGATGGGGCAACTAATTAGAAAGGATATCGTATTGGATTGTTAATGTTTCTTCATGTGGGAGGCACCAACCTACAGCCATAAAGATAAATTTTGACTCTATAAATAACATTATTGAGTACCAAGCTTGTATTGTAACGATGAAGATAGAACGCAACAAAAGAATGCAAAGGATCATTATTTTTGGAGACTCTTCCCTAATTAGCTATTGTATGCTAGGACATAGGAATATCAAGAAAAAAATTCATTTCCATACCATGAATATGCAAAGGATCATTATTTTTGGAGACTCTTTCCTAATTAGCTATTGTATGCTAGGACATATGAATATCAAGGAAGAAATTCATTTCCATACCATGAATACTTGGGGGAAGAATTCCCTATTTCAGGATGTCCAATTATTTTACCTACCAAGAGCTCGAATAGTTTTGTTCATGCATTTAATACTCTTGCCATAGTGGTATATATCCCCAAAGAAAGGGATAGAGTGATTGTGGATATATGTAAACATTAATGACGTGTTCACAATGCAAATACACATGAATAGAACTATATATGAAGGGCTATGGTATCAAAATATAAAAAGAACTCCATTAAAAGGGAAAATATCCTCGAGGGTTTAGTAAGAGTGACAAAATGGAAGTCAGATGATGGGCCACTTAATTCATCTAATGCACTCGACAACTATAAAAAAAGACACATTTATGGAACTCCTTTACAATGCATCACTAAAAGAGAAGCACACAAATTAATGGAAGAAATTAGCCAAGGATAGTTTGGCCTTTATATGAACGTTCACAAGCTAGAAATAAAATCATCCTCGAAGATATTTTTGGAGCAACCTTCAACATGATTGTAGATAAATGTCTAAAGATGTCTCAAGTGCCAAAAACATGCAAATTTTCAACATTTGCCTGAAAAAGAATTGTAAAATATCATGTCACTTTAGCCACTTACAACTTAGGGAGGATCCATCATTGGAAAGTTGTTTCGAAATGCCTCCAATCGTCATGAGATCATTCTGGTATCCATTTATTACTTCACCAAGTGGGTCAAAGTAGAATCATATGTTGTATTAAATGCTAAAATCTTCCCTATTTATATATACAACACACCATTAGAATATTTGGTGTGCCCTTTGAATTAATCTCTAAAAATGGAATACATTTTAGAGAGAAGTTCGCATCACTCGTTGAGGAATATAGAATTCAAAGACACAATATCCTCCATATTGGCCATTAAATAATGGAGCTATTGAATCATACAACAAGAAGGTGAAAGTTATATTAAGAAAAATAATTAAAAGATGTAATGATTGAGATGTTCGGGTGTCATATGCACTTTGGGGATATCAAACCCCCTACTAAAGACACATCATACTCACTTGTCTATAGTATGAAAGCAATGTTACCAATAGATGTGTAAATTCCTTTCTTCAGGGTAGTGCTAGAGAACCAGATGTTTTAAGTTGATTGGGCAAAAAATGAATATGTAGAGTTAGAATTCTAGATGAGTGTCGACTACTAGCCTGCTACCACATTCAAGGCTACAACAAAGAAGATTTCAAGAGACTTCAACAAGAAGGTCAAAGGGAAGGCAGTTAATTAAGGATACATGTTGTTGAAATAAGGTATAAAACCCATATGGGACCCAGGGGTAAATTTTATCCTAATTTAACTAGATTACACATTATAAAGATAATTTATCTACAAGGTGTAGACCTCCTAGTTGATATCTACATGACATAACTAGTTAGGCTGACTAATTTAGATAATCTTAAGAAGTATTATGTATAAAAAAAGAAAGGCATTAAGAAAACTACTTTTCTAAACAACTGTGTATGACCATATCCTTCATAAATTAAAGAAAACTCCTTATTCCATCGAGATATCTTTCTCAATCACTAAAATGACTTTTTTTCATAATGGAGGTATATTGGTCAATAAAACCTGCACCCCCTCTAGAAGAAATAATTTCTCTTAATTTATTTCATTCTTTATATCACTAATGAACCAGTCTTAGTATCATATGATGAGAAAGAAAGGATTTTCAATAAAAATAATTCCATTAAAAAAAGATAAGCTACATTCTTCATCATAAAATATATCAGACTTACGCAATTCACATAGAGATATTCAAAAGTAGTTTCTATAAATACTACTAGAAGAATTAAATTCCTCTTGCAAAAAAATGCTCAAATAACTAGAGCCACTACTCGTGCTTGTTTCCACCGGAATAGCTTTGTCACTCCCATGAAAGTTTGCATCTGGATATTGCATCATCTCGAAACCTCAAATATTTTTCAATCTAGATATAATCAATCCAAATAACCAACATAGACTCGTCCCCCTCAAGACCACTATGTCCCCAACCTTCTCACATAACCATAGAAGGTACTCCTCTAAGATATGCATTATCGTGTCATCGAACAAGCCGTGGGTAACAGGAAGGAATAAAGTAATGTGACTGCTCTAAGTATCAAAGATCATACTTACTACTTGTATCGGGGGAATGAAGGTAATCCTGAGATTAGGGATAATCCCCCCATTCATAACAGTGTTTGGGATTAAGGCAGCTCAAGTGTGGAAGCTCAAGCGTGATAGCTCAAGCGTGGCAGCTCAAGCGTGGTAGCTCAAGCGAGGTAGCTTGGCGTGGCAACCCATACTTTAGTCCTGTTGGTTAATTTAGTCTTTTCGTATCTTTTGTTTATATTAATTATGAGCTATAAAGATTGTAAAGATGTAATGAGAATAATGATTATATGTGAGGTCGAACGGTACTCGCGAGAGACTAGGTTTGACAGGGCCAGGGAGAGCTTTCATGATCTATCGAATGACCTCGCCATGGGAAGCTTAGAGGGACTTGGTTTGGAGGATTGAGAAGTGAGGAACCGTTGGGGCTTGTCCGACCATCTTAGATACACCTGGTAAAACACCGAAAGACCCTTACCGTGGAGCCTCAGGCGGAGCAGCTTAGAGTTCCATCGAGCGTTGAGTTGTGAGACAAACAACGCGCTACTTAATGTCACATCCACTTTATATGATGTCACTAACTAGCTAGAAAATGTCAGACTTGCACTTGAGTAAACCACCATGGTATTTGGGGTTGTAAGATAGTTGGTGAGCCACCTCTGTGACAACATCCCCCGGACACATAGTGGTTAGGCAAAAGGCTTGTCTTGGCATTTAATGTTTATGACGTGGAGACAACTAGTGCATAAGGTATTTAATGTTTGTGACATAAAGTATGAGGGATGTATTTCACGGGCATTAATGGCGGAGTTACCTCAGGGATGGTGTGGGAGGCTATTTAAGGACCCCAACCACCTTTGAGGGGAGGATAATATTTTTGAGAGTTAAGAAGTTATTACTAGAGATAATATACATCAGAGAGGGTTATTACAAACCAGAGAGTTTACTCACCCAGCATTGTGAATTATTATGAAGATTTTGATACTTGACATAGATTCTTGAGGGTGGTTGGTGTTTTTGGTTGCATGCCAAGGTGTATATAGGGTGCTTACTTCTCTCTCCCTCTAGCTAAGTTACTTCTAAGTTCATTACTAACTTCTGAGTTATATACACGAGATTTGGGAGTTCAAACTGAATCTATCTTCATTGAGTCATGTTTGTATGTCCTGCGATTAATCAATAGTGTCGCTGTTTGATTTATCATTACTATACTCAAAAAGGGGTTACGCCTCCATCTTATCTAAACTACCCTATTACATTTGGTGACTTTGCTGGGGAGCCATTCTTCTAAGGAAGGAGTATGGGGCAAGATAGCATTAATCAAAGGCTCAACTTTAATGACATTCAACACAATGAAAAATGGGCGGCGAGGGAACTGGAGGCTCTAAGGGACGGGACCCCTCGAATAGACGTACCTCCAGCTCAGGCTAAGATAGGCGTTCGAGGGATGACACAAGCTTCCACGAGTGCTAGGTTGGGACCATCCGAGGTGTCACTCGTCATGAATAAGTTTTATGAATTTTTGCAAACTCTGGTAGCTTCAACGGTGTTGGGAGGATTTAAAGCCAACTCCTTCGTAACACCAGGGGCAGACCAAACGGCCCCACCAAGTGCAGGCGTAACGAGAACAGTCCCAACAAGTATATCCTCTGTTGTGAATCCATCAGTGGGAACCTTGGGAGTATCAACGGCTCCAACTGTGACGATCGCTCCAGCTGTAATGGTCACTCAGCCCATGGTCCCGTTGGTTGTTGCCCCAGTAGCATCACCCATGAAAGAAATAATAAGGAGATGCAGAAAGAGATGCTAAAGTTCATGCAAGCCTCCTCGCAATCTGCTGGTGAGGTAGCTTCTATTTATGACGACTTTTGAACACCTTACCCCCAGGAATATAATGATGAACCCTATCCAAAAGATTATATTTCTCCTATTTTTGAAAAATACATAGGGAAAGGTGGAAACCCGAAGGAGCACATTAAGTGCTTCGTTGAACACTTGGGGGCGCATTGTAATAATAAGAAGCTCAGGTTGAGGGAGTTTTCTAAATCCTTAACAGATAAAGCATATACCTGGTATTCTCATTTGGCTCCCAAGAGCATTTCTACATGAGAGGAGATGCACGTTTTGTTCATCCAGAAGTTCTTTCTAGCGGAAGGTGAGTTTACTTTAACCCAACTGGGGAGGGAGAAGCAACGATCCGGGAAAGATGTGGTGGCATACGTTGGAAGGTTCACGGAAAGCTCCCTCGATGTGAGGGAGGAGGCCAAAGAATCCATGTTATTACAGATATGTGCGGAGGGGTGGCTTCCTGAGTACATCTATCATCTCATTAGTGAGACGCGCGAGGGGACTTTTTTGGCATTCTTAAAAGCAACAAGAAATATCTCCTTGGTGGTGCGACCCAATCCAGTGGTGGTGCCCATGATGTTTAGGTAGCCGATACAACCTGTGGGAGGGAGGTATCAGACCCCACGGGTAGGGTACACCGAGGGAGCAGATGGGGGCAAGGCGCCTAAGAAGGACAATAAGAGGATGTTTGGAAGAGACAGGGAGGACCCACCACCATTGCCTTATACATTGGAGGAGGCTGTCAGCTATTACAATGCAATGGTCCAAGGAGGAACGATCTACGAACTAAAGGGCATTCCCGTGGGGGAACCCGATGCGACGACGAGGGCAGATCCCAAATATTTCCAGATTCATCGGAAGATCCAGCATCCAACAAAGAGTTATTTCACGCTGAGGAGAATCATCGATAAGTATGTAAAGGCAGGGAAGTTGAAAATCCCTCCGCATAACGTTAACAATAACCCATTCCCAGCACATGGGGCTAATTTCGTGGTGTCCTATGACGAGGAAGCAGAGAGGGAATAAAGAAAGCTAACCACGAAGCATGGAGGGTTCGCAAAAGCTCTAAAAGATTGTACGAAGGGAATGGTTAATATAGTACTACCCTACGATGAGGCAAGCACCAAAGACATGGAGGATGTATACAGCGTTAAAGGTGAGGAAGCAGACCCTGTCATAGAGTACTCTACAGTTTCAAAATCCCCAAAGTTCATATGGTTCTTCGACCAAGTTGGGATACCGAAAGAGAGTAGGTTGGAAATAATCCAGGCAATACTTGACATTGCGAGGAAGAACACAGTCCCTTCGCTGAGATGGAAGGGACCCATGGCTAGGTTATTAAGAAGGTTTCTGTCAGAAGTAACTTTCAGCGATGCATATAGGGCTGTAAGATTAACAAACCATTGTATATGACCATCAGTGTCACTGGAATTAGTTTCACAAGGACTCTTATGGATGGGGGAGCTTCCATCAATATTATGCCAATCAACTCTTTTCACGCAACTAATATTCCGGAAGAAAGGTTAGTCTCCATGCCTTTGGTGATTTTAGGATATGACAACCAGTCTTCCAAATCCATTGGGTACGTGAATGTTGGGATCGTGATGGGAAATCTGAGTTCCCATATCAAGTTCCACGTAATAGAGAGTGCAACTTCCTACCATATGCTGATAGGAAGAGTGTGGATGCACAACCAAGGGCTAGTTCCCTCTACGTACCACCAATGCGCTAAGGAGAATATCAAGGTAATGGAGGTGACCATTAGGGCTACGAAAGGGCCCTTCGCTATCGAGGAAGCTCACTTGGTAGACGCGACATTCTACACAGAGTTGGAGGAGGATGTCTGGGTCCTAACAAGAAGGATGGAGGGAGAATGGGTTCCCTCGGTACGAGAAAGGATGGGGACCTTAAACGAGAAGAATAAAGAGGTTGCAAGAAGCATAAGAGTGATGACCGAAGAAGCTCACCAGATGGGCCCTTAGCCCCAAAACATCCTGAAGCAGCTCAAAGACAGGATGAGGCCCAGAGTGGATCCGATGGAACATGAGGTCCAACGATAAAGCCTGATGAGCTGGTTCTCAGGAAAAAGAGTGGTCTAGGCTTCTAGAGAGAAGAAGAGGAAGGCAGCTACAACTACCAATAGACAGTGCAAGAAGGTCGTTACCAAAAAAGGAAAGGTGATATATCAATTATAATGGTGTGAACGGGCGGCTGAAGAAGCTGACAATGAGGTTGACCCAATATATGAGTGCTTTTTAGTGGATCAGCGGGGACAATGTATGGTGATAGATAACTCCAACATACATGAATTTGTGGAGGAATTCACCGAGGAACCAGAATATATGGCAGATCAATCAAAACCGCAGGCACGAGAACTGGAGCAGTTGAACCTAGTGAAATAAGATAAGGACCCAAGGCCTATTTTTATCGCGAAAGATCTTAGTAAGGAGAAACGAGAGGCTTTGGTTTAGTTAATTCGGGAGTTCATATATGTTTTTGCGTTGAAATACATGGAGATGGAAGGACTGGATGAGGGAGTGAGATGCCACAAATTGAACATAATGCCTTCAGCCATCCCGATGAAATAAGCAATGAGAACGTACAAGCCTGAGCTAAACTTGAAGATTAAGGAAGAAGTCCAACAGTTATTAGCTACAGGATTCATCAAACCGATACACCACCCGCTTTGTCTGTCTAGCATTCTACCTATGGGAATGAAAGACAAAAACCAAATAAGGATCAGTGTGGACTTCAGAGATTTGAACAGCGCTTGCCCCAAAGACGAGTTCCCTTTGCCCTCCATCGACAACTTGATAGATGCAACGACTGGTCATGAGATGTATATCTTCATGGATGGGTATATAGGGTACAACCAGATCAAGATAGACCCCATAAATGCAGAGAAAATGGCATTTAGGACTCCGTTGGGTAATTTTATGTACAGAGTAATGTCGTTTAGACTCAAGAATGCTGGGGCTACTTACCAGAGAACAATGATGGACATTTTCCATGTCTTCTTCTACAAATTTGTGGAATTCTAGGTGGATAATTTGGTCATCAAATCAAGGAACGAGGAGTCCCATCTGGGTTATTTGAGGAAGGTGTTTGCCTGATGCAGGAAGTATAAATTGAGGATCAACCCACTAAAGTGCGTCTTTGGATTAACAAGTTGGAAATTTATAGGCTTCATGGTTGATCGGTAAGGGGTGTAGATGGACCAGGACAATCAGCGAGCGATCTTGGAGATGCCAAGTCCAAGAACGGCGAACGAGATGAAGAGTTTCCTCGATAAAGTCTCCTATCTTAGGAGATTTCTTCCTGGGTTAGCCGAGATGACACATCCATTGATGCAGCTATTACGAAGGAACAAGAAATTCAAGTGGGAGGAGGTTCACCAGAATTCACTCGCTGGGCTGAAGAAACTGCTCGTTTCACCATAAATCATGGTTCCCCCATAGGCAGGAATACCATTGAAGCTATACCTCACATTTACCCTGAGGTCCATGGGAGATTTGTTGGCACACGAGATTGATGGGGAAGAACGACCAGTCTACTACCTCAGAAGAATCATACATGTGCCAGAGGTCAGATATAGTAGCTTGGAAAGGCATTGTTTAGCCTTAGTCTTTGTAGCACAAAAGATTAGACATTATATGTTATCTTTTACAATTCATATTGTAAATAAATGTGATCCTATTAAGTATTTGTTGGAAAGAACTATATTGATTGGTAAGGCAGCTAGGTGGTTCCTCATCCTCTTCGAATATGACTTGAAGTGTGTGGTTCCTGGCATAATCAAAAGCCAAGGGTACGCCGATCTGTTGGTAATCTTCCTTTCGAGAATGTTTGAGCCACCTAAAGAAAGTATTTCGGGACACGATTTGTAGGCCAATCCCCTAGACGCAATGAATGAGGAATGGACAATGTAGTTCGATGGATCTTTGGCGGAAAAGAAAGGAGTAGCAGGGGTTATTCTTTCAAAAGGAATAGAGGAGATTTGCCTTTCCTAAAAATTAGATTTCCCTTGTTCTAACAACGAGGCGGAATATAAAGCATTGGTGTTGGAGTTGCTAGAGGTTCTTCGAAGGGGGATTCATTCACTTTGCATCAAAGGTGATTCAAATTTGGTGGTTCAACAAGTGAATGGAGAGTACGCGTTGAAACATATAAGCTTGGCACCATACAGAATAATCATTCACAGGTTTATCTGCCAATTCCATAGGACCAATATCAAGAGACTGCCCAGAACGATGAACCGTCACCCAAACGCCTATGCGACCATTGCCTAGACGATGGTCATGAGGAATGATAAAACTACCGTCGTGATCCAATGAAGAATAGATCCTTTGATAGTATAATCAATTCTACCGATGAAGGAGGACGCAGACTGGAGGGGAGAGATTAGAGGGAAATTAGAATCCGGGGAAGGAGCGATGGGATTAACCCAATACTTCATGAACTAAGGAAACCTTTACTTTAGGAATGTAGGAGGATGGTTATAGAGCTGTATTGATCCAGAAGTGTCAGAGCAAAGATTGAAGAGAACACACGAGGAGAACTGCGAGACAACTGAGATACCCATCTATCAAAGAATTGAAAGAGAGGGTTTTTTTTGGACTAGAATGAAACATGATGCGACAGAGCTACAACAGAAGTGAGACAAATGACAGTTATTCTTCGAAGCAGCTGAATGTCATTTTGTGGAAGCTCAACCTGATTGGAGACAGTCGTATATTAACTTTATCATAGATGGAGTTGCCCCAACATAGAAAATTGACACGATGGGACTCCGGCAAAGGGCCCTGAGATTCTACGTTTAGGAGGGGCAGCTTTATTTAAGAGGCTACTTCAATAGGCCATTGCGTTACATCACAAAGGAAGAAGCATCTGAAGTCCTCAAATAGGCGCACGCTCCATCTCACATAGGAGGGGACAAGTTGTATGACCAGTTGATGATGTTGGGATACTATTAGACAATAATAGAGAAAGATTATGCTGAGTTCGTTCAAAAGTCCAAGGCTTGCCAACTTCATGGAAATATGATCCATGCCGCATCGGTGGACCTACACTCCCTGGCAACGCCTTATCCTTTTCTCACTTGGGCGTTTGACCTGGTAGGGCAATACACCCTTCGTTGAGGGGGAAGATATGGATACTAGTAGCAATGGAGTGCTTCACAAAGTGGGCTGAAGTGATACCAATGAGAAGGTAAATAACGGGGGTGGTGATCAACTTCATCATAGAATACATCATTTGCCGTTTTGGGATCCCAAAGTTTATCCTTCTAGATAATGGAACTCCTTTCATCAATTCAAAAGTAACGATGCTCACAGAGAAGTACTCCATTATTCATCATACTTTGACGGTGGCATATCCAAAGGGAAATGGTTAGGCCGAAGCAACTAACAAAACTTTGGTTAATATCCTGGCTAAA
Source organism: Sambucus nigra (assembly GCA_949130495.1). Lineage (NCBI taxonomy): Eukaryota > Viridiplantae > Streptophyta > Magnoliopsida > Dipsacales > Adoxaceae > Sambucus > Sambucus nigra. Next base: position 336,268,305 of record OX422211.1, read on the forward strand.
ACGATGGAGGATTTACCAGGAGCATGGGATGATAAGATACCACGTGTATTATGGGCCTATCAAACAACCAAGAGGAAGACTATAGGGTATACTCCGTTCTCCCTCGTTTACGGGGCTGAGGCAATCCTTCCAGTGGAGTGAGAAGTTCCCTCTGCTCGATATGCCTTGCGAAGTAGCATGCTCCCTCAAAGTAGAAATGTTTAGCTAGAAGCGTTGGATGAACATAGAGATAACACGATGCAACACTTTTGAATTTATAAGAAACATCTTTCCAGGGCATATGATAACCTGGTAAGACCGAAGAAGTTCGTGGAGGGAGTCCTCGTGTTGAAAGCAGTAGTGAAGCACATCAGAGGGTTGCCCCTACCCAAGTTTACGGAAATTGGGAGGGGCCTTTCATTGTAAAAGAATCTCATGACTCAGGTTATTACTTAATTTCTAGGATAGAAGAAGATAAACCATTCAAGATTAACAATAAATGGTTGAAAGTCTATCATGTGTAAGCAATTAGGTTTGGACCACTGATGTATCTAGCCATTGTTATGAATACACAACTTCTTTTTATGATGAGTATGCAAGTTCTTTTTATTATAACTCAAGTGGAGATGAAAGAATTATAGAACTTCATAATGTACACAAATAGTTTCAACACAAAGAAATGACATGGAAAACATACATTTTTTCTTCATTCATAAACTTTGGGGCATTATAAAATTGGGAGCTATTGCCCAAGAATTACATAGAAAGAAGAAAAGAAAATATTTATAAAAAATCATTGACCTAAGAGGAACCAAAAACTTGGAGCAGAGAAAAAATCTCCAGGAAGGCCCGAAGAAGCTGCCAGGATACACTGTTGGGAATTTATAGAAACCTATAGCCTCATTTGCACTTGTGTACGCTCGATGAGGAGCTTCCATCACTTTGAATTTGCAGGGCCCCCACCTCTTTGTCAACGGCTTCAAGAAGAGGTGCTAACTCTACCAACTTAGCTTCCTCATCCCGTTGATCCTCCTGATATTTTTAGAGCAGTTCCCTCTGGCTATCCAGTCGCTAGCTCTTAAAAGTTTTCAAAAGCGTGATAAGCCAATCAAAATGAAAACCATCACGACCCAACTCCTTTAGGTGGCCTAGGAATTGGTTGAGGAGGGATCTGGTAACATTTGAGGTCGGAGTACTAGCAATCTCAACCACAACGGTAGCCATGCCCTGAAGCCTAAAACTCATCACAAAGATATTAGAACGCAGGAAATTCATGGTGAATATTTTAGGATGGTGGTTTGCGAGCTGTTCAACTACCAAGCGATGGTTGGCAGGTATCTGAGGAGAACACTGAAGCACCATCAGGCATAAGCCATCAGGAGCCAAGTCGGGTAGATGAAGCTCATAGCGAGATTCGCTCTCAACAGCAGCACCGATCATGGAACCTTGATCGTTGTGACTGGAGTCTTCTGAAATAACGGGTTCCCAATGGGGTGAGGAGGTAGGAAAAAGACCTGGTGGAGATTCCTCTAGAGCAACCTGAGAACAGTTAGAGGAAATAATGAGTTTATGGAAAATCTTAACAAGCATTTTCGTTTTCCAGTCACCGATATAGGTGGAGTTTATGAAAAATCTTAACAAGTGTTTTCATTGTTAAGTCACCGATATAGGTGGAGTTTATGAAAAAATCCTAAAAAGCTTTTTTGTTGTTAAGTCACCGATATAGGTGGAGTTTATAAAAAATCTTAACAAGTGTGTTCATTGTTAAGTCACCAATATAGGTGGAGTTTGTGAAAAATATTCAACAAGTATTTTCAGTGATAAGTCACCGTCATAAGTGAAGTTTGAAAGGTTGAGAAATGCAGAGAAATTAATGAAGTACCTCACCAGTTGTAGGAGCAAGAATGGGAGTCATCGTGGAGGCCATAGTGGCAGGAACTATTAGGGGCGGGACTACTTCCTCGGAAGCCTCAACGGTGCCCTTATTTGAAAAATCCTCAACGGTTGGTAAATCTCCCTCGCCAACAAAAGGTACCAAGGCCAATGAAGTAGTTCCTCTCAAAGAAGATGATGGCCCTCCAACCGATACCTCAGCAAGGGTAGGCACTGAAGCACCATTACGTTGGGAATAAGCATCCACCCTAGCCTTGAAAAGAGCAAGACCACTAAGAGAAAAGGGCGGGGTAAGGCTTGGCGAAAGCTGCAAACATGAAACCAATAGTTAGACATGGGGAGCAAATACATGAAAAAGGGAGAAATGCATCCAAGTGTTACTTACTCCCGTTATGGCACCAAAAAGGGGAACTGCAATTATGGGTCTCGTCAGCATAGTGGGGAGAAAAATGCCAGCTACCAAAGATGCCATTTCAAATCTAAGGCATCCCAACATATTAAAATTCAGCATGATAATAAAAAGGATGGCAAAAGGAAAAGTTGTGAGCATTGACAAGTAAAAGATCATATGCTACCTCAGGAGAACTTTCAGCAATCGGAACGAGGGGCAGGGTAGCCTAGTGCAACGATGACACTTCAGAAGGGGCAGGGGGAGTTATTTCTGGTTGAGAAAACACGCCCCCAGATTCAATGGAACCTCACCCTGTAGCAGCGTCCTTTGTGCGCAGGGAGGTTGAACGGTGGGAGTATGTAAGACCGATCATGGGGGAACGGGGAGGATATATATCGTCCTGAGAGGAACCAAAACGTCCCCCCATAAAAGGGCTCACGGGGGGCTGGGTCTTTCTTCTTCAACTCCCTGCACCAAACTCTGTAAGAGTTAAATAGATGCAACTTGCCTTAAGAATATGTGAATAAATAACAGTAAAAACATGCACACATACCTCAGATCCGGATGGAGAGTGAGAAGATATAACCATCGGCAAAGGAGGAGAGGAGGCATCATTATAAGGAGTTGGGGAGGGATGTATCTCAAGAGTCCGTTTCTTCTGGGACTTGGTACCCAGAGTTTTCTTCCTCGTACCCGTTTCACCAACACCTTGAGGAACCCTCAAACTTTTTCTCCTCTTTGCCGTTGTCTCAGTTGGATCAACTATGACCGTGGGAAAGGCAGCCGAAGGAGGAACAACAGGGGCGTGTCACTAAAACTCAACATTTATTCATTCTACCTCCGCCCGAGCTTGCCTTCTTAACTCCTCGGCCTTCTCTGCAGGCATGGCAATAGGAACGGAGGCTATGGAGAATACTGCCAAATGGGTTTGGGACTTGAATTTTAGGGATGTCCTACCTTTTCCCTTCTTAGTTTTTTTGGCTAGTGGCTCGGAAGCCCCTTTTCCAAAAGCTACTTCGGTAGTAATGGCAGGTGACTTGGGAGTTGCAGCGGTTTTGGGTTTGGGCGTGGCAGTGGGGATCATAGAGCAATGTGGAGGAAGTTTAGTGGGAGGTACCTTGGGGGTTTTTCTTAGAGGTAACTCAATCCCAAGAACATAATTACCTTTTAACCCCAACTCTAAGGAAAAAAATAAAAGAACGAGAGTACACCGGATCCCCCTCGATGAACTCAGAGATTTGGGCCAGTTGCCTTGGCCATTACTTTGCTGCAAATAGAGGGGTCATGTTTCCTTGCCTGTTGATACTTGGGATAGTGACTCACCCAGCCATGGTAGAACTTACTCCCCAAGCAGCAGTTGATGAGTACAGGGAACACGCCTCGCTAAACAAAACCTTGGGGTTAGATAATTGAAAAACTGGGCGAGGAGCCCCTGATCAAAACAAAACTGACGGCTGCATCGGTTGGGATTGTAGTGCTCTCTAGTATATCCCCACTCGATGTAGGAAGGAAGATATCTCGAAAAAAACAAAAGAACCACATCTAGCAAAGGGTCTTCAATAATAAGGTCTAAGTTTGTTGCCTGGATCGCCCGTGCTTCATGTTTAAAAAAACTGCAAGTATCGAGGAAGATATCCTCTCCGTAGGGACTTATCACAAAGTTACCAAGTTGATCAATGATAGAGGTCAACTACTTTCTTCTTTGTATATTGTGATAAACAAATGAGCGTGGGGGCATAATTACTTCACCCAAAGGAGGACGGTTGGCCTTGGCTGCTACGACAGGGAAACGAACATAAAGGAAGCTCGTCAGAAGGACACAGTTGGAAAAGTTAGCCAGGTTATAACGATCGAGAGATCGCTCCATGTCAAATAGGGTTCTATCAATCCACATGTATAGGTATCCCAGGGCAATTGCAGCTAGAGGAAGCTTGATACCCCGAGACAAACGGAGGGATATATTGATAAGGTCCCTTCGAGGTTGGTCATTAGGTTTCCCCGTTAAAAGAAAATAAGAAAGAATGACAAGGATATAGGCAGGAAGTTCCAGGGATGTGCCTTAACTGGGGGCACCCTCAGAGGAACTACTTTCAGAAGGATCCTTGAAGAAATAGTTGATAAGAGGAGTGAAGGTAGCTTTTTTTTAAGTGTCGATGAACCTTCAGCATATACGGTCTAACTCAAAACAGTCAGTAGTCTCTTGGGCATCCAGGGCTTCATCAGAATAGGGCTCATGGCCTGTTGCCTCAAGGCTTAGGAGCTCGCACACGTCCTCCAATGTTATTATAAACTCGCCCCACACGGCAATGAATGTATGAGTGGTAACGTTCCAGTGAGATACCAGAATGAGAAGGGCAGCATTATTCTTGGACAAAGTAAACTCACCAAATCATTTAGCTCGATGAAGCCCAATTTTGGCGAGGGTATCAGCGTGGGAATTCTCTATATGGGAGTTTCAGGTAGAGAAATAAGGTAGGACAGCCCCTAGGCCCTTCAAAATTAATGTGGGACCACGGGAAGTCCCTCGCTCAGGACGAAATTGAAGCATCCCCTCTGGGGGAGAAAGCCCCAGTTAGCAGCACTTTCATCTTCTTCACCAAGTGTCAGGGCATCATACTTGGGGTTGAAAATGCAAGTCTTGCAAAACCCAGTAAAATCATCAACCTTGACGAATATGGGGGACCAGCGGTAGAAGCGAAACTGGTCCTGGCGGGCAGCAGTCAATGAGGTGGCAGCAGAGGCAGTGACAATAGGGGTGGCAGGTGGAGCACCGGTGGTAGGTATGGTAGAATTCTTGACGAAGCCATTGAAGACAACAAGGAGGTGCAAAAGATTGGTAAAAAAGGGCTGGGGAACGAAAATGGAGGAGCACAACCACAGGCGGTGGCATACAAGATGAGAGAACGAAGAAGCTAGGTAAAGATCTGGACAACAATGGGGTTTTTGCACAAAGTTCTATCTCTAAAGAAGACGGGAGCTTGAAGAAGATGAAGGAAAGAGAAGGGTTTTAAAAAAAGAGACGTTTGAAACCTTTTAAACCTGTCTATTAAGTTTACCACCATCACACATGCAAGGCCACCTATAATCATTTCAAATGAACACGTGGCACTCCGGGAAGTGTTTTGATGGCTGAAAAGACAGCGCCATGTCATTTATGAAGTGATTCCTAGGGAATGTAAAGGGTTGCCTTCTTAAGCAAGTTTGAGTTTTGGCGCCAAAATTTTTGTCAGGAATATCCAATAAACTCCCAACGAAGAAGATGTCCCAACGATTCAAAAAGCTAAGATGTCCCCTCGCCACAAGTCCAAACGTTGTTTGAATTGTGACTCGGCTACATCGGGGATAATTTCTTCTTTTTCGAACATAGCGAAGCATTACAAGGGAGAATTTCACAAGTCCCAATGATAGGGGAAGTCCTAACAAAAAATCACTGCTCACAACTATACTCCACAACAACATGAACGGGAGAATTTCACTTCCCCAAAGCAAAAATGAGTATTCGAGAAGGTTAGTAGGCCTTTCGGGAGACTTTCAAATAGTTAATATAGAATGGTTGATGCTCAATGTAAGGAAAAAGTGGCAATGCCCCTTTGCCAAAGCACCAATAAGACGCACCGCTTAGGCTCAGGTACATCGGGTAGAATTTTACTTTTTCCTGGAGGTTCTAACGCAGTGGCTATAATGAAGGAAAGGATGCCAGAATTTTTTCACACAGAGAAGATTCATCGGATTGAGAAGTTTTCGTGCAGACATTTCTTGTTACCACAATAAATCTCTCCACGAAGGGGCAAATGTAGAGGGGGCTTGAAGGTAATCCTGAGATTAGGGATAATCCCCCCATTAAAAAAAGTATTTGGGATTAAGGCAGCTCAAGCGTGGCAACTCAAGCGTGGCAGCTCAAGCGAGGAAGCTCAGCATGGCAACCCATACTTTAGTCCTATTGGTTAATTTAGTCTTGTTGTATCTTTTGTTTATATTGATTATGAGCTATAACGATTGTAAGGATGTAAAGAGAATAATGATTATGTGTGAGGTCGAATGGTACTTGTGAGAGACCAGGCTTGGTAGCGCCTGGGAGAACTTTCATGCTCTATCGAACGACCTCGCCGTGGGAACCTTAGAGGGACTTGGTTTGTAGGATTAATAAGTGAGGCACCGTTGGGGCTTGTCCGACCATCTTAAATACGCCTGGTAAAACACCGAAAGACCCTTACCATGGAACCATGGGTGGAGCAGCTTGGAGTTCCATCAGGCGTTGAGTTGTGAGCCAAATAACCCTCTACTTAATGTCACATCCACTTTATCTGATGTCACTGACTATCTAGGCAATGTCATACCTGCACTTGAGTAAACTACCGTGGTATTTGGGGTTGTCAGACAGTTGGTGAGCCACCTCTTTACAATAGCCCCCTGACACATAGTGGTTAGGCAAAAAGCATGTATTGGCATTTAATGGTTATGACGTGAAGACAACTAGTGCATTAGGTATTTAATGTTTGTGACATAAAGTATAAGGGATGTCTTTCACAGGCATTAATGGCGAAATTGCCACGAGGATGGTGTGGGAGGCTATTTAAGGACCCCAACCACCTCTGAGGAGAGGATGATCTTTTTGAGAGTTCAGAAGTTATTACTAGAGATAATATACACCAGAGAGGGTTATTACAAACCAGAGAGTTTACTCACCCACCATTGTCATTTATTACGAAGATTTTAATACTTGACAGAGATTCTTGAGGGTGGTTGGTGTTTTTGGCTGCCTGCCAAGGTGAATATAGGGTGCTTACTTCTCTCTCCCTATAGCTAAGTTACTTCAAAGTTCACTACTACCTTTTGAGTTATATACGAGAGATTTGTGAGTTCAAAATGAATCTATATTCATTGAGTCGTGTTTGTATGTCATGCGGTTAATCTATAGTGATACTATTTAACTTATCATAACTATACTCAAAATGGGGTTACGCGTCCATCTTATCTAAACTATCCTCTTACACTAAGTATAGAAATAATGTCTCAACAGAATACAATCACCCCAAGGGAGGAGGAATTTCTTAACGCTTGCCATATTGATGCAAATTGCACTAAGGGAAGAAAATGATGTGAATTTAAAAGTGGAGAGATGGGTGTAAGGTAATAGTACCATGGAAAAGCGTGGTAATATAACCTGTCATTAAGGGAAGAGCCAATAGATATAGGAGTGAACACACTCAAATAATCGGTATACCCAATCCCCCTCGGTCTCCATAAAATGAGTAATCATTCTTTTTTTTCATGGAAGAAGGACATAACCCCCACACATTTATTAAGATCAAAGATAAATAGCCTCACTAGAGGTCTTAATAAGATCTAACGATAAAACTGAAGGGACCCCAGGGAAAACTATATAGACTAGAAGTAAGGGAGTTTAAAAGAGCTCCTAAAACTTAATGGAAAGACCATAAATTTGGGACTTTATAAGTAGCCCGATTACGATGAATAAACACTACACACATTATGAATAAATAAACGAGAATTTGATGTATAACACTACACCAAATCTGCCCATTTGTCAAGGTCATTGACCTTGACAAATTCACCTTGTCAAGGTCAATAACCGTGACATTTCGAGGCGAGACAACTTTTTTTGTCACGGTCATTGACCTTGACACAAAACTCGCGTTTTGTGTCACGGTCGTGTCGCGGTCAATGACCGTGACACGTTTGTCACGGTTTATAACCGTGACAAAGCCGTGACCCTATTTTAAAAAATTGTAAACCGTGACAATTCTGGGCAGAATTAAAAAAAAAACTGCTGGGCAGTATGGCCACTGCCACTGCCCAGCAGTATATTTGTACCTGTTATAGCAACGTTTTACCTGTTCCAAACATCATATATCCGAACAAACTAAAGATAATGCAAATATATATTCAAATAAGAAACTATTTAAAAATAAACGACATCACCATCATTTTATCTCAAATCTACAAACTATTTGCATGGAAAAGATATTTTGTACCGCGACGCTCGGGAACACCTCCTTATCCTTCCCTTCTCGTCCGAATAGCGACATAAGTATAGAGAATATGTGGCCTACCCTTAGGGCCACTCCCTGTCCCCTGAATTGAAATAAAGTAAAATTAGTATCCGCCCCTCAAATATAGATAAATATAAATCGGAATTGAAATCGAAATCGAAATTGACATATAAATGTAAATACATTACCTGTAGTGTCACTCAAACAGCTAACTTGAGCTCATATGACACCTCCTTCCAACTAATGTACCCCGGGCAATCGTGTCAACTATAATTCTCTTCATATCTAAACACTAAGAAATACCATAATCCTATGGAGGTATGCGTTGCGAATTCCTTCCAACCGTTGTGTAGCCAAAAATCAACAGTTGAAGTTGTCAACTCCACCTTTGAATGGGGTATGGAAAGTGGAATTGACAATTTCAACCGGTGATGTTTGGCTACATAACGGTTGGGAGGAATTTGCAGAGCATCGCTCCATAGGATTATGGCATTTCTTAGTGTTCGGATAGACGAAGAGATTCAGTCTCCTCTCCACAAATAGGACACCCCAAATAACTATGTACTAATCACCTATTAAAGGTAAGAAGCGTATATTCATGGATTAGTATAAACAAAACTTAGATGTAGTTGGAATATTTATGTATTAATCTCCTCTCCACACACGCACACTACACAAGAGTGAAAATGATAAAGTGCAGATCAAGTAAAAGCATTAAAAATGGATGTTTCGGTACAAATTGAAATAATTATTACAAATTGAAAAATTGTTTCAAATTCGGGTTATCATAAAAAATGGATTGATATTCGGTAGGAGCAGCCAAGTCATCCACACTACTATTTAGACGCCTTGGCGCGTGTTGGACAATTGACCACGGCTCGTTGTTGATATACTCCGAGTAAAACACTTGCTTAACCTTTTGAAATGCACAAACAAACGGCTCATCGCTCACGTGGTCGTTGCTCTTCAACTTGGACAAGTCAACCATGATCAAATTGGTGACAGGATCAACTTTAGAAACATTTTTATCCTCAACTCTTACCCATTCACAGTAAAATACAACCTCTTTGAAGCTTATATAATCCAATTCAAATATATTTTGGATTACACCATAGTAAGTCATTTCAGCTTCAACGAGGTTTTTATCTTTTGCGCTCGCTCGAAAGAAAGTAAGAGCCTTATATGAAATTCCCGAGTTATGTACATTTGTACTTTCCTCGTACACTTTAGCGCCGAAAATGTAACCGTTCAATCGATATTTTTTGTACTCTTGTGCCACGAACAAGGGTCCAGTGGCTAGACGAGCAAGCCTTGATGTCACATCACCCATCTTTAGGAGCTGAGAATATAGATAAATTAATTATATTAGTGGTAAAATTTGAGTGTAATGTAACGTTATATAACGACTGTTTTCATTGTAATTACCTCTTGTGTCAACCATAGCCTAAATTCGCTGTCTGATTGTACCACTGTTTTTCGTCTTTTATTGTTCTCACAGGCTTCATATTTACTGCATATTACAAAATTAATCATGTATAAAATAATCTAAAATAATGTTAAACATTATAATATTCGAAACTTACTTTTTCCATTCTTCGACATCTTCATGTGTATCAAATAGATAACGAGCTACTTGTTCATGTTGCAAACTCGTTAATTTCACTCGTTTTCCCATCACATTACCACCATCATTGAGGAATTCATCAGTGTCATCAACGCTGGTAGAGTCAGTCATATATTCCCGAGTATATATTGATGACTCCACGGTGATGTATTCCTCTGCAATTGATCCTGCAATATATCGCGTATTCTTGACGTAATCTTTAAAAACTTTCATCAATCTTTCAAACGGATACATCCACCGATATCTAATTGGACCACAAAGAAGTGCCTCGTTGCATAGGTGTACCAACAAGTGAACACTTATGTCAAAGAATGCTGGGGGAAAGTACTTCTCCAATACACAAATCGCTTCGTTCAGAGCCAATTTTGCGGCCACTATGTGTTCTCGATTCACTACCTTCTCACACAAGAGGGAGAAGGTAATACTAATTTGCATAATAGCCCTACGCAAATCCTTGTGCTTGGAGAAACAGTGCTTAAACAATAGAGGAACCAATTGCATGATCACATGCCAATCGTGGGACTTACACTTATGTAAATCATGAGTAGCATAATTCACAATCCTTTGCAAGTTGGACGAAAAAGTAAATGGGCCCTTCAAATTATATATTGTGTCTAGAAGCACCTTCCTTTCCTCACTCGTCAAAGTAAATGTACCAGGGGGAATTATTGTCCTTCCCCTACTATCTTCTTTCAACCATAGTTGTGGTTTAAGTTTTAACGTTTTAAGGTCTTTTCATGCATTTTCTCCATCCTTCGAATGACTCCCCCCAAGGCAAGTACCCACAATATGTTCAGCGAAGTTCTTCTCTGCATGCATCACATCTAATACATGGCGCACCGAGTTTTTCTTCCAATAAGGCAAGTCAAATAAAATTGACCTCCGAGACCATGCCTTTCTTATCTCAGTTTCATTCCCAGTTGGGGTCTTCTTATGCTTGACATTCTTAAATTTGGGATTCTTACCTGGCATATTTGGGTCACATTCAGAAGATTTACTTTCAATTTCTGAACCCGAAAGTTGTCTCGGCGGTAGCCTATGTTCAACTCCACCCAATAAAAAATTGGAAGCTTTCTCAAATCTGAAACTATGAGCTGGGGGTAAAAACCTCCTGTGGCAATGGTATACATTTTTTAAGCTGGAGGATAGACGAAGAGATTCAGTCTCCTCTCCACAAATAGGACACCCCAAATAACCATGTACTACACATCCGGATAATGTCCCATAAGCTGGAAAATCATGAATTGCCCGCATCAACATAGCTTTCAGCGTAAACTCTTCTTTTCTAAAAGAGTCAAATGATTGCACACCCTCTTCCCACAACTCATTTAATTCTTCTACCAAAGGAGCCAGGTAGATATCAATGTCTTCACTTGGTGCCTTTGGCCCAGGTATCAATAAAGCCATCATCGAAAATTCAGGTCTCATACACTGTGAAGGAGGGAGGTTGAGTGGGGCTAGGATCACTGGCCATACACTCTGATTGGTGCTTAGATTTCCAAATGGATTGAAACCATCTGTTGATATAACCAAACGAATGTTGCGTTGTTCTCGAGCAAAATCGGGATACTCATAATTCATCCTCCGCCAGGCAGTAGAATCAATAGGATGACGCATGATATTACCCCTACTTCTGCCCTAGCATGCCAAGTCATTGCCTCTGCAATCCATGGTACTGTGAAAAATCGCTTTAATCTAGGCCCAACGGGAAAATATTTCAATACTTTTTGAGGCACTTTTGAGCTTGTGCCTTCCTTACTAGTAGATTGGACATATCTAGGTTCATCGCATACCGGACAACGATCGAGATTTTCATACTCCTTTCGGTATAGTATGCAGTCATACACACAAGCATGAGTCGATTTATACTTCATTCCCAAACCTTTCAAACTGTTATTCATAACAGGATAGCTATTTGGAAGTGTATTCACCTTGGGTAATAAGCCCTTCACCCATTTCAGAATTCCCGCCACGCTATTGCCAGACAAACCGTACTGCGTCTTCAAACTGTACAAACCAACCATGGCATGTAAAGTTGTTTGATCTTTCTCACAGCCAGAGTATAACGGTTGGGTCGCCTTAAATTTTAAACTTTGGTAGTCATCGTCAAGTTTTATCGTGTTATCTTCACGAGCACTTGAATCTTCTACATCATCAGTAACCTCATTCTCCTCAGCTTCATAAACTCCGTACGCATCATCAACTAAATCCTCTAACATATTATGATCTACGTCGTCCCCTTCTTCATCTATTCTACTTGTTGAAGGATGTTGTGAAGGTTGGTCAGGGACAAAAGGAACTTTCAATTCACCGTGAAAACTCCAAAATCGATAACTATCTTGCATACCCGATCTTAACAAATGTAGTTCAACTGTTTTCCACTCAAACACCTTACCATTCTTACACCTAGCACACGGACACGGAAACTCTTCATCATTACGACATCTCTTTGCATATTTCACAAATTCGTTAGCACCTCTGCGAAACACATCCCCCATTCTATTAGTCTCACCCATCCACTCTTTGTATTTCGGATATCCCATCACAGCTACCACAACTAAACACCTATTAAAGGTAAACAAAACTTAGATTTATAGTATGTTTTTTTAATTATCCCATAATTTAATTATCCTATTAAAGGGTATGTGGTCCTATCCCATTCAAGAATGCATTTTTCTGTAATATACTTAACAGCTCATGCACATTGTTACGATTTGAAAAAAATTCGACAGCATATCCCCTTAGTTCTCCAAGTACACAACGTAGATTGGCAGGTGTGAGTGTTATTTCAATCGGTCAATTAAAATAACAGTCACACTTGTCAATCTAGTATGTACCCAGAGAACATTAAGATACGACTGCAGAACTTCCTCCAAAAGTAACAACTTTAAGCCAATAAGAATATTATACAAAAATTATACAGTCTCAAACTGTCCAAACGGGACAATTCGAGAGATCTCATTACAGGGGTAATGACTCTCGAACGGGTCTAAGGGTTATTGAATGCGTACGCATAAGAACTAGAATGCTAGTATCTATGCGCACTATATTTAATTTCAAGTATGTTTCATATAATGGGTTAATTCAAATACAAAAATAAATTCATGGGATAATTCAAATACAAAAATAAATTCATGTATTGACCACATACACACACACACACACACTATCTAAGCTGTTCTATAGGTATAAAAACAATTATTATCCAATTATTATCCAACTATTATCAATTATTTATTTTGAATGTAAATAATATTCAAAACCCCACCCACCCCCACCCCCACCCCCACCCCCTCAGATTAATTCAAGACATAAGACCCTAAAGGGAATCCTATCTGCAACAAGATTCTAGTTAGTAAAGAAGACATAACAGAATATGGTGGAATCCACTACACTACAAAACCATTTAATAATATTTAAAAAATTCAAAACCATTTAATAATATTTAAGCACTAAAATTAATTTAATTTAATTTAACCTAGGAATTAATCAAATATTTTTATCCTATGTTTACTAATGCTAAAATTATGAAAAATGACACCACCCCCTCCCCCACCCTGCCCCACCCCGCCCCACCCCCTGCCCCCCTCCCCCACCCCCTCCCCCCTCCCCCAAAACACACCACCACACACACACACACACCGCACCCCACCCCACCCCACCCCCTTCCCCTCCACCACCCCCTCCCCCACCCTGCCCCACCCCCTGCCACCCCTTCACCACCCCCTCCCCCAACCTGCCCCACCCCACCCCCTGCCCCCTCCAACACCCCCTCCCCCACCCTGCCCCACTCCACCACCCCCTCCCCCACCCTGCCCCACCCCCCACCCCCCACACACGCACACACATACACACAGATATATATACACACACACACATAAATATACAGACAAATATATATATAAATGGAAGAGAGAGAGAGAGAGAGAAATTGGACCTGAGAGAGAGAGAGAGAGAGAGAGCAGCGTCGAGAGAGAGAGAGAGAGAGAGGGAGGGAACGGTGGGAGGGAAAAAAGAAGGGGGAAAGGGTTTTTGCTGGAAAAGTTGTCACGGTCGTGTCAAGGTCATTGACCGTGACACGAATTGTCACGGTCATTGACCGTGACAAGCCCGTGACAATTCAATTTGTCACGGGCTTGTCACGGTCAATGACCGTGACAATTCGTTGTCACGGTCGTGTCAAGGTCAATGACCGTGACATAAAACGCGTGTTTTTTTGTCACGATCAATGACCTTGAAAAGGCTGGCCGGCTGAAAGGTGACAATTTGCCCATTTTGGTGTAGTGTAAATAACCCATCTTATCAAGCTTTAATGCTCCCTTTGTGATCCTAGGAAGGTCCTTGAAGTTTTGAAAAACATGAAGAGAATGAAGATGAATTCCAAAATTTTCTAGAGCATCAGCCACCATATTAGATTCTCTGAAGCTATGAGACAAAGAATAGTTCATAAGAGCTAGGTGAGATTTAATTTCCTCCAGAGTCTTTTTTAATTTCCATGGGGTATTCCATTTTTTATTGAAAGATTGACCACAAACTCTGAATCTGATTTAATTTGTAAATCGAAGATGTTGAATTGAAAACACAATTTAATACCTTTAGCAGGACCTGTAAGTCCAGCACAAGTATTGGTAGAAAATTCCTCTGAATTTTCACAAGCAAACACTAAATCCCCTTTGTTATCTCTTAAAATACCTCCATAACCACCTAATTCAGGATTTCCTTTTGAGGCTCCATCAATATTGAGTTTAAATCTTTTAGGTTTGGGAAAGATCCACTTTATAGGCTTTGAAATAAGGGTCTTCTTTGATATTTTGTGATCAAAGGCTTGTAGAATGCCCTTATCAAAACTTGAAAGCTGATGTTTAAAGGTCATTCCCTTACAAATAACGGAAATAAAATTGGAGGAATTTGAAATAATTGTATTTAAACAAATGGGAGAGTTTTCAAAGAAAGCCTTGTTCCTACTTTTCCAAATTTCCCAACAAAAAATAATGGGAATACACTTACCAAGAAATTTGGCATAGTCTTGAGGGCCTAATTTAATCGACCAGCTTTGAAGCAGAGAGGGAAAATGATTGAGATGAGAGTCAATTACCATAAGGCTTAATAAATACCTCCAAACTGATTGAGAAACAAGGAAAGAGAGAAAGAGATGGTCACTGGTCTCTTCATGCTGGTTACAGGCTCGACATCTAGAGCATAATCTAATTCCCACTGATTTAATCTTATCATCCGAAGGCAAGTAGTTGTTTAAGATTCTCTACAAATTAATAGAGCATTTCTGGGGATATGAGAATCCCAGATGTGGGTCAATACTGTAGAAGTTGGGTAATGAGATTTCGCAATGTTATATGCTGAAGACATTGGAAAAATACCATTAGGCTCAGGGGTCCAGAGCCACTTATTGTCAATGAGCTCCATATTCTCTCTGCACCAATCTTTAACTGCTAACATTTTCCTCCAGGTATGAGAAGCCAAGAGAGATGAAGATCTCAAATTTTTGTACATGTTTTGCATAAAGTTTGACTATAAAGAACTTTCTGTAGAGAGCTTCTAGTATAATTTCATAAAAGAGGCTTTTGAGAGATTATTGAAATCAACAAGACCTAGACCTCCTTCTTTAAAATCCCCGCATAAAAAGGAATAATCTTTCCATTGGTGTTTCCATTCTTGGTCAGCATTACCTCCCCAGAAAAATTTGTTTATCATGCAATGAAGTTTGGATATAACTTTTTTTTTTGGGGGGGGGGGGGGGGGGATAAGGATGCTAACAGGTAAGAGGGAATAGAACTAAGAACATGCTTTATGAGAATGATTTTTCCTCCACTTCACACGAGTTTAGATTGCCAACCAAAAATTTTTGATCTCATAGAACAAATAAAACTATCATAGTAGGTGGCTTTGTTTATCCCTTTAAAAAAGGGGCAACCCAAGTATTTTAGGGGAAGAGATTTGGGATGTAATTTAGAAACATCTGCTATCAAGGCTTTTCTACTAGGAGTACATTTAGAATCAATTGTGAAGCTACTTTTTGATACATTCCGTTTATGACCAGACATTCTGGAGTATATATGTATGAAATTCATGAGATTTCTTAGGCTCCTCTTGTCATCTCTACAGAAAATTACCATATCATCTGCAAAAGCAAGATGAGAAATGGTGGGACTGCCACTAGGGTGATAAAAGGACTTAATAACTCCTGAGTTAACCAAGAAATTAAGACCCCTGCTAAGATAATCAGCAGTAATGATGAAAAGACTGGGGGAGATAGGATCCACTTGTCTAAGACCCCTAGAAGACTTGAAGAAACTATTCGATTGACCATTAATATTAATTGAAAACCAATTATTTGAGATACACATCCAAATGAAATCAATCCATCTTTCTCCATATCCAAAGCTTATAAGAACTTTAATTAAGAAACCCCAGTGAACTCGATCATAAGCCTTCTCCATATCCAATTTGACAATGACATTACCTTCGTGTATTTTTTTCCCCAAGTTGTGAACCATCTCCTTGGCTAAAAGGACATCATCTTGAATTGATCTCCCTTTAATAAATCCACTTTGGTTGGAGGATATAATCATAGGTAGCACATTTGCAAGAATTTTTTAGATCACCTTAGAAGAGAAGTTGCACAAGATAATTGGCCTGTAGTCCCCACGTTGTTTAGGAGCCTTCAGTTTTGGAATATGAACAATTTCAGTACTAGACCAGCTTTGAGGAATGTTTCTACCTGCAAAAAAAGTTAATAGCATCAACAAAGTCAGTTTTAATCGAATTCCAATAATTTTTGTAAAATGATCCACCAAACCAATCTGGGCCAGGGGCTGATTCCTCATTTAGGTCCTTTACTGCCATGAAAACGTTTTCCTCTCTAGATATTTGGTCATACCAGGGTTATAAGCGAAGGTATGATATCTGAGGTTGATATGTCATTAAAAAAGATATCAGCAGATAATTGATTTTGATAGAAAGAAACTATATGATTACTGACTTCAAGCCAATTTTCAGTAAAGTTCCCTTCATCATCAGTAATGAAGTGGATATGAAGTTTTTGGTGTTGCGTGGGGAAAGAAAGATGAAGAGGCAATTGCTTGGCATGAAAAAACTTGGTGTTTGCATCCCCAACTTTAAGCCTTTATAGAGGATTTTTGTTTCCAGAAAATTTCCTCGATAGTGTAGGCGCCCTGAAGATTAGCTTTACAGTTATTCATAGCAATTATGTTAGCATTACTTATGTCAAGTTCATAGGCTAACTCCAACTTAAGAGATTGATCCTCCAGGCCCTTAACTTTTGGAAAACATCTTTAAAAGTCTACTTATTCCCTCTTCTTAAACTCCCTTTGAGCCTCTTTAGCTTTTCTGTAAGAATTTTCAGACCACGAAGATTGGTTGCATCATTCCAGGTCTTTTTAACCAATTCCTGGAAATTAGGATTATTGAGCCACATCTTTTGAAATTTAAATGGTCTAGGATTGGACACTTCCTTAGTAGTAACAGATAACAAAAGGGGGCATGATTTGATGAAGTTCTGTTTAGATGTTTTATCTTAGAATAAGGATACTCTTCCACACAAGTCTGATTGATTAGGCACCTGTCAAGTCTAGTGATGATGAGACCAATTTCATATCTATAATTGCACCATGTAAATCTCATACCAATATAACCAAGATCATGAATACCACAGTCCTCTATGGTTTGATTAGAATCTTCCACAGAATTATGATCAATGTCATTTCCTCCCAATTTTTCACTTTGAGAACATACGACATTGAAATCTCCCATAACCAAATAAGGAGAATTAGAATAAGAACTTGAGATTACACTCATTTGATCCCACAACTCACTTCTATCCAACCTTGTACATTTAGAATACACAAAGGTAGCATAAATGTCAGTCTTTAAGGAGGGTGACTAATTTTAACACTCAGATGTTGAAGATGGTCTGCTATACAAATCACTTGGATATTGAATCTCCAGAAAATCCATATTTTTCCATTCACATTACCAGAAAAACCTTCAAATCCCCACTTGTGTTGAAAATTTGAAAATTTTGAGGCATCCACTTTAGGCTCCAGAATAGCAATAAAAGGGAGTTTATGAATTTTGCATAGCATTTTTAATCTTTTAGTAGAGGATTTTTTTGCAGCTCCTCTAATGTTCAAAACTATAAGATTAATCATTAAGTTTAGAAGATATAGATTGTTTGTTACCTCTTGCTGCAGATCTACTGAATCTTCTAAATAAGGGATCTTTCATCTTAAATTGCCTCTTTTTGTTAGAAGTAGCAGCTTCTTTTATAGCCAGAACTTTATCATCTAGGGATGGATCTTTCAAGGTTTTAAGATTCTTCTCCATGTCATTGGAAAGCAGTTTCAACTCTTCAATGAAATGGATATGAGATTCGTCCTCTAAATCAGAGGCAAAAATTGAATTTGCTGGTTAGTGCCTTTCAAAGTCAGGAATTTTAGTCCCCCTTGGAGATAAGGAGATCTGATCAACAACCATGATTTCTTCATTATTAAGATCTTGATTATTTATCTTTGAGGTGTGTTCTCTAATCTTATTGCATAGCTTAGTCCTCTTGTCAGTATACCCCTCTTCAATATCTTGTGATACAACACCTCTTTTATTATCCATAATATCACCTTCTTGCTTTTCAGGCTGTTGAACATTAACTATTTCTTTACTATCATTAGCCTCCAAAATTGGCAGGGATTATTCTAAGGTCTCTTATTGATGAACTTATACAATTGAATTTTCTTTGCAACCTGGGGGTTCTTTATTATCTTGTGGATCATTAATCATCTTATTTCCATTTTTGGTTTGAATGGCTTTTGGAACATACAGCTTGGCTTTCTTTTCTTAGCCTCCATTACTTAAGTCTATGAACATACATGTCTCTTCATCATGTCCTTTATTGGCACAATGATTGCAATATTTAGGTTTGTTTTCAACTACGACCTCCTGCCAAAAACCACTATCACCACATCCAATCCATATCTTCTTAGAAATAATTTTTGTAAGGTCTACCTCAACATAGACACGAGCAGTGCTAGGTCTATTAATTTCCACTGTAGAAGCATTCAGTTTTAGGGGATGTCCAATAAGTTGAGCTATGGAATACAGTGCTGATTTAGAGAAAAAAATTAATGGGGAGTTGTGGAAAGGAGATCAATGTTGGCGCATGGCTATTCTCAATATCAGGTAAAAAATTCGGGGTCCACTTGAAGATTCTCATTGGAAATTTTCCAATATACCACAATAGCTTCAACCACATTCTAGAAAAATCTTCTTCACAATTCAATCTAATCAGGACATGTTTGTGGTCCAATAAACCTACATTAAATGTAGTTTTAAGAGAAAAGGTTTGGAAGATTTTCCTGATATACTCCATAGATAGTCTGCCGTGTGAGAACTTTCCAATCAAAGAGAATTGAAAAGGTTTAGCAAGGGTTAGAATGTCGTCATGACAGAACAAGACAGCTGGTTCTCCTTTAAAAGTTATTGGTTTCTTGAGACTAAGATCATGGGAACAAGAAGAAGATGCAACAACTAATGCAAAGGATCGGTTCCATACATTAGGGATGTCATGGGGTTTTGGATCGACGTGAGACATGAGGGGGTTTGAGTTCAGGCAAACCCCAATTAGGGTTTACGTGTGAGATAGAGAGAGAGAGCCCTTTTTATTTTTAAATTTATCAATGAAGTCAACCACTTAATATGGGGATGATAAGGGGTCCTCGATTAAGCTCAACCTTTCAAGGAACTATGCATAGAAGATAAATTGGCTTCCCCAAAGATAGGGGAATTCGCGGTAATGATATGTGGAAAGACTGTTGATGGTATCAGATAATATCAGAGGGATTAGGCACTTACCTTCTTTCCTTTTGAAATCTGCATCATCGAGACAAAATGTCAATTCACATGGTTCCCGTGATTAAGAGATACTGATAAACCAAAGCCAGTGCAAAGTCACCTTTACTACCAACCATTTACTTTCTCTCTTGAATGTCATACAAAAAGAAGGGGATAACTACTATGAGGTCAATTCCATCATCAATAAGAAACTCATGGGTTATGAGGTGATCCATCTCCAACAATTATGCAAGAGATAAAAAAATCCATTTGGCCTAGATATGTCCCTGCTATGGGTTGCTCTACATAGTACTCTATTAGATTTTTATAATATTTGAAATTTGGATCATTTTCCTCCAATGAAAAATGAAAGGCTTGAATCTTGTAGAAACCAGAATCGAGTAGCAATCTGCTAAAAGCCCAGTCAATAGTAATGGTTCTCTAAAGGAGTGTGTTATGCATTTGATAAAAAAAAACTATAATAAACCCAGAGGGGTGTGAATAGTTTTGAAGACATCTTATAACCATTTTTTTATTTCAAATGTTTTTTTATTGAAAATTCAAGTTACATAACAGAAGTTTTACCAAATTTATTGTTTAATTACTTGATTAACTCACACAAAAAATTAATTAGGTGAATCTAGATAGTGAAACTATATCTAACAAACCTAAGTCAATTTTAGTTCAACTCGCTATATTCAAGTGTGATAAAAGGTGTGTGTGTGATCAAATCTATTCATGTGAGTATAAATCATTCACAATCAACGATAATTAAAAGGTTTATAAGTAACCCCCCCCCCCCCCCCCCCAAACCAAGGAGTAAAAAACCTCGATGTGCTCCAATTATCACTTCTACTTGAATTTTGTAACACCCTTATTTTTGAGTAATTAAGAATAAATTAATTTGGTGAATTTTAAATTTCACGTGTGCCGTGATTTGATGGAATTAAATATTTTTGGGCAATAATGATTATTTTTTATGGAATAATTTGTTTGGCATTTATTATATGTCGTAGTGAGTGATATCAATGGGAATGTGTGGGATCTTAACCGGGGGTCGTGTGTAGAACATATGAGGTCGAGATAGAAAATTGTTTTAGAGTGACTCGGACGATGATTTAGGGGTCACAGTTGATTCTTAAAGGGGTCCGAATAGTATAGCCGGGTGTATAGTTTGGGTCCCGGGACGATTTTAGACCAACCCGACACCGTTTAAGGGCGTTTCATTCATTCGGGAGTTTGTGGTCGATGGAACTCTGAAATTCTAAGTGATATATCTCGAGCGGAGAGATATATCTCATTATTTATATAGAGATAAGAACTTGTGATAGTGAGAGCGTCGCGTTGTATGTCGTCTTTGGTGACATGAGAGTGGACGGGTAGACTTTTTATGTCAGTAGACAAGATTTTAGGGCTACATGTTATGGACTGAGGGCCTAACGAATCTCGACGACCGTCAATGTTAGGTAGTAGTGTATCGGGAGGTTCCTTGTTTACATTTATCTTTGCGAGACATCCCACTCATGAAACTTTGTTAACCTTATAAGTTGCGAGAATTTTGATCACTTGGACATGGGTTTAGTACCTTAGTTATTATACGCATTTATGATCATAACTAAGAGTTGATAGTTATATTATTATTTATGATAAGGGGATCCAGGTAGCATTTGTGCAGTTATGTGCAGTTATAAGGTGTGTGGGCGCCCTAGTCAACTGGATTTTAGTATGGTTCGTAATCAGAGGATGAGGACAAGTATGCATTAAATATAAGACTTGTTGAAAAATGAAGTTGGTACCTAGAGATATTCGACCTTTCCCTAGTAGAAAGAACTCTATAGCCATTAGTATATAGACGCATCAGAGTTGGAAGTGTTGGGCAAGATGGTAAGGTGTTGTGTAGTCCTTGTTGATGCAAAAAACTAGACTAGGCTAATTAGTGGATCACAGATAAATATAAATAAAGGAGACAAGAGATTTTTAAAAGGGTTCGACTTGAGGGAAGAGCCTACGTCCACTGTTGTGTATTGGTTTTGGGATTGTTCAAATGCCTCTCTTTTCGTGTGTCCATTGGATGTAAGGTTTACAATGTATTTATAGCCCCTAGTGGGTGTATAAGAGTTGGAATATCAAAGGATGAAATGTCTTTATATCGCAGACATGTACACCTATACAATCATTTATGTAGAGAACTGTTGGTATTCTCCTAACATCGTTGGTCGGTCTTCCAGGTGTTGGTTGGTATCCCTGTTGTTGATCGACATTTCATCCTTTTCAACTAGATTTAATATTCCACTGTACAACACGTGTCAGAAAAATGGTCTAAGTAAGTGGATATTTTTTTGTATTAACAGAAGCCCCCAATGTTTCATGCTTGAAGTTTCTACAAGAGTATGGGATATTAAGCTCTTAAAGTTGCTCGGGCAATAATTTTACGCTTGGTCGATGACCAACTTCCCATACTTGTAAAAATTATATTTTAATTATAATGCGCATGGCATTTTTTTAATTATCCATAACTTTAACGAATCGTTTTTTGGGAAAATCCATCTTTTCTGCTTTTAGCCTCCATCAGTTCAATCGACATTATCTTTTAATCATTATTTTTCTAGTTTTCGAGGTAACCTATAAAGAACGGGAAAAGCCACGATCTTTTCTCACCTCAAATTTTCTGTGTGTTTTTTGCTACAATGTCTTCAAGCTTTATTTTTCTCTCTTGAGCGATCATTTTTTGTTCTTCAGTTCTTACTGAATCCTTAATCTCTGTAAGAACTCTTACTCTTTTCTTTTCTTCTTCATCATGGTTTACTTTATTGATTCTCTAGATGAATTCAGAAATGAATTTAAGATTCCTTATTGGGTTGTTTTAGAACACGCTACTTTACCTGCTAATTGTTTCTCACTTGCTGAGGGTCACTGATTTCCCTCTATATTTATAGCTGAGTGTGGATTTACCTTTCCTCCTAACCCCTTGTGCCTTGAGTTTTGTCAGTATTTTATTTTGATGTTCTCCCAGCAAAGGTAGCCCCCAATACTTAAAGGGTCATAAATGGAGTGTATAGGTTGAATCAAATCCATGGAACCCATCTAGGGATTCCATAAATAATGTTTTGTTATAAGTGGATTACTAATGATACCACTTTTTATTTAAAGACTAGGGTTTTAAACAAAGAATTAGTAGTGAATCTTCCAGACACCAATAGGGATTATTTTGAGCACGAATTTGTTGTAAAAAATTGGCAATATGCCCCTTGGACTGGAAATACTGAGTACAAGGGGCCTAAATGCCCTCCTTTTGGCAATGGGATAGGTTATTCTTCATTTAACTATTTTTCCATGTACATAATTTTTTAAATGTAGTAATAATTATTGCTCTGTAAATTTTTATTGCAGTTGATTAGAAGAGAAGGTGCCCAAATGAACGTGAACTGAATCTGCGGGAGTTGAAGTTTATTTGGGGACTTCATCAGAGGATTTGTGCGGAGCACAGCGGGTCTACATCCTTTTTTTTACAGTACAAGAAAACAATTTCTTCTTTTATTGCTCGTCCTACTCCTTCCCCTGTAATTGACTTTGAGTAAGAACCTCCTTCTACTTCCTTAGTTGCTGCATCTGGCAGTGGTGATCTTCCTGGACTTTTCCCCTCTTCTTTAGATTCAAATTTGCCCTTTCTTGTATCCATGGGACATAGGAAGTTTTCCAACATTTTGGGTGACATAGCTGCCAATCCCCCTTCCAAACAAGCTGACGAAGGGGTGAAAAGTAAAGATGAGACTGGGAAGAAGCCCCCAGCTAAGAAAATTGAAGAGATCCCCCTAAAAAGAATAAAGAAAGGGCTTCCTTCTAAGTTAGCAGAAGGTTCTTCTGCTCTTCCCAACCGTCATGAGTTGGTGAATATATCTTCTTTTACCTCTCTAGTGGCCCTTGGCCCCGGATTAGCAAGACAACTAATAAAGTCTGGGACTTTTTCAGACCGCAGGGGTACTGCAGCTGCATTACCTCGTTCCAAAAGTTTTGACAAGGTTGTTCAAAGCCTTGCTATGGTATATTTTTTTTTCCTTCTTTAATTTTTTTTCTCTTGATTTGTTCTTAATAATATTGACTTTCCTTGTCATTCTTATGCAGTTCCTCGTTGACTTCAATAATATGTTGGAGAAAAATGAGGCTTTAAGAGCATCTTCCTCTGGTGAAGTTGAAAAAGCTTTTAATAAGCTGAAAAAGTCATTGCTTGATTCCCAACAAGCATTGGCTAATGAACAAAAGAAATGGGAGGAGAAGATAAAAGCTGATGAAGGAGCTGCTAAAACAGATCGGTGGTTGGCTGACAAGTTGAAAAAAGACTTAGATGCTGATAAACTCATGTTTGCCCAGCTACAAAAGGACTTGGGTGCTGAGAAGGTGAAGTTGATTAAGGATAGGGAGGTTGGATTCAACAGAGGTTGGGATAGAGCCATTGGAACAGCTTCTTTGCAAATTGAGGTTACAAAGAAGAAATGCTTTAAGGATGGTTGGTCTACTGCCCCGGTGGAGGTTGGCACTCCAAAATATTCTGAGTTGTTCTTCTGACATGATCGTGGGGCCCCTCTAACCCTAGATGAGGAAGTTGATGATGGGGGTTCCAGTGAATCCTTGATAGCAATGGAGTCTACCGATCAACACAAAGATGTTGATTCTACTTTTCCCTCCAAAGTTAATCCTCCTCCTCCTTCTGATCCTTCTTCTTCTTCAGCTAATCTCGAGGAAGATACGAAGAAGGTGTAGAACCGAGAAGCTTTTTTATTTCCTTTTTTAGTAGTTGTGCAAGTACATGATTTTATAAATGTCCATTATCAATTTAGTATGTCTTATACTGATACACCATCGAAGAACATTCAAGATCAAATATGCATCGAGACGGATCCGAATATCAACTTTTTCAACAATCAATCCCGATAAGGATGAATTTGGTAAAATGTGTTTAAAGTTCCATTTACATTTTACGTTAAAAGTGTTGGGATATTTTTATGAAAAATGAAATATTTTTCTAAATTTGAAAAATGATTTTTGAAATGTTTTTAAAAGGTTTTAATGTTTCAAAAACATTTTATTTCTGGATAAACTTTGTTGATCTCGTAAACAGTCTTAGCAATTGAGGTTTCCATGTTTTATAAAAGAATAAAGGATTTTGGGAAACGAGTATGATGTCGTTCGAACGATATTGTATCTCGTTCAAACGAGATAACATCTCATTTAAACAACATCGTATGTCGTTCGAATGAGAACAGTTTTTACCTGACATGTCACCGCCTTGAAATTTAGTATTTAAAGGGTGCCATACGACTTCTTTTCGTGTGGAGAAATACTGATTTTCACAGAATATGTTTTTCTATTCTCCAACCAATTTTTAAGAGTTCAAACTTTTGTTTTACAATTCACAATATCCCGAGTACTTTTGTGTGAGTTATTTTGGAACCCAAGAACACTACTTTGCTACTATTCAACTCCTTGTAGAGAGGATAAACCTACACCGGACTGAGGTCTAAATTAGGGAGTACTGCGATATTCCTAGGATGAAGATAGGACTACGATTCTTGTGGAGCTTCTATGGTTGTTCCATTGCGGACGACTACGAACCGACACCTGCGGGTATTTCGTAAGTCAATTGTATTTTCACTGTAATCCGATTGTAAATCGTTACTTTACAAATTATAGTGGAAATAAAAAGGGTTTTGCCCTCCAGGGATTTTTTCTTGAAATTGTATCTTTCCTTTGCATGCTTATTAATTTACAATTTCATACAACTTAGATGCATGTGTTAGGACTGAAATAAAACTTGGGTTTCGGTAAGACTGGTTTAGTTGACAAACAATTATAATTGGTTTATTTTATAAGTCGTATTTATTCCGATGTATCGACTCTTTTAAATTGGTATCAGAGTGGGTTATGCTAATTTATCGCGTGATCCTGATTTTTTGCACGCACTTTTGTGTCCAAGCCTGTTGCCCTAAGTTGTTGTGTTTGATCCTATTTTTTTTTAAAAATGGCTTTTGGTGGTTTTGATAATTTTCGATGTCAACTTTTTGAAAAGTCTAATTAGAAAATTCACACGAACTCATGTTTTATATCTTCTATTGAAAACAATTTTGAGAGGTGTTCGGGACGTGAGGGAATTGGTCACACGATAGATGAGTGTCCGATAAATTTAAGGAACCAATTGAAAAAATTGTCCTCTCATGTTTCTACCCTTAGTGAGAGTGATTCAGAAGAAGAAGTTTTTTATGCTTCTATGCGAGAGCTTCCCACCCGTGTGATTAGTTATGATAGTGAGGGTGATGGGAGTGAGGATGAGCCTGACTTGCAAATGGTTTTCAATGAAATTTATGCTGAAGCTTTGAAAATAAGGAAAGAAAATTTGAAATTGAAAGAGCTTGCCTTAAAAAATGAAAATGATGTTTTGGTTTAAGAACTTAGGGCACATGAGAAAATTTTGAAACAGAAGCCAGGATATGTCAAGGGAGAGAGAGATAGTCTTAGGGGGTTGATGGAGACTATGAAAAAGGAACTTTTAGAATTTGAGGATTCTAGATGCGTACTCGAGTCAAGGATCGGTGATCTTGAGAAGAGTTTGAAAGAATCAAACAAGGTGAAATTTGATTTGGAGTCTCGGTCCGAAAAGTTAGATAAAATTTTAAGGACTCTCCAAATTAAGGAGGATAGGGGTGGTATAGGCTTTGATGAGAGTGTCCCACCCATTCCGAAAGCTAACCCCACACATGTGAGAGATCCTCCTAGGGTTAATAGGAGATAGGCACCTAGGGTTATTAAAAGAGAAACATCGAGGGTTGTCAAGCTAGAGCCACCTACGAAGATCGTGCGAGAGGAACCTAGGAATTTGGGGAGAGCGCCACCTAGGAATTTGGGGAGAGGACCACCTTTAGGTAACATTCATCGCCCGATGTACACTTTCACACATTGCGGTAAGCAAGGTCATATTAGGTATTTATATTATAAACTTTTGAATGGACCTACGAAACATAAAGAGAGAGTCACACCGGTTCCCAAAACCCCTACACCTCGTCACACATCAATTTGGGATAGGAAGACAGATTTAAAGGCTTATGGTATAATTGTTCATGACTCTCGTTAGCTTGCACGTGATTCTCCCCATGTGAGATCTTTTGGTTGATTGTGTTGTATTTTTTCTTACACTAGTTGTGCATCTTGATATACTTTTGCTAGTGTTATGACTCACTTTGTAGTAGCACACATTGGCTTAGTTATTGAGTTTGATATTTCGCTACTGTTTCGACTCTGTTTTGCATCTGTCAGCCCCTTTCTAATATTTTTTATGGAAGTTTTTTTTACTCGTCAAAATTTGAGACTACTATTTTCTCGTTCGAGTGAGATTTAATGTCGCGAGAAGCTGTCGTTTGAATGACAAGCATTCTCATTCGAACGACATTGAACTTCATTTGAACGATATGTTTAATTTTTTGTCCTTTTTTATTTGTAGTCCCCTATTTCTTCTGGTTATATTTAATTGGTATTGTTGGGTTGTTTCTGAACATTGTTCAAAAAATACAAAAAGATTTTCATTTTAGAAAAATTTAAAAAATCCAAAAAGAGTTTTATTTTTTGTTTGCACCTTATATGATTGCACACTTAGGATGACCAAGTCACAATTTCATTCCATTTATCCATGTGAATGCTTGATAGTGTTTTGAGACAATATATTGTGTCATTCATGTGCTTTAAAAAGTTTGGAGTCTTTGAGATGATATAGTGTTGCTACCTACATGATTGACTCTATTTGTCCTTTATTGCACACATGCACGGATATGTTTGACTATTGTGCTTGTGTATCACATGTTGGTTGAGTGTTTCCATCTCAATTCTATCTATACAACAAACCAAATGCAATAAAACTTGACAGAACATAACGCATGATATAAACCGTTTGTGAGATTTGTGTGTTTTAGTTTGAAAAATGGTGAAGGGCTACAAAAGGTACTCATTCATCCTTTGAAATTAAGACACCGTTTAAAATGACCTAAAAAAGTGAGGAGTTGAAAATTATCTGGGGTCCTATGCAGTTTCAAAGAGCCTAAAAAATTTAAAAGGCAATAAATTGAAAAATTATGCCAAAATTGAGCCAATAGGTTTTTGTTTTCAACACCTCATAAGAAAAATAAAAAGACTTTATCTTTTAATGATGGAGTTTGGATGGAATTTTCTACTGTTTTCATGTCCTTGAAAGTCATGAAAAAGCATTATATAGTTTTGGACGTTATTGGTATGGAAATCATCTATACTTTGATTTGTTGATATGATTAAGACAATGTCATCTAAATTCAACAGTTTTACACCAAAAGACTATTTTTTATGTTCATTCGTTAGGAGTACACTTATGCATCGTACACATATGATATGATTGAGTTGATTTTCTTATTGAATCTGTTCACACCCACTCATTTCGTATCCATGATTTGGTTGTCTGAGTATAAATTCATGGTGCGATTTTTGTAACATCATTTTTGCATTTCTATATGAACAAAATTGAAAAACTCAAAAATAGTTTGTTTGCTTTGTTTCCCGTGACACCCCGATTTTCTTTATGTGATCTATTCTTTTCCTTGTCTATTTCGAACAAATGAAAAGGTGAGAACGAATTATGACTTTATAGGGGAGTTTTTGAATTATGGGGGAGATTTGAGAATTTATATATGTTTTGATTTGATTTTATTCTTATCTCATTTCAAACTCGATATGTCACGAATGTATTTCCTTTGTCTCATGTGTGTAGGTACACAATCGGAAATTATTGGATTGCACACCCTGATGAGAAAAGATTTGAGATTTAAAGATTTGATGTTGAAGATTTTTGAAGAGAAAGTTGTAGTCCTACATGTTTAGTACCTTTTCACTTTTGGGTTCATGGGAGGGTATTAGATTTGTATAAGCATTTTATATTTGGTAATTCAGATGTTTTTATTTTGTACCAGTGTAGACATAGGGGAAATTTATAAGGACATGATTTTATAAATGTTCATTATCAATTTAGAATGTCGTATTAGAGCTGTGCAATCCTTCTTTGTTGGTAATACCATTCCAAAAAGTTGGTCTGCAACTAATGTGGTGCTTATCCCTAAAATTAAGAATCCTTTGAAATGCTCCCAATTCCGTCCTATTAGTATTACGTTTTTCATTTTCTATTGCTTCTTGTGTTTTGGTATCAAATCATCTAGAAAACAATCTCTCCAGCAATTAAATTGGCACAATATTGATAATATGATGGAGCCATAAAGATGCAATAGACTAACATAATATTTATACTATCTATAAGGTTGGTTGGCACAAATAGCCAGCGCAGCTAAATTTTATTTCCTGTTTTTCTAGTTGCATCTGTTTTTCAGATACTTGTAAAAGTTTATTTGTTCCCTAATGAAGATAATAAAAGAAAAATAATAAACATAGGATAGTGGAATTACAAATCATAAGTTTACAACTCATAAAATTATAAACTTTATATGCTTAGTGAAAAAGTGTGGTTAAGAGCTAGATTACGTGCAGAATATAGAAATTTAGATTTTTACACTAAAAGAGCAATACAATATAAAAACCTAACATGTTCTACTGGGTCTAATTTTAAAACTTTTATATTTTTTATATTTCTTTTTAGTTTAATATTTATTATTGTAGTTTTTATGCATAAAATGTTATAATGAAGAAATATAAAATAGCTCTAAAGAACAAATAAATAATACTAATAAAACACAAATACTAAAAATATATTAAGAAAATCAACTAATCCAACCATATACAAATCAACCAAAATGCCCTAAAAAAGAAATCCTAAATTTTGAAATCAAAATACAAAAAAAGTACAAAAGAAATTACCTTCTACATACGGTTCTTGAATATGGGCTTTTGACTACTCCTTGTAGTTCAACTCCCAACCTAAAGCAGTCAGATCCGATATGAATGTGATTATAACATATTATCATAAAACAACATTTTTTTGCCACTCCCAAAACCTCATTTTTATTAACAAAACAAAACTCATTTCATACAATTTGTTCAAAATTTCAAGTACCTGGGGTGCAGGGATTTCAATGATTGCGGTTGATGCCGCCATGATCAAAAGATCTGAAACTGAGATAAATGAGGTGTAAAATCAACAACATCTGTATGCATTTAGAGCCAAATGAAATGGTTTCAGTTGAGAAAATATTGTTAATAAAGCAGATTCGGAGAGAGAATTGAGAACATATAGTTAATTGAGAATGACCATCTTATTCATAATCATAAATGGTCCATATGGTAATGAGAGACTATGTTACCTTCTATGTTGTAATCTACCCACTATTCCAAAAATATCAACTTACAACATTCGATTATAATATAGTGTAACCAAGCCAATAAAAAAAATAAGAAATGAATAGATAGTGGCATGTAAAACATTAAACTAAGATAATTTTGAGAAATCAACACGTCTAGTTTCATATAACGGGATAATATCTGAGACAAATAAGAACTATGTACGCAATATTAACTTTTAACCTAAGGAGGCTTACTTTAAGCCTCACAAAGCTTAATAATCTGCACGATTTTCACACGAAGTCAAGATGTTCGACTGATAAAAAAATTTAACTCTTGATATTTTTGAAGTTAACCCCATATATTTAACAACGATTTAAGAATCAAATCCATTAGCAGAATGTTCAGTGAACTATAATAGATGAAGATTAACGTTGAACCCAGCCAACAACTATGAGGAAACAGTGGCTCGTCTCTTTCTCTATCTAGATCTTTGCAAGGTTTTCTCATTACATCCATGTATCTATATTATCACCACCGGAGACCATCAGATCGGTGGTAATGAACTTTACCAATGCTATGCCTAAATCACAACTCTCTATCTCTTTGATTTACCACTCTAATAAAGAAAATCTGGGGTTTGTAGAGATTTTTAACTGGAGGTGAGATCTGCTTGGGACCGTGAAATCCATTTGTCGCCTATGTGTTGTGGCCATAAATGGCGTTTTTGGTTGCTAAGTTTATGGATTTTTAGTCTGTTTGCACCAAAATCATGAACATCGTTTGTGGCGGGCCGATTGGAGGAAGATGATCGACATTTGTGTCTAGTTGTTGGTATGGAGGAAATGAGGGAAGGGAAGTCAGTGAGAGGATAGTAGAGAGGAGAGAGGAGAGCAACTTCTATGTTTAGGGAGAGAAAAAATGTGAAATAGTAGGAGAAGACATTTCGTTTGGAATGTGTTTTGTGAGATAAATGAGCACTGAGATGGATATGAATAGGTAGATTTCTTAGATTGCAGAGTAAATGCCAATAAATGTTAGTCGATTGGACAGCTGGGTGCATAAATCGTGATTATTGTTCGTCGATTGGATAGCTAGGTCAATTTCTACACCAATCCACGTTGACATGCTGTTTGATTAGAAAGAGTAAATGCATGTAAAGCATTTTATATTACTATACAGATGCTAAGACATTGAATGAGGACCTCTCAACTCAGGTGATGCCTAATCCCATGGACAAACTTCAAAATAATGAAAATACCCCTGAACAATTGCAAATAGGAGAACATAACCAAATGTTAAAAACACAGAGTCTTTACGCAAGGGATATTGTAATTTATAACAATGATGAGTAACCTTTTTTATGATATGCCCCCATTAAAGGACATTCCAAACTTAAATGAGGTTTCATCAGATCATACAAATGATTCAGTGTGGGAAGAAGTCGACAGTACTAGTCATAAAATTAATTTATATGTCGATATACCAAATTTCATTGAAGACTCGATTGGTAAAAAAAGTGGGGAAAATAAATATAAAATGCACAAGATTCCTCTCAGTAGTTCCTATGCGCTCTTAAGAAACATTGGAGATTCAAGTTCTATCAGTCAAGACATGGTTATTGGAGGGAAAAAAAGGTTGGAAATAAAAATCCCCAATTGGACTATTTTCTGTCCATAATTACAATAGAGAAATCGGTTCTTAAAATATAATTTAAGGCCTTTTGCTTTGTGTTCAAGACATCGTAAATTTTCATAGGATGTTTTCATTTTTTTATTTCTTGTAAGAGCCTTAGGAGAGGATTTTTCTCCTAATTTTTATAAACAATTTTTTTCTTGACCCAAAAAAGAAATAAATGTGACACCCCGACTAATTAAATACCGGGTAGCTACTCCTTTATTAAAATTAATACAAAATGCCAAGTTGGTTCAGTTAATAGCATCACTGTCGAAAACATTTTAATGATTACTAACCACCTAATATTTAAAAAGCGAGTTGCCAATTTTAAATTAAATCTGATTAACATGAAGTAAGTGAAGAATAAAAGAATAACATAACCATACACAATAAAGTCCCAATATTTAAATCAACAAGTAATAAAGAGTCTGGAGGAAATACTCCTCACAACAATCCCAATATGGAAATAAATAAAACAAGTCTGCATCCTGAATTAATTACAAACCAAAGTCTGAATAACTGAAATATAAAATGTCTCTAAAGAAATGGGCGACATGCCCTACAATGATGAAACTGAATATGGAGTCAAGACTAGAAAAGAGGCGTCTACTGTCAAGCCCTGTAACTTCCACAACAGTTACAGCTCGTCACCTGAATAGAATTCCTATGCATGGTGTCATTGTGGCTGGGCACCTAAAAAGGTTTTTACAAAAATAGATTTGAAAGCAAACGGGTCAAAGCCCGAAAGTGGAGAGTATTTTAAAAACAGCAAGTGCTTTAATAACATTTAAAACAATGAATGCAAAATACATGTTAGGACGTGCTCTCACATGAAATACTCACCTCTTGTCTAACTGTGCACTCCTAACGTTCCCGTACCCATTCATGTGTTTCTCATATCTATCTAGTTCAAAAGAGTTTCTAACATATCTACTCGGTTCACGTTTTAATTCCAACCTTAACAATTAAATAGAGAGTTCTACTTTAATTCTCGGATTCCCAATTATTTACAAATCCATTTATTGGTATATGTCCCCTTTTTATCTTTTCATAACGTTACAATAACCATACTCACAAATAAACATGACAATTCTTTTCAATTTACCGTATATTATTCTCAACATAAATATACAATACTAACACCCCGAGACTAAGCTGCGGTGCACACATACTCTGCTATCCATCCCGGTACATCACGTAAATAAGGATCACGAATTCCGAATCTCTCAGGAATCGTTCTCAGATAATAGCAAATCACAAACAATGGAGGCGAACACAGTCACATCACATGGGTCACGCACATACCTACGCTCCCACGATCAGCAGTCTTATTAACTTCCCAATAAGTCCTTCTCTGACCTATGTTCTCAAGGTACCAATCTAAATCTGGGCACACAAAGATTAGATGGCCCTAAGCGAACGTAAACCTCCCGTGATAGCAAGTATGGTAGGTATGTCATACACATAAAATCATATATATATACTAAGCATGCACACATCTTAGACGTCTCAATATAATAAAGGTATATTATACATCCTTATACCATTATTCCAATTTTATACATTTTAAGTCTTCCGATAATACATAATGTAGGCTGTCGACACATCTCACGTCATAGTTTCTTGTACTTAAGACTTATCTCAAAGGGATTATTAAGTTTCCTATTATTCGCACATATAACATCATTATTCTTAAGGTCCTTACTTCTGCCCCAAACCTCATTTCATCAAATCATTCAAATTTACTCTTTTAACCCTAATATTATCTCACTCATCGAATTTCATTAGATTTTAG
Organism: Sambucus nigra; assembly: GCA_949130495.1. NCBI lineage: Eukaryota > Viridiplantae > Streptophyta > Magnoliopsida > Dipsacales > Adoxaceae > Sambucus > Sambucus nigra. The sequence continues at coordinate 336,301,832 of OX422211.1, forward strand.
AGTAATTCCTCAAATTGAATTCTAATTAAGGTCCAAATTTTATAACCATACCTACTGGTCTTCCTTAAGTCTAAGGATATTCATAAAGTCTCCAATGATAATTTTCTAAGGGTTAACATCATTAAAATTTAACTAGGGAAAATTTTACTCATTCTGGGAAGGTCGATCGATCGACCTTGAACATCGATCGATCGATGGTGGTCGATCGATCGACTGATGAATGTCGATCGATCGATCGCACCAGGTAGGCTACGGACTGCTTCGTTTTTCAGTCCTCAAATCGTCCCAAAACTCCATTATAATGCATGAAACTCTAATCTAACGTTATAATATCATCATACAACCATCCTACAACATTGTTAACGTTCTAAAACCAATAAATCATCAACCAAGGGCTTTATTTGGATCAAAACTTCATTAAGAACCCTAGTTTTCTATTTCTTTCAAGAACAATAATAAATCTCTTCTTAAATCCGTTTTTAGATCATCAAGGGTTATATTTTGAATTCATAATTCGTCCAGAATATGTCTACATGCAATTCCTAACATGGTTCATAGTTTTAATCCTCAAATTCATGGGTCTATATCAATCTTCCAAGACAAAATTCGATAATTACACTAAACATAGAAGAACACATTCATTGAATCAATTGTAACTAAATCAATTGCCTTATGTTCTTCAGATTTGTTATTTGTTGAAGATGGTTGAATTCCTCTCTCTCTCTCTGTAGAATTCTCCTCTCTCTCTCTCTCTACAAGTTCTTCTCACAAGATGACAATGGAGGTGGGGGTTGGTTTTTGGCAAGTTAAAATATTTTCTTAACTTCTCCCGTAGCCCACTACTTAGATTGGGGTTGAAAATGGGTTAGTGGGTTTAATGATAAGTTATAATTAAAGTCTAATTTACTGGGTTTTAATTACCAAATTTCCGAAATTACCAAACTACCCTTTTGGGTTGCCGGTTTGGCCTAAAAATGCCCCGGGACCCAAACTAAACCCCCGGCTAGTGTTTTCTGACTATCTCGACCCTTTCGGACACGTTGGCGCACTCAAAATGAATATTTGGTCAAAAGAAAAATAATTTATTTTTAAATCTTATAAATTCATTCTCGACGCGACTGACACGCGCGTCCCAATTAAATTTTCCAAATTGCCGTATTTCAGCCTCGCGACAATTTCAATATTTTCAATATTCATATATTGCCATATATACACATTATAATCAAATACCAACTCACATCTCGTTAGTATTTTATCCGGATTAATTCTCAATTAATTCACATTTAAATTAATTAATCCCATAAATAAATATCGATAAAAATGCGGGGTATTACAATAAATGAATTCAAAAAGAGCAAAAAATTCCAAAGAAAAGAAAAGAAAAAAGAAGTTACTCTTCAAAAATTCACCCTTTCTTCAAGAATACAAAATCATTTTGAGGCGTTGACCGTTATCATCCGTTCATACATTTTATGTTCTAAAAGTCCATATAATATAACATGGTTAATACAATTTTCTCAATTATTAAAAGATTATATTTTCACATTATTTAGAAAATGGTATCCTATCGTGATATTAAATTTTATCATTTTATATAAACGTCTTTCATCACTAACATGTACAAGGCTTTGTTTCCAATTACATTTACTCTTTATACCTACATGTCATGAGTGACTTACACCAATGCAGAGTGGCTTTATTGTTTTTAGTTTAATCATCGACGATAATTGAACCTCAGTCAATATTTAAACATCATTGACTACTTTAACATAATGGTTATTGTTGATACGAAAATTAGTCCGCTGACTTGGATTAATTATATGAAGAAACGTGTCATCCTACGTTGCATAAAGTATATTTACCAAGCAACTCAGCGTACCGAACTACTCTGGGTATCGAGCATCTGGTCAGGAAGATCAAACGACGATCTTAGATTCATTGAACGTTCTTATCATGTACAGATGTATATGTCAATTAAATAACGTCATATTTTCCATTCATACGAATAACCTAAGGGCTATAAATACTTTTTATACACCCCCACAAGAGGGGGTGATCATTAGCCAACTTAACCAAGGTTAAGGCAAGATACCCAGCAATATAAAACATTGGACATAGGCCATTATCATCACGCCTGAACCACTTCAAAAATCCTTTGTGTTATTTCTTTATTCATATTTATGTGTGATTAATTAATTAGATCAAATCTAGTTTTTTACATCAACAGATTGGCGCCATCTATGGGAAACGACTATACATAGCGTTTTCACCCAAAAATTCATCCCAAATGGGAGTAATCCCAGAATCTAGCAACATGAACAATGACGGGATTCCTCTTAACCCTCCGCTCCTCCGAACGCAAACGATATCATAGGAATCTTGGCTGGTTTGGTCGGGGGCAAACAACCATGCAAGATACTATGCGACAGTTCATCCAGACTTTTCAAAATGGAGCTTCCATCCAGTCCGGTCAACGAAGTGCCATGCCACTACCATCGTCACGAACCAGTCGTCCTGAACCTCACTGTACCAGAGCCTCAAGGGATCCATCCTATCAGCCCGGCCTGACATCTCCTATAATAATTGTAGAGTATCAAGAAAATATCACTTTGACTCCAGAGCGAACGAGCGCTTTAGAAAGGTTGAGCAGAGTCTCCCTATTTGACCATTTGGGCCCCAGGAGGAATAAAAATCCTCCTCGAATTGCGTCGAGAAATTCTCAATGACCAAATGAGTTCAGGGAAGGGACTTCCCAATCATATTAAAAAATCAGGCCTGCAACTCATCCAGAAAGATCCAGGAGGAGAACTCAATGCGATCTATTGTTCGCACACATAGATTCGAAGCTGGAAAGGAGTCATGGAAAGGATCTATTAAACTATTGGAAGACAGGTTAGGGGTAATGGCTAAGGCCAGAAACCCTCTCCAAAGAACCTTTGTCAAAAGATCACCTTTCGTACAAGCAATTATGGATTTTGCCATACCATTGAAGTTTAAAACTCCTGTAGTTACACCGAAGTACGATGGAAAAACTGATCCTGTCCTCCACATAGATTAGTACCAAGGTACTGCAGATATCTACGCAGTTCTCGATGATATGAGGTGCAGGTCCTTCTTGGGGACTATAACTGGATCTGTTCAAATATGGTACAATAATCTTCCTCGGGGATCAACTGGTAGAGCTCTTTATAGGAAATTTTTGTTTTGGTGCGAAGCCATCCAAGAGGGTAACAAATCTGTTGAGTGTAAGGAAAAGGACAGGAGAAAGCACTAGAGACTACATCACTCATTTTAACAACGAGAAATTGGAGGTCGTCGATTATGAAGAAAAAATAGTTATTATAGCCCTCATGAGTGGTCTTTTTCTAGACAACCTGTACTACACTTTGGCCAAAGATCCCCTTAAATCCATGGCGGAGTTGATGGCTAAAGTAGCCAAAATTATGAATACTGAAGAAGCGATGGCTACGAATAAGAATGGTGAAACAAAAGTAGAGACCAAAGTTGAAGGCAGGTCGGAGAAGAAGGATCACAGGCACAATGGAGGGAAAAAACATCAGAAAGCAAAGAAATATTGAAGCACTTGAGGAAATATGCAAATTATACTCCTCTAAAGGTGGACATAAACCATGTTCTGGAAGAGATAAAAAATAAAGAGGAATTAAGTTAGCTAGACAAATTGAGGACAACTCCTGAAATAAAGGATAAGTCCAAATATTACGAGTTCCATAAGGACCCTGGTCACATGACCAAGCAGTGCGTAGACCTCTAAAATGAGATAGAGGTACTCATCAGATGAGGGAAATTGTGCAAGTTTGTTAATCGCCAGAACGATGGAAAAACCAATAACAGGCCACGACAAAGGTCCAAATCCCCTCGCCAACCAAGAGATGATAAGAAAAGGAATCATGAAGATGATCCAAAAGATGAACCCGACCTCCCAAAGAAACCAAGACAGCCAGAACATGAGGTATTTTTAATCCATTTTGGTTCATTTGACTGTAATATGATAACGGTGGAGATGCAGAAGGTGGTGATCATACTGTTGAAATGAAAGCTTACCTCAATGAGGCTCAAGCTTGTTCCTATATAGAGCGGATAAATTTGGAGGAAAAGGACCGTCCGAGGAAGGTTAACAAAGACAAACTGGTCATTGGGTTCTCCAAAAATGATCTGGAAGGTGTTTTGTTCCCTCACGATGACCCTCTGGTAATCAAGATGAGGATAAAGGATGTAATCATCTCAAGAGTATTGGTGGACAATGGTAGCTCGGCAGACATCATGTTCTATCCTTACTTTGATAGTTTGAATTTGAAACTTGCCCATCTGGAAACATATCATAGGCCACTCATTGGTTTCTCTGGCGAATTTTTTTTCTGCTTGGGATTATCAAGATGGATATGCTGATTGGGACATGGCCTGCCTGTAGATCTGAAAAGGTACGCTTTTTTATGATGGATAAGAATGTCCAATCAGCTTATAATATAATCATGGGAAGAGTAGGTCTGAAAAGGTTTAAAGCAGTGCCATCGATGGTACACTAGTGTTTGAAGTTCCCAACCAACTTTGGTGTGGGACTTGTGAAGGGCGATTATAAAGTAGCTCAAAAATGTTACTATTCATATGCCGAACAAGAAGAGTTGGAGGATACAGAAAGAAAACCACCACTTACCAAGTGGATGCGTCTGAAGAGTCATAGATTGAAACACTAGACCCTAGAGACGAATCAGAGCTCGTGAAGGGTCAGGTCATGGAAGCAACGGATATCATTGTCTTGGACAACAAACCAACAGAAAGAACAACTCAGATTGGCGCTTCACTTGATTCGACAATAAAGCAAGAGTTGGTGGCATTTTTAAGGCATAAAAAACAAGCTTTTGCGTGGAGTCATGAAGATATGCCGGGGATAGATCCAACTTTCCTATGTCATGAGCTCAATGTTAATAAGGAGATCAAATCGGTGAGGCAACGAAGAAGGGTCTTTAGTCCAGAGAAGAACTAGGATATTCAAGAGGAAGTAGAGAAACTACAAAAGGCTTATTTCATTAAGGATGTCAAATATCCTGATTGGTTGGACAACGTGGTAATGGTAAAAAAGAAGAACAATAAATAGAGGATGTTCATGGATTTCACAGATCTGAACAAAGCCTGCCCAAAAGATCACTTCCCTCTGCCCCGCATAGATCAACTGGTAGATGCGACCTCGGGACATAAATTGTTGAGATTCATGGATGCTTATTCCGGCTACAACCAGATTAAGATGAAACCAGAAGACAGGGAGAGTACCTCTTTTATTACCCCATAGGGAACATACTGTTACAATGTTATGCCTTTTGGTCTTAAAAATGCAAGTGCTACGTACTAGCAGCTGATGAGTAAGGTATTCGCAGAGTAGATTGGCAAAAACATGGAGCTTTACATTGACGACATGTTTACCAAAGGCAAAAAAGTTGTTGACCATATAACTGATTTGGGCTAAATATTTGACCAGTTGGAAAGGTACCAGATGAAGTTGAATCCGACCAAATGTATTTTTGGCATACAGGAAGGCATGTTCCTCGGGTACATTATGAATCAACGAGGTATTGAAGAAAATCCTGACAAGATAAAAGGCTTGCTAGAATTATGATCTTCAACTACCAAGAAGGAAGTCCAAAGCCTTACGGGGCGGGTAGAGACTCTAAATAGGTTTGTCTCCCGAGCAACTGATAGATGTCTTCCATTCTTTAAAGTGCTCGTAAACACCTTCGAATGGAATAGCGAGTGTGAAAAGTCATTCATGGAGATGAAGAAATACCTGGGGACACCTCCACTACTGTCTAGGCTAGTGTTGGGAGAAAAGTTATACTTGTACCTGGCTATTTCAAAAAATTCAGTCAGCTCAACTTTGATAAGAATAGATGGTGGAGTGCAAAAACCGATTTATTATATGAGTAAGGCATTCAGGGGAGCAGAGATCAGATATCCAAAATTGGCGAAGTTGGCATTGGCGTTAATTGAAGAAAGCATGAGAATGAAGCCATACTTTCAATCCCATACAATAGTGGTATTTACTGACATGCCACTCAGACAGGCTTTGCATAAGCTGGAAAAAATTGGATGATTGATGTATTGGGCGGTGGATTTAGGTGAATACGATCTTATCTACGATCCAAGGTCTTCTCTCAAAGCACGGGCAATAGCAGATTTCATCGCTGAACTCACTTACGCAGATACCTCCGACCAACAGGGGTCTAACGAAGAACAACTCATAGATTATAGAAGATCATCAGAAAACATCCTCGATCAACTCCCAACAGCAGACACGCCGAAAGGAACGGTGACTGAATAATGAGAACCCTACGATAAAAGCCCAGAGTTGAAGGAAGATGAAAAGAAACATCAGATATTCCATCATGGGACCCTGTGAGACGAAAGGTTTGATAAAGGTATCCTCATATGGAATTTATACGTCAACGGTTATTCATGTATAACGGGTTGTGGAGCTAGAATAATTCTTACTAGTCCGGATGGGATAGACATCGAATACGCTCTATGCTTCCAGTTCAAGGCTTCCAACAATGAAGCTGAGTATGAAGTTATAATTGTGGGACTCAGTTTGGATAAATCACTGAATGCGAAGCAAATTACGGTGTTTAGTGATTCACAACTAGTGGTAAACCAAATGCTCAGGATGTACGCGGAAAAGGGAGAATTCACGTCGAGGTATTTAACTAAAGCAATGGAAGTTATAGCCAATTTACAAGTTGTCCAAATGGTTATAATACCAACATTGGAGAATGCACGGGCCGATGTACTTATTCGATTAGCCTCAGCAAATTGTACCGAGATACGACGAACAATTCCTATTGAGATATTGGCAAACAGAAGCATTAATGAAGAGTTTACAGTAAGGTTTATCACTCTTGACATGGGACCTTCTTGGATGGATCCCATTAGGGCATATATCGAAAAAGTCATTTTACCGGACGATCAACTCGTAGTGAAGAGACTGAAGTTTAAAGCTGTTAGATATGTCTTAAATAATGGAGTTCTGTACATAAGATGTAAAATAGCATGTTTGCAAAGATGTGTTCACCCATCAGAAGTTAAGGATCTAGTAGAAGAAGTTAACTAAGGTTATTATAGAGCTCATATGGCAAGCCGGACTCTTTTGCAGAGAATAACTACACAGGGGTACTACTGGCCAATAATGCGTGCTGAGTGTATAGTTTATACAAAGAAATACGATAAGTGCCAATGATTTTCCACCATACGAAGAACTCCCCAGGCGTTATTGACACCAATCACTTCCCCTTGGCCATTTTCTATGTGGGGAATAGACTTAATTGGGCCTTTGCCTACTACCGGAGGAAGATTTAAATACCTGGTAGTCGCTGTGGATTATTTCACAAAATGGGTGGAAGCTGAACCTCTAATTGATATGGCCTATGAAAAGGTCTATCAGTTCATCTGGAAGAATATCATCTGAAGATATGGTCTGCCACATGCTTTCATCACTAATCATGGTACCCAATTTGATAATGATGAGTTCACTGCATACTGTCAATAGTCTAACGTTCAAAAAATTCATTCGGCCCCAGGACATCCACAAAGTAACGGGCAAACAGAGGTGACAAACAGAACTTTATTTAACGGGTTGAAGAAGCCCCCCGAACAGCAACTGGGGAATCTCCCTACATGTTGGCTTTTGGCAGTGAAGCAGTCGTACCTGCTGAGTTACAGTTACCTACTCATAAGGTTCTCAATTTCAATTCCTTGGTAAGTGATCTGATTAGATGCCTGGACCTGGACATGCTCGAAGAAGTTAGAGAAGACGCAGCAATCCAAAATGCAACTTACCAGCAAAGAACAACGATGTTCTATAATAAAAAGGTCAAGAAGAGTGATCTCAAGGAGGGAGATTATGTGCTCAAGAAAGTAATCCAAAAGCACAACAAGTTGGAAGTTAATTGACATGATCCATATCATGTAATTCCTGTTGTTCGCCTTGGAACCTGTAGAATAGAAACTTTAGATGGGGAAGAATTCAAAAATGCTTGGAATGCAGAGCACCTGTGAAAGTACTATCAGTAATGTAACCACACATACACATGTATTCTATTGCTTCAATTTGAATAAAGATGATATTTTCCCCATATTATTTTTGGTTCATTTTTTTCTGGAGTACTAGTGCTTCACACTACGTAAAATCACTACCAACTATGGTTGGTCAGTATATCAACAACCACCAACTACGGTTGGTCGGCACATCAACAACCACCAACTACGGTTGGTCGGTGCATCAACAACCACTAACTGCAGTTGGTCGGTATATCAGCAACCACCAACTACGGTTGGTCGGTATCCAACAAAGTTGTCACAACAATCATACAAAGCAAGGCCTGTTTGATTATGGGTGACCTCAAAGGGCATCCAAAACTAGGCAAGAAGATGGGTAAAATATCCACTACCTAAGCACCAAGGTAATCTAGATAAGATTTCTACAACTAAGCAGGAACATGGGATGAAAATCATTCCATTGCTTAGGCACTCATGTGTGATAAGTCACTACAACTAGGCCAACAAATGGGGCATCTAGAGCAAAGGAAGAGTTGATAAAATTAAGATCTTGTAGCATTGTGGTATTGCCCAAAGTTGGACACTCAAGCAGATGAGGAGGTCGGAATATCTCAAAATCTTCGTGAAGACTATAATCACCAAGGTACTTGGATATTAAAAACTGAGGAATAGAGCGAGCTCGAATACAGCTAACATCCATGTTAAAAGGAGGAACGGGTAGATCAAGAAATCCCGATTCATACCAATCCCACAAGAAATTCCCTTTCTCAAGATGCATCACACCTAGAGCATTCAGCCACCCCTGCTTGTCTCCCTCATTATTTGATTGTTTCAACCGAGCATCAAGATGGCATAAAGCTTCATTGTATCCCTCCATCCAAAATTCTCGTGGCTTCTTATAGAATTGATACGTCAATCTCTCAACATCTTGATGAAGTATCTTCACAAAGTTTTCTTTACTCTCCAAAGCAGAACATTGCTTGGAAAGCTGCTCGGTAAGACTTTGGATTTTCTGGGACATTTCAGCCAAGGCTTGATTTTTTGCCTTTAGTTGAACAACTTGATTTGCTAAGGCTTGTTGAGTCCTCGTCTTTTCAATACTGCCCCGACCAACTCATGCTCTGCCACAAGAGGAAGATGTAGGTCTGGCTCTTTTCAAAGCCCCCAATTCTTCTCTCAAGGCAACATTTTTAGTTTCTAGAAATGAAAATCCCACATTACTAATTGGGACCAGATCTCCAGAGGAAGAGGCATATTTCAGTTGTCTCAATTCTTCTCTCAAAGCAATATTTTCCTCCTCCAGCAGCTTGGCAATGTTTATATGCTCCTTATCCTCAAGTTTTAGCACACTTTCTCTTTTCTTATGGTCTAAGAGAAATTTGTCATAGCCCCGATCAGCACTCAACTGTTGGTACTTTTTCTCATAACCTTCATGCATAAGAGCAATGGTTTCTTTGTGCTGAAGTTGAAGTTCTTCGATTACTCCTTGGTGATCTTCTACAATTTCATAATAAGCCACATTGTTCACCACAACTTGATCAAGGAGACATTTTAAATATTGATAAGCATCAATTGCTCGTTCTGAAGCATTAGGCCTGAGAATATCAACTATTTGTGCTTCAGTCAAATCTGCACGACCAGCTTTGAAGTAATCATTACATTTCTTCATCAACTCTATATCATGAGCTGATAAAAGTTCCATCCTATTAATAAACTAGCAGGGGAAAGTAAAACCAAATCAACCACTGTACGCTTATATTGAATAAGTAAGGAAAAAATATCAAAGTAAATGAAAAAGTCCATTTTATTGATCAAAAGTAAAGAGTGTACAACCAAGAGGTACAAGATGAAAAGGAAAAAATAAGACAAGTAAAGAACCGAACAACTTTACACCTTCTCCTTATTCCCTACAACATCGTCAGTAGATTTGGAAGGGGAATTGGTTGGTTGGAAGGCAATTGGCATTGCTCGGTAGAAGTTGTCTGTTGAACTTGCTCGGAGGATTGAGGGATAGTACAGCAAATATTTGTTCCACTATTAACATAGAAGATTCATCAGATCCAACTTCATCTTATTCTTCTTCTCTAATAGTAGGAGGAGGGCCATGAGTGTGTTTTTAAAATAGTTCAGAATCATCAGCAACATTCAACTCCTTCAACGCTGCAACCGAGCCATCCCAGAAGTACTTCAATCTTGCATAGTCTATTTGGGAAGAAACCACAGCTAAAGCTTTGTTTCATCCTTTGTCCCAGCTAGAGCTAAAGGATTTCTTCACAGCAACTTTTCTCTTCACTCTCTCCGAGGAAGTTTTCTCCCTTAAAAGCTTCTCAGCAGACCTCACTTTCTCCTCAACGTCTTTCTTACGCCGTTCAGCCTCTTCAAGCTTTCCATCAGCTTCCACTTTGCTGGAAATGATGACTTTTAGTTTCTCCTCCACCTATTTGGAAGCATTTATAGCTTGTTGTAGAGTTGTATCAGCCTTCTGCCGAGCTGTAATTACCTCCTACCCAGCCGTTATAACCTCTTGCTGAGCTGTGTTAGCATTTTTTACCATTTCAACAGCTTGTTGCCGAGCTGTCACATCAGATTGGATTTTATTCTCCCAGGTAGCTTTATCCTCCTCATACTTCTGTCGGGATTCCATCAAAGACTTTGATAACCCAGCAAGGGCTTCCTCCACTCCACTAGACAAAGTTGAAGCTTTAATAGCTTCATCTATCTCCACGATATTATCAAAGTAAACCAAAAATTGCTAAAAGAAGAAGAGCATAAATCAGAGCATGAACATGGCAATGAAGGATCAGACGAACAAACACAATGACACTTACTGATGCAAGGTGATGTGATGCTATATTGGTAACCTTTTCTCGAGGAGTTGAAGTTTCAGCAGCTCAGTAATCAGGATGAGTCCCCGACTTGATCAATTTCTTGGCCAAACCAGGAGTAATGATGGTTAGTGAACTAGCCTTTAAAGAAGTAAGCTCAACTCTAGTAGGTTGGGCAGAAGCATCCATAGGCTTTTCAGCGATACCCCTTCTCAATCTCTTTAAAGGAGTACCTTCGATCAAAGGTGCTGCCTCTCCTTGAATAATAGCAGCTTCAATCAAAGGTGCTGCCTCTTTTGTAATGGCATCTTCAATCAAAGGTGCTGCTTCTTTTGGAACAACAGGGGGCTTCTTGCTAACCTCCTTAATAGTTAAAATTTCTCCCCCAGATGGAGCAACATCTTTTTGCGTGGTCCCCTTAGCTGTGACATCCTTTTTGTTCTTCCCTACCCCTTAGGTACCAGGAGCAGCCTTAGCAAAAAGGTCAGGCACTTTCCACTTCTTCATCATCAAGTCAGTAATATAAGTACCCAAGTTAGATGAAAATTCTTCAACATTTTTCGAAGATGCAGCTGTTTGGTCAAGGTCAATCACGAGAGGAGGAATAAGAGGAAGAGCAATAAAAGAAGAAGTGGTGTTCTTGTATCTCAGCAAGTAGGAGGAAACTCTCACGTGCTCCTCAGCGACTGATTGATGCAAACCCCAGATGAGTTTCAAGTCTTTTATATTAATATCACTCTCTTTCGGAGATTTCCTTCTGATATCAACTCAAAAATAAAAACACACGTGTCAGTGATGCATTTTATCAAACAAAATGGAGATAATTTAGAAAACAAAAACAACCTATCCCATTGCCATAAAGTGGACATCTGGGACCTTGGTACACATCATTACCTTTTTGAGAGGGGTGTTGACAATTTTTTATCACAACCCCATGCTCAAAATAATCCCTATTAGCATTAGGGAGATTGACCACTAAGGCTCTATTTGAAAACCTAGTTTTTAAATAAAACGTGGTGTCACTGGTAACCCATCTATAACAGTACATAATTTTAGGAATTCCCAGACGAGTTCCATGAATTTGATTCAACCTTTGTACTCCATTAACTACCCTCCATGTATTTAGAACTACTCTTGCAGGAACAATATCAAAATATTGGCAAAATTCCAAACACAAGGGATTAAGCGGGAAAGAAAAATCACATTTCGCTACAAAAATCGAAGGAAACCAGTGTCCCTCAGATAGAGAAAATAAATCATAGGGCAAGGAGGATCTTCTAGAATAACCCAAGAAGGAATCGCAAAATCATCCCTGAATTTATCCAACTATTCGACAAGGTAAACCATGGTTGCTAAAGCAAAGAAAGAATAAAGAAAAGAATTTCTTATAGAGACCAAGAATTCAGATAAGGCGGATGACATAAGGAACGATCGTAAGAAGAAAAAGTGAGAAGACAAAGAGTTTGTAAATCTAAAAGGCAAAAAGTAGAAGATGACTTGATTGTATCACCTTTAAATACATCGTTTCGGGAAACGAGAAAAGTAACGATCACTAGAGACGACGATTGCGTTTTCGGCGGCTAAATGATAAAAAAATGCAAATACCCAAGCGTCTGTTGAAGATTCAAAATATTCACTACTTTTCCATTTCGCGCTCAAAATCATTAGAAGTCACAAGCGTTGGAGATCTATAATCTAATAAGACCGGGTAAATATGCTCGAGAAACTTCTGGGAATAATGTTCCACACTCTCATTTCCAACCTCAACTGTGAAACATTGGGGGCTTCTGTTGATACGAAAATTAGTTCACAGACCTGGATCAATTATATGTAGAAACGTGTCATCCTACATGGTGTAAAGTATATTTACCAAGCAACTCAGCGTACCGAGCTACTCTGGGTACCGAGCATCTGGTCAGGAAGATCAAAATGCGATCTCAGATTCATTGAACGTTCTTACCATGTATAGATGTATATGTATATTAAATAACGGCATATTTTCCATTCATACAAACAGCCTAAGGCTATAAATACTTTGTATACACCCCCACAAGAGGGGAATGATCATTAGCGAACTTAACCAAGGTTAAGGAAAGATACCTAACAATACAAAATAGTGGACGTAGGCCATTGTCATCACGCCTGAACCACTTTAAAAATCCTTTGTGTTATTTCTTTATTCATATTTATCTGTGATTAATTAATTAGATCAAATCTATCTATTTACATCAACAGTTATAGTAATAAACTATTAGTGAAATTTGCTAGTCGTTGTTATTTACTTGTTAAAAACTAAGATTGTGAAAAAGCTCTTTTCTTAAAAAAGGGGTAACTTTGTTGAGATAAATTTGATGTCTCTGAGTATCATCACTGTAAACTCTCATGAGACAAAACTCATTCACTATGGTAACCTGGGGGTGTAAGGGCTTGTTGCATAAGCTAAAAGTAACGATGCATCCCGCGAAAGTGGATCTCTATCTTTTTTTAAGATTTTTTAAATAAAATGGTGAATTTGATACGAACAAATCTTTTACTATGCCGCTAGGGACTAGAAACGCATTAGTTAGGGGTACGATTAATGTCAAATATTGCATTTTACTACCCTTTTTCTATCTAATTTTGTAGTCTCGTGTTTCTTATAACTCACACTTTATACTAATTTATTATATAACCTTAAATATTCATGGATAATCCTTTTTGCAAGGTTTATTTGAGTATTTAAATGGTTTACAATGCTAATAGTGAAATCGAGAAGAAATCAGAGCAAGAAACATTCATATACGCACCTTCAGGGGGAAAAAGTAAATTTACATCGGACTCAGACTCTTCACAGATGTTGTATATCTTGAATCACGGAACATCTAAGTTCAAACGACGCATCAATCTGATCTCTAACGAAGAAATTATGATCATTTAAATTTTAAAATTGAAAGAAAGTCAAAGTCTAGGGTCAAACTCGAAGTCTGACCCAGTGACCCGGACACTGTTGAAATATCATCGGCCTCGAAATGTGGGTCAGATCGGTTCTTAAGGTATATGAATCCGAGGAGATATGAAGAAGATATGAAGTTTTGGGATTAAAATGTAATTTATGAAAGTTGGGAAGAAAAATGGGCTTACATATTTATTGTTGCACTACACATATTGAGGAGTTGTTTGGCTAAGTGGTAGGGGATAACCTTCCTGGGGAGTAGGTCACGAGTTCGAACCCCTCCCAATCCTTTTTTCTTCATTCCACGATTTCCTTCAACAACTGGAATTGCGCCATGTTGCAGCGCGATCCAGCGGCCCTTGGCACCCTCGTCCCTTCCCATTTTATCTTTCTTGTGATGTGTGCACAGCTTCCCCCATCCTAGGATGTGCGTGGAGCATGCCTTTCTACCCTTGCCTGATTTCCTTCCCCACTTGCCTAGTGAGCTCCCATGTGATTCATTTTTTGGATCAAAGACTTTTATTTCCCCTTTAGTCTCTTTTAATGTTTTTTTGTTTTCTATCAACTCCATCCCATATGGTTTTTGCCCCACACGCCACACCTGAATCCTTTATTTGTCTTTCCAACCTTTCTCCCGTGCCTTTTACCCATATGATTATGCCAATTCCTTTTTGCCTTTATTCCATTCTTTTGCCAGTATACCCACGAGACCCATTCTCCCACTAGCATATTTATGAATTCCCATTTTTACCCCCAACTACAATTCGACACCTATAAAAAACCATTTCGTTCATCAATCAGGCATCTTCTATCATCCCATCTTTTAGAATTTCAGTAGTTTAGAGTACTGTAGTCCATTTATAATTTAGTTTCGTAATCTGTAATTTAATTTTTTTATTAATAAATTATTCTCTTAGTTAATTAATTATTTTCTGTAATTATTTTATTTTCACTCTAAAATTAGTTAAATGCTTTCATGCGGTCAGTTTCTACGAGTTAAATTGGTACCGTAAGAGGTGTTGATGCCACTCACGGGACCGTTCGGGGGTTGTTTTGGGTTTTCACCTTCTAATGCCATGTTTTTAAGCCTAAGTCTAGAAATATGCAAATTATCGTCGTATTCTCAAACCAGGAGTCCCGTGATCGCGCGGAAAATTCCTACGAGTTACATTGATCCCGTGTGAGGTGTTGGAAAATTACTCCCGGTTTTAGAGGATGTTCCTACGAGTTACATTGATCGCGCTGAAAATTACTCCCGGTTTCAAAACACGCAGTCAGTCCCTATTCTCAAACGGGGAGTCCCGTGAACACGCAGTCAGTCCATACGAGCTATCAATGCCTCTCACGTGACTGTTTCAGGGTTTCCCACTTTAACGCCATGTTTTAAGCCTAAGTCTAGTTATTTTCAAATTATCGCCGTATTTTGAAACCGGGAGTCCCGTGACAACACAGTCAGTTCCTATGAGTTCCATTGGTCTCGTGCGAGGTGTTGGTGCCTCTCACATGACCATGGTAAGTATGCTTCATTTATTCGGTAGTAATGCAATATATTAGAAATTCCTAGGGCCAACCAATGCAATAGTCATCCAAATGTTCAAATCCACCAGTTAACAACAACTCAAAGCAAGTGTTATGTAACAAGTAACGAGAGTGAAAAAGTAATAATCGTATAAAAGTTGATTTAGTGTAAATTTACACATGCGTAGATTATAGTAATGAGAACCGTCTAAATCAACTTGTATACAATTACTTATTACTCATTACCTTTTCACCCTCGTTACTTATTATATATGTATATAGACACACACACACACACACACACAGACACACACACACACAGACACACACACACACACACACACACACATATATATATATATATATATATATATATATATATATATATATATATATATATATATATATATATATATATATATATATATATATATATATATAGAGAGAGAGAGAGAGAGAGAGAGAGAGAGGGAGAGAGATGTACCAAAGTGTGTGTAAAGAGAGAGAGATGGTACCCAGAATATGTGAGAAAAAGGAAAGGACTCGTCGCTGCTGCAACCAAAAGAGAAAAAATTATTAAAATTGATCTATCTAAACTCATAATAGAGGCGAGGGGAAATTATCCAAGACAATTACCTCAAGAACCTTGTACATACACGCTTTTGGGCCACCAGAAAAAGTTACAAAGACAAATGGGCATAGTATAAACTTTAGCCCATTTGTATACAAATGAAAGAAGAGTTACTAGTAACCTTGAAAACCATCCCAACTTTCGCCCACAAACTACTTTAGTTTTAACAACTCGTTGAGAATTTCTGAAGCTAATTATTCTGCTTTATCTGGAAAGAATCTACGAAAACAGAAAATCGCAGGAAATCGCTGAAATCGCAACACAAATCCGCCAACAAAGTCATATACCAAAATCACTTGCCAAAAACACTAATCAATTAGTCAAAAGAACCAAAATCCAACAATGTCAAAGCATTTATATACAAATAAACAAAAAAACAGATCGAACCTAAATATAAAATCGACACTACTTCCCAACAATGAAAAATCAAAGTTGAGTTCTGTAAAAATCAAAATTCGAGCTGAGAAGTGAGAATTGTAAAAATCAAAATATACAACTGGTTTAATATTTAAAAAATTACAAAATGCATTTTGTTAAAAAAATAGATATGAAAAAACCGTATGAGTTTGAGTATGAGGAAACTAACCCGAGTTCCTCAAATTTATTGTTCAACCTAGATCCCTGAATCAAATCTTCACACCAACTTATGGAACTGAACTCAACATTACGCCTAAAAAAATTGATGTGAAGCACCCGAAACTAACCATCTGAGATTGAGGAGAATAAAAAAAAAACTAACCTCCTGTGACCCATCCGTCTGAGATATGGAGAGGAAAGATATGGAAATACCACACCCCACCTTAGTGGCGGATCTAGAATTTTAGTGAAATTGGAGCCAAATCCAATAAAAAAAAATCAACGAAACTAGTAAATAATCAAGCATAGAAATCAACAAGCGATAAAACATAAATATTTAATTGGGGTTTAATTTAAGTTGTGCTGGGATTTACGCTTAGACTAACGGTGGTCATTAATGAAAAATGATGTTGTGCTTTTCGTGGCCAAGTGTATCACTTGTCATGAAGTGAAGGCCGAGCACCAGAAGCCAGAAGGGTTGTTGGAACCCCTACATGAACATGACACAACTCCAACTCCGATACAACATGACACGGCTATTAACTAATTGGGTATTGGTTGAGTAAATATTGACACTAACCTGATAGAACATCACACGAAAACCTAGTATGACATGGCACACCCTAAAATTGAGTAATTATTGGTTGAGTAACTATATTTTCTCACAGTTTTTGATAGAAAATAAAAATTCAACTGTTTTTCAATTTTCTTAACTTTGTTATCCAAACACACCCTAAAATTGATTGCAAATACGAAACAATAAAAAAGAACTAGAGTGGAGGGTAAAGAAAACTTACATTGGTGGTGCACTTTGGACATGGAAAGCTCTAGCCCCCCGATCGCAGAAAAAAATAAAAACAAAAATCAAAGAAATTCCCATCCATTAACATCCCAAATTTCCACTTTCATAACCCCAAAAAACAAAAATTGCACAAACCACTTCATGTACCTGAAATTGCAGGGATAAGGCCAAGTGCGGTCCGTGGAGGAGGAGAAGGGCAACTACCTGCTGTGGAGTGGAGGAGAGCAGGGTAGATATAATATATCCCTAACAATTCTAGCAATTGTTCAAATAATATTGGTAAAACTTAAAACTCACAATTAACTATTCCTAGAAATTCTATAAATGAGATTGATAAAACTTAAAAAAAGAAACTCACAGTGAACTATTCTTAGAAATTCTTCAAATCAGATTGGTGAAAGTTAAAAAAAAAAATCACAGTGCACTAACTTAGCAATTGTTTAAATCATATTGATATCATATCACAAACATTAGTTTTCTCCAAATCAAAAACTATTAATACCGAACAAGCCTTGAAAATTAAATCGCAAATGTCAGAAACCCTAGTTTACCAATAACAAATCTTCAAGCCTGTAAAAGGATAACGATGGAACTCAAAGAAGAATTAGCCAAAGGAATTGCCGGCAGTGGAACACTGTGCAATCGTGGGTGGATGTTACAGAGCGAGGGAGAAAAGCTTGAGGTGGGTAGCCGTAGCTGCTTGTCCCCATGTCCGTCCGCCCCTGCACCTTACACTGTACCACATAAACCACCGCTCCTTACTCCATACCCAACATCGCACCTGCTTCCCCCGAAATCTCCATCGCTCCTTACTCCATACTAGTGTTTGGGGAAGAAAGAAATAAGATATGAGCGAGGAAATAAAAATATGAAGAAAATGTTTTTTTTAGGATTGACACTGGTCACGGCCAAGGCCGTGACCCATCAACTGCGACCCATTAATGAAGCTAAGTTATGTGGTCACCACCTATTGGTCACGGCCCATAGCCATGACCCACTCTAATAAATGGTCACGCCCCCTATCTGTGACCCAATATGTGTGTGTTTTGTACTTCATCACGACCTAAGTCCATGACCCATTCACGATTAATCTTTGGAGGGAATTTTGGCACGAAGATGGTCACGACCTGGTCACGGCCCAAGTTCGTGACCCACAGTTGTCAGGGATTTGGGATGTGACCACTTCTAGAGCATCCATAACTCTGTGTGGTTATGAATATGGTCACATAAAAAATTTAGATGGTCACAGCCCAAGTTCGCGACCAGCTGGTCGCGGACTTGGGGCGTGACCATTCGCAAGATTTGGTGTAGTGTTGCTATTTGTAAGAAGAGGCATGGACCCCAATACTCTTGAGATAACCCAAAGAATCTAATCTTGACAATGGCAGTGGATGATACATGTTTGTTTGGGTGGAAATAAGGAGACCATTGAAAGGGCTTAAATAAACCAATTGATAGTTTATTGCAGCTTTTACCAATGTATGTAAGTACCCAATTATTATGGAGTTGGAAGACATTGGAAAAATGATCTTTTAAATCATCTAATTTCCATGGTCTATCACCATTGGCAAAACCAAGTCTGCCAATGAGGTTTGAGGAGCTGAACTTCTTTATAAACATCATCAAGAAGTTGAACTGCCATGATACAAGTAAGGTGCATACAAAGGAGGGATATATATAGAAGTTATAGGGGTTTGAGAGTAAGTTTTTTTACTGGAAAGGATTTCAGTAAAAGAAGGTATTTTGGGTGACCATCATGAAAGTTGGAGAGGGGAGGTGATGGGGGACGATGCGAATCATCATAAAATGGGTTATGATCAAATTCCAAGCAAGGAGGACATTTTTAATACATAACAAAGAGGAATAAATGTGTATTAGAAGGAGGGAGAGAAAGTTAGAGAGATGGAGGAGTTTCTCTCTTTAGAACCCATCTCCCCTTTTTCCCCCGAATGTGTTTTTCTTATGATGAAAACATATAACCTTGAAGTCTTGATTAAGTGTAATCATACTTAGGAATTTATGCTGATGACCAAACTTTTATTGGTCATAATAATAATTCAGAAATAAAAGGAAATTCCTGGTCTGACATTTGGAACAATAAGGAAGCTAATTGCATTAATTGAACTTAAATTCTTAGAAAAATATGACCTCCAAACTTTAAATAAGATGGAAATAAAATTTGCAAGAAATAAAATAAACTTACAAGAAATAAAACTTCCTATGATTGGTCACATTCTAGGACCTAGTGGTCTCCCTGCTCCCATTGTTTTCAAATGGTAGGCTCCTTGGAGATTGCCTTTAATAATATTGAATGGACCTTACCACTTAGGGCCTAACTTTCCATTTGATGGCTTCTTCATTCTATCGAGAATATAGTCTCTAACCTAGGACCTTCTTAAGTTGATGTCTTTGTTGTATTGCTTGGCCAACTATTATTAGTAGGAAGATACCTTGATCAAGGCTTGTTCCCTTCATTCATCAGTAAGGTTGAGCTCATTTCTTACGATTTCTCCATTTAATCATTGATCAACAATATTCGCCGATAGCCGGCGTAAACTATATGTATGTAAAATATGTCGTTAGGTATTTATGCGAAATACAAACAAGGAACAAAACTTGGCACGCTAACTATGGAGTTTATCGGCAAGTAGGGATTGAATCCACAAGGAATTACGGTTAGAATTCTATTCATTTATTACTTCTCAAATAAAAATGTTAAAGGTGATGAATGAGCAAATAATTAAACTAGGCGAGTAATGAAAATAGATTAACAAAACGAATAAAATTATAGATTGGGAATCGTATCCCTCACACAACTAAATATCATAAACGGTTACATGCAAAGAAACACGTTAATATGATATAATCATTTGTAAAATTAATAAAACCAAGAGTTGTCACCCTCTAAATTCATATAAAATCTCAATTTGAGTCTAAATCAATGAATATTCTCGGAATTACACATGAAAGGTTGTAAATATGGCGCATACGTGATATAGACCATTTTCTAGGAGCAATACAAAGAACAATTAATCCATTGAAACCATTCTACACCCATCATACCATAGAAAAGAAACTAATTCACCCATGTGAGTATAACAATCTCAACTAAAGTTAAATCACCTACAAAGCATGTAATACATGAAAGAAATTAATAAAGTAAGAAACCTAATAAATCAAAGAAATAACCTAATTATCAAAGCAAGAAATACCAAGAAGAAAGCTTGAATTAATTAGAGAAGAAAATGAAAAATAACATACAAAGGCCATAAATGACAAACCATGGTGGAAGGAGGAGAATATCCCCAAATCCTACTCCAAACCCTAAATTAAGAAGAAACCAAGATCAAAACAAGATATCTACCAAAAACTAATCCACTTGCTATTTATAGTAAGAGGATAACAAATCCAAGAGAAATAAATCAAACAAAACAAATATCTTCAAAATATTGGCATCACCGATCGATCAAAATTAAAATTTCCCATTATCTTCCTTATATCGAAAATTGGAATCATCAATCGACCGATCAATTTTTATCGGTCAATCAATACTTTGTTTCAAGCCCACACTTTTGCCTAAAAAATTAAGAAAATTTTCCTTAGGAAAATGATCATAACTCGTTCGTTAGGAACCAGATTGACGCACCGTCAATGGCTACATGAAGCTAACTCGAGGAGCTACAACTTCCGTGAAGAGTTTGGTCACGAAACTCGAACACTAAAATAACTAAAATGCTCCCAAACTTGCATACTGGGTTGAAACTTTCCCGAAAAGCACTAATTGCACAATTAAGTGTTCCAATACCTACAAAATCCCAAATAGACCTTGCAAATCATATATATATATATATATATATATATATATATATATATATATATATATATATATAATGAAAACAAAGGTTATAAAGTATATGAGCTTAAATAGGGGAAGTAATGGACCCAGTTGTGCTAGAATGCATAAGTAAAATGGGCGGTAATCTACAATATTCGTAACGTATCACACCCCCTAACTTAGACATTTCTAGCCCATAGTGATGAAACAAAATAAGAAACATCAAAACAAAGAGGTAAGAAAAAAAATACGTGCATGGAAAAGTGCCACTTTCGCGAGCTCATGGTTGCATTAAGCAAATGCAACAAGTCGTTAAACTCCTAGGTTACCCAAGTGGATGAGTGTTGTCTCATTAGGGGTTTTAGGGATGAAACTCACAAATAAAAATTTCCTCAAAACATCCCCAAACACCCAATCTGACAAACTCAACAAAAAAAATATTTTAACATATAATTAACAAAACAAATGAGAATTTTTCCCAATAATCCTAAATTATCAACATTAAGAGAATAACTTCATAGAATTAAAACCTTAAATGTGGGTGGTTTGCGTTCACATGAAAAATGTTTGATTCGGTAAAAATGTCCATAAAACGGATAAAACATGCTTTCATTCAAACCTCTCCAAATATTACATTAAATAAATAAAAGCACTAGGAATGAGGTGTAATATACAGTACATGAAGGCATAATGAGTAAATATAAATGGAAGCAAGGCTGCACACATGTCATCAATGAAGAATGATATATATAAAGTCATGAAAGGATACTGCTCATTAAGGAAGGTGAATCGTACTTTAGCTGATTATCGCAACTATTTTGACTTTTGAATCAAAATATTTTATTCCATGTAGGAATTTAAAGGGTTATAAAATTAGTTTAGATTTGAGGTTATGAAAGAAAGAAAATATTTACAAATTCAATGTGTTCGGGGAGAAAACTTGGAAAATGGACAATTTGTGGGCAATTTTTAAATTGGAATATAATTACCATAAAAGAAATGGATGTAATAATGGAGTAAGACTATTATTATTATTCTCTAACTAACAATGGGATTCTTATTTTTTTCAATCTTCTTTTTCTTTTTCACTTTTGTGTTGTTTTCTTTTTTTCTTTGGTTTTTTCACTTATTTTTCCTTGGATTCTCTTTGTTTTATTTTATCGAGAATAAAAGTCACCCCATATGCTTAATTGCAACCACGAAACAAAAATGTCCTTAAATCTCAAGTGTAGTTTCAAATAATGGTATGGAAGTTATAAATATGATTTAAAACTGCAATGTGGAGTTGGTCATGAGATTTTGGATTATGAAATGAAAAGTTTATATTTAGGATCAAAGGGGTTAATGAGGGGAATAATTAGGATGAGGTCAAGGTCAATATGGATTAACAGACAAAAAGGTCCTATGATTATTTCCTAAAATTTACTTAATTCTCAAGTCAAAATAATTATAAAAATAATTCTGAAGTAATTTTTTTTATTATGAACTCAATTAATGAATATTCAAAGAAACAATAATGAGATTACTGATGACTTTAAACTTTTCAAGGAGGTAAAATTAATGTATATACACTCACAAACGAATAAAAACTCAAAGCTCGATCAGTTTTAGTGTACACAAAGCAACAAAAGATTACCAAGTTATAATTGTCCTACCGAATCATTTATAAGATATGATCAAGTTCTCATGGGGTTTCAAGGTTTAATTCATGCATTTATTCCCAATATTGAATAATTTAAGGATTAAAATTTAATTACATGAAAGTAATAGAAAATTCATTATTGAATTAGCATTTGGATAGCGTAATTATTAAATTTATCAAGGAAATTAGGGGAAAAGGCCCATGAAAGAAAAATGTTTTTGATTTTTTTAAATAAATAAATACATGCATTAATAATAAGTAAATAAAAATTGAGATAAATAATCACACCCCTCACTTGAATCACACAATGTCATTAATGTAATTAAATACATTATGAAAAATACAGGGATAGAAATAAATCACCCTAATTTGGAGCGATCCCCGAGGTAGTCAATGTGAGCCCTGTACAAACAAAAGAAAAAAAGAATATACACAATGGGTTCAAGTTAAAGAAATTATGTCATAAGTTACAATAATATAGAGGGGATGAAGTGCACATACTAGTTAATTGATGTTGAACATTTTATCTTATAAAAATTGGAGTTCTTGAATCTCAAAAGCTAATTGTTCAACCGCAAAATACATCGCCATATTAAATTTCATAATTTCACAAAATAAACTTAATATAGTCAATACAAAAACCAAACCATCCTAAACAAATAATAAAACAAAGATACAAAATTGAAATCCAAAATCATAATAGAAGAAAAAAATCAAAAACAAAAACCACCAGAGGGTCTCGGTGCATCAGGATCGGTTGGAGTGTACAAATTTTGATAATATGGTGGTATCTGTGCATCCTGTCCCCACTAGAATGTATAAGGATCGCGAATCATCGAATGTATAATGTTGTAGTCTCACTGGTAGTTAGCCTAAAGTGCATCAAATATGCAGTCAATATGCAACTCCATCTCCGCGAAATGAGCATCAAGGGACGCGTAATCATCCTGGTTGCTTTGGCCATGCTCGGCCTCTCTTATCTCTACCTCCTCATTAGTGGACATTGATATAGTGTAGGAGTTAAGGTAAATCCTAAATGCCAACCGCCTTGAACACCTTATTATATATCCAAACTTTGCTCGGTGATAAAGTTTGGATCAATGTGTTGGGAGAAAAATACTCGAACTTGAAAAAATCATTAGGGTTGTCTACACCACCCATATATTGAGCCAAAACTTCCTTTGTGAATGGTATTTACTCCCCTCACCATGGCCTCTAATGAAACTATTTTACCTTCCATGCAAACCAAGGATGCATCGAACATCCAAACTCATTCTTCATTGATTGGACCATTTGTCACGAGAAAGGGCTCCGAGTTATGGTAATGGAGAAGAACACGACATTCGATGGTCAACTTATCCAGGTTCTAAGTGCACTTGTAGGCCAATGACCTTCGCTTGTTATGAAAGTATGATTGTAACCAATTATGTTACCGTTAACAATGAAACCTTCAAATCCTCTTGAGGGCACAAACTTAGTTGTACTATACTTTTTTATTTTGGTCATTTCAACCTACAAAATAATAATTAAGCACAACAATATAAACTATCAATCATAATTAAGAGTTATGAAGTCAAGAAGTTAAAATTATGTGTGAGAGTGTGTGAAAACAAGTAAAAACATATCATATTATGACAAAATTTCTCAGATGGTGACAACAAATGAAAATTGTGCAAGTGTATGCTAAACACGATGAATACAAATGGTTTAGGCATTTTAACAAACAATTAGTGTGCACAATGTGATAAAGTGGGGAGGGTGAAATTTAAACCAAGAACCAATCCTTAACCATGAACAACTCAGTATTTCAGTTACAATGTGTTCAGAAATGAGTTTTTGCGAACAATATAACATTTCTAATATGTAAAACCTGTTGGAACAATTTTCAGAATGTTTGTAAGTGATTCAATGGACTGATTTGTATAATAAATTGACTCACACACAAATCCAATTTTTATCAAATTTCATCTTTAATTAAATTAGGTGTGCATACAAGATGTTTCAAATTTCCATTTAAATAAACTAAGGAAGAAGTTAACATACGTGATAAGGAAAAATCCCTAAGAAGGGGAAAACCATATATTTAGCACTATCGTAAGTTTTGAACAACAATCAACTTATAAAAACTTAGACAATAAAAATGAGACGTGCAAAGTCTTCAAAACTTGAATAAAATATGACTCAGATCAAGAGTCGTTCACAGGTAGCGGTTTACCTTTAGTATCCAACGATCATCCTTGTCATCTTTAGCAGTGAAAACCTAGTATCAGGATTTAGCTGTAGATATTTCTCTCTATAAAGGTTTTTCAGCAAGAAACCTTCTTTGTGAGTTGATAATTTGATCTAAATTACTCCAAGGGGTTTGGAATGTTTACGGAGGTGTTTGATCACAAAAAAGAACTCAAAAGAGGTTTTTTTATTTATGAAAAGACTTCTTCAGAAGTCTAACCACATTCATCTTATCTATAAGAAGGTTGGTTAAAATAGGATACATATAAAAGATTTGGATCAGATCTCATTGAAAACAAAAAAAATTATCGGTCGTTTGAACGAAATTGTACCTTGTTTGAACAACACCATCTTATTAGAACATCTTCGAATGACAACTTCGAATGACATTCTAGAGAACAAACAAAAATGCTTCATTCGGAGTAAAATTAAACTCGTTCGAACGATGGTCAATATCATTTGAACGACTACAAATCTCGTTCAAATGAGGCATCATTTTTCAAAAATATTTTTCTATAAAAAAATCAAATGCCTTTTTATAAAAAGGATCCTCTTTAAAAATTCTTAAACCCCGAAAATAATTAACAAACCATTTTACCAGTCAATACCATGACTTCTTCCAGTAATGTTGAGACAAATGATTCTTCCAATGTTAAATGTCGTCAACTTTATCTTCGAGTCCCGAGAAGTCTTGTAGCGACAGTTTTTGTGTAATGGAATATGCCAAAATAAAAATAAAACATGAGTGATTCAAAAAATTTCTCTTATAAATCACTCCCTTGGACTATTCCAATACAAACCACAACCGAAGCCAAATTGTATCCTAACGACTTAAAATAATAAATACCCTCCTAAATAAAAAAATGAAAAGTAATATATGTTCAAGACTTCAAATGGAACAGATCTTACCTCTTGGATAGATTTGTTTTTATCTTGTGTGGGTCCAAGTGATCATTATCTGGGCAGAACTTCCTACACACATGAGACAAATAAGATACCATGATGCATACGAATTTTAAACAGAAAATAAAACTTTCCCTCAATTTGTTCTCCCCATTTTTGTCAGTAATAGACAATGGAGTCAAAACTAAACATGAAATATTTGCATCACATGAAGAAGTAAGATGTCATCACAAGAATAATGAAGAATTCATAAGTAATCATAATCTCAAAAGGAAGTTTTAAACAACCATTTTTGACAATTTTCCATTTTTTCAAATATAAAGAATAAATGTACAAATACAACACATCATGGAATAACACTAAAATATTCGAATCATGAATGTGGAATGAAATTGTGTGAACATTTTTCATAGGAAAATAAACATAAACATTCATAACAAGTGTTCCCGAAGTCATGAGACACTCCTAATGAAAGAACTCAAAGTCTACCTTAGGTGTAAAAGAAGATCGACTCAACTTAATCAACATGCCATGAACATAAACGAATCTCACACCAATAATGCAAAATAATGAAATGTTCGGAAAGTTCATTGTGCAAAACCATTGATCATCGACTTTAACTCCCTTAAAATCTCTCATATATAAGAATTAACTCTCAATTATTTTGAAGAAATTATAGGGCTCATATGCAGTGAAGCATCAATAAATCTAAAAAAAAATTCCTGACACTTCTATCTTTATATGCCTCTAATATGTTTAAGCTCTTTTTTGCAAATGACAGCTTTTAATGCAAAGAATAGTTTTATGTTTTGTAGCCCCTTTCCATTGCTTAACATATAACAATATTTCCCAAAAAAAAATGAAATTCGGGCAATGTTTCTTATAAGTACAACTTATCTCTTTTCAAATTTTGATCGTCATTAAGTAGAATTGAGATGAGAACATCATATTCGAAAAATGATAGGTAGGCACAATGTTCAAAACAGTTCGTGAAACAAAGTCAACGTAATCAATCCACACATTATTAAGCACACTATTGAAACAAAGTCAGGTCTCAAAACACTATGAAAATGTCATGTGGATGAATGGAATGAACGGGTGATCCAAATATCATAAATGTTCATCCATATATGGTGAAAAAGAAAATACAAAACGTGTTTTGTCTTTTTCAAAATATTTATCAAAAATAAAATATTTTTCACTTTTTCTTGTTATTAAAACCAAAAATCTTTTTGTATTTTCAAAATTTTTCCAAAAAAACAAAGCTCTTTTTTATTTTTCCAAAAAATATATAAAAAATAAAGCATATAAATATACAACGATAATACAATGTAGCAATAGGAATATAAGATGAGAACATGATAAACATCCTAAACTAGATATAAGTCTCAAACTCAATCATTGGGCCCGAATTTCTCCATAAGATATGACTTCCTACGAAATTCCTCCATTAAACATTGTGAAGTCTTAACTAGATATTCAACTTGCTCTCGAAAACTAGTAAAATATCTACAATGATGTGCGGGAGCTTGTGGGGTAACATCTATGGGAGTGAATGCGGGAACCTATGAGGAACTCATATGGGAACATAACGAGGAACACGCATATGAGAGACTCTCCCTATCTTAAAACATAACTCTCTAAGGTGACCTCTTTGTTTACAATGGGAACAAACATAAATAGGTTTGCGACCACCTTGCTCAAAATGTCTAAGATGAGCTCCCCAGGTAGGTTAAGATGAGGGCCATGAATATCCAACACAAATTCGAGAACCGAATCGGGTGCAGAATGGGAAGTGGATGCACCGTCATAATCTATTCCTTGCCTCTCAATATTACCTAACGTGGGACCAAGGAGCATCATTCTAACCTTCTTATATGTGTCCTCTAAAGTGACATTGACCGTTGGAGCACATTCGAGATCACTTTCGAGTTGGAATACACGATCTTTAAGTTTCTTATGAGTCTCGAATGAAGATTGAAGATCTTTCATATGACTATCCACGGTGTTGATCAAATCGGTATTCACCCTACTTAAAATAATCAACTGCTCACACAAAGAAATTTCAGCTTCTCGAGTTGACTCACCGATGCCTCACACTATTTCAAGACTTTTATAATACCCCGTGCTTTTGAGGAATATGAATTTAATTAATTTAGGAGAAATAAAATATATTTAAATTGGAGAAATTTTAAATTTGGCAAAGGAGGTCAAAATTTGAGGATGTTATAAAGTATTTTGGATGACGATTCTGAGTGCGCGGTTGATCCCGGATGGGTTGAGAAAATCAAAATGATTGTCCTCGAGTCATATTTCGATTCCGAAATATTTTAAGTTAGTTTGACTCAAATTCGAGTAAACGAGTCATTTAAAGTGTGTATTATCATTTAAAGTCGGGTATGTTGGAACTAAGGCTTAAAAGGCCTATGTGAGATAACAATCTCATTTTTGAGATTGAGAAAACCTTAGAGAGAGAGATATAGAAGAAGAAAGGAAGAAGAGAAAGAGGAGAAAAGCTTTGAGATTCCGGCCAACACGCAATTTCGAGGAAGATTCAACCTCTACAACTTCGAGGCAAGTTATTAAACTTGCTAAATAATCTATGTGTGTATTTTATTTCATGATTTGTAGATAAAAGTATGGGTTATGGGTTTATATGTCAAAATTTAGATTTTTGGTAAAATCTTGCATTTGAGATGTGTATATGGATTTGTGGTTGTATAATTAGTTGGGTTGATTTATATTATGAGTTTCAATGTTAGAAACATGATTGGGTTAAAGATTGAGGGTTAGATGATGATATATTGTGTTTTTGGAGAGTTAGGTTTCATTCGAAATCAAGAAGGGCCGAAATATCTTGTATGGCCGGTCGACCGCGACCAGGAAGCCAGTCGACCGCGCTGAAGGGAAAAGCCTATTGCTTCCTTTGTAAGCCAAATTCCAGAATCGCGATTGACCGGGGGTCAGGGGCCGGTCGGACAGTACTCTATTTTTAGCCCAAGAATGGGATCTTCTTTCTACCCCTTTTTTTTTAGGTCTAAAACTTAGGGACCTTATTAGTTAATGTATTATATAGGGTTAGGGTATAATATCAAGAGATTGAGATCTTAAGATAGTGATGCGGTATTCGGGCCTACTTTAGGGATGGCTTACGAGGGTATGGTGCCTCTTTTATGCAGGAAGCGATTATTGGACTAAAAGATAGTTGGATTACATAAATTTGATTGTGGTGAACTATCATGAAGTGGTTTTACGTTATAGAGATAGTCCCTTTTTACTTGTGTGCTTTTGAAGACTAGTGGTATGACAACATGCGTTTTAGTATATCACTGACTAGAATAAGTTATGTTTACACTTATAGTCGAGATAATTATATATATCGGTATGCATCTGGATATAGATGGTATGTGTGTGATGATTAATACATACATTCGATTTTGGAGATAGTATCCTTAGTGTTGGATGTATTGAGAGACTATTCATATCATAGGTGAATTGGATGAATATTCTCAAGTGAGGGATCATATGATATAATGAGAATTATATACAGATATAGCCGAGATTATTACTTTCATACATACGGACGAGAGATAGTATGTACATATATAGATGTGTGTGTGTGTGTGTGTGTGTGTATGTGTGTGTGTGTGTGTGTGTGTGTGTGTGTGTGTGTGTGTGTGAATATATGGCGTGAATGTATACACCTTGTGTGATGGTTTGTATATATAATGTGATTGCATATATATATAGTGTGAATGATATATATATATATATACTTATGGTGTGAGAATACCTAGCACATGCTATCATGGGAAGTTGCACGATGTGGGTGAGGCCCTTGGCTTGAGGAGCAGGGAGCGTATAGTCCCCGGGTCATAGTCGTCCATTATTTATTTCGTGATTTTTTATTCTAAGTGAGAAGTCTTGGGTATGGTTCGTTCTCACTTTTAGGTTAGGAACTATGACCACTTCCCATACATTGCGATTTGGTTTTTACCAAGTTGGTGTGATCTAGTCCGACCGCTGGTAACCCGGGTCAAAATGAGTTATTCCTGGAAGATGATAGCATTGTGATGTGTATTTTTATATCCTATAAGTGATTATGTTTTGGGATATTTTAAGTACATGTTATGTTTGCATGTTCAATAGGTTGAATGACTATGTATTATAACTAGGATAGTGTTATGTATCCTATAAGTAATTGTAACATGGGTGTGTTTAAGTACACGATAAATATGATTTGTGTGCGTGCTTATTAGGGTTGGACTATTATCACTACTAGAAATAGACATTTTTATGATGGTAAAAAGGGTCATAAAAGGTTATTTATGACGGTTTTCAAAGCTTTAAAAACTGTCATAATGTTGTGTGTCATAATAAATTGGTGTTGACAAAACTGTCATAACAAACCATCCTATTACGACAGTTTTTCGTACAAACCGTCATTAACAATAATGTTGTGTGTTGTAATAAAATTGGTGTTGAAAAAAATGTCATAACAAACCATCCTATTACGACAGTTTTTCGTACAAACCATCATAAAAGGTACCTATTACGATGATTAATTTGTTAATTATAATTGCAATGTACATAAAACAGTCCTAAAATATACCCATTTTTATATGTGAACTGTAAACCATCACAAAAGTTTTTTTTCGTTCTTTTTTTTGCATTGTACTATTCAAATATCCCAAACATGTAATGCATCAAACTACGATTTGCGAATTCAAAGCACAAATTTCCATACTCAAAGTAGCAAATTCCAAGTACCAATATGACTTGAAAAATAAGTATAAAAATTGTCATTAATATTTGAAATTAAAAAAAAATGTATACACCAACAATTTCCCAATTGACTTCTAGACAACTCATAAACAAAAAGATATCTAAAACGACCTATACTATAAACATAAAAACTAGAAAATTAAACTGCAACATTAGCTCCATTCGTGTAGCATGAAAACCCAATTTAGCAACAGTTACATCGGATAAGCAATAGGTAACAACGGGATCGATATCTGAACAAAAGAAGGAAACAAATAGCAGTTAACAACTAAAACAGATTAACCATATAAATAATATAGCTCAAATAATAATGATATTCTAATATAATATCAAGCATCAAAAAATGAACATTTGCATAATTTTAAAGTTAATTTTTACTTCATTCTTTATAAAGGCGTGGGAGAGATAAATGGGAAAAGTATCATGAAAATTTCAGCAGAATTTCCTTTGTTTTTTAATAATCCAAAATAATGACATTTTTAACCAACCACCATATAAAGCCCAATATGTGCATTCACCATCATTAATAATATAAAGCCCACCCCGCGCATGTAGCATCAACAACAACAACAACAATATAAATCCCACCCCGAGCATCATTCATTATCAATAATAATAAAATAAATTTCACCCTAGACATTCACAATCAACAACAATATAGAGGCCCAAACGGACATCACAATTAAACATTTGCATAATCTCAAAGTTAATTTTTACTTCATTCTTTTTTAACGCGGGGAAGAGATAAATGGGGATGGTTTAGTAAAAATTTCGGCAGAGTTTCCTTTATATTTTTAATAATACAAAATTAAACATGACTTGCTTAACCAACAATAATATAAAGCGCAACCTAGGCATTCACCATCAACAAAATAAAGCCCACCCCGAGCATTCAACATCATCATCAACAACAACGATAATATAAATCTCACCCCGTCCATTCACAAACAACATTAATCTTGACATCATATTTTTATTGTGTTTTGATAATATTAACTATGATTTTTGTTATATTTTCATATATAGTATTTTTATTCTCTATATTAAACATTATTAACATCGACATAAAGTAATTAATTAGATTGAAGAAAAAAAAGGTACCTGAAAAGATATGCCAAAATTGTCCACAACTGTAGCTCACTAAAAATAATCCTGAATGAAATCGATGAACTCATTCTGAACTTCTTCTATCTCATGATTTTCATAGGTTGATTTTCCAGCCAACTCTTTCATCTATCAAATCAAATGACACAAGTTGTATTCAATTTTTCCTTGTAAAAGTAATTAGCAGGGAAACAAAATATTATAAAATAAATATATGTAAAACCCATTAGATATCTCGTGATCCACCAACGCTTTAAATTCACTTCAAGACAAAGATTAAAATGAAAAACATATCAAGTTTGTAAATAATGAGCGATCAACAATAGTAGTAACCCCGATATCATAAAAAGATGCCATATCAACCCAATGGTCATGTACTAGATGAAATCCCATTGTACTGTCATTGTAGCAAATGGTACTAGATGTGAATAGAATGAATTTCTCAAGTTCCATACTTAAATGACTATTGTATGGACATGGTTTGCTTAGTTTTGACTTTAAGCACCTATCATACATTTTATTTTGTTATTCCTACCCCATGTGTTTGTTCATTTTTGTGTTGAATTTAGTAAAATATATGTTGGGTTGACAAACTATCTTTTCATTCTATTATAATCAATAGTCCTCTGTTTTAGGTGGTAATTTATATGGTTTTCATTCTAATACAATCAATAGTGCTCCTACTGAGGTCCAAAGCCTAACGCACTCGGGAAGGTACAATTCAAACACACTATACCATCTTCAAATCATAAAAAACTTACTAGTCCTGTTGATAAAATTCAGACCCAAAACAATTCCAAAAAATCCTCTACAAATACCAAACACAACTTAAGTCTCCTTCTTGTTAAGAAAATCACACCAGAAGAGATGGTACTTAGGAGGGACAAAGGGCTCCATTATTACTTAGATGAACCGTATTTTTTGGTCATAAAGGTAAAAGAGTTAGTGTCCATATGATAAGTTTTGAGGAGGACGAATTGACTGGGGCTAAGGAACCCAAGGATAATGCTCCCATTGAAGGAGGAAGCTGTGAAGAAAGTATGGGAATGTCAATCTCTCTCCAAGCCTTATCAGGTACTTCCTTTCATCAGACAATTTTAATAAAGGGCAGAGTCAAATGGAGAGATATCACCATTTGGATAGACTCTGGGAGTTCTCACGTTATTTTTAGATCCCAAAACTGCTAAGCAAATGGGATTCATGACAGAAGCAACCCCACAGTTATGGGTAGCACTAGCAAATGGCAGCAAGTTGATTAGCGATTCCAGATCTCCCTGTTTTAATTGGCATATATGCAAGGGAGAGATTATCAAGCTAACATGAGGCTGATTTCCCTAGGTGGCTGTGACATGATGCTAGAGGCTGAATGGTTGAAAGAACTGGGAGATGTGGTTTTTAACCTATGTATCAAGTTTCTTAAGGATAGGAGTGGGTTATACTATAGGGCATTACGGAAGAAGGAGAACTGAAAATGATCAGTGGAAGGGAATTTGAAAAATTATATAAGAAGAGCAGCATGCAATCATTGGACAGTTATATTCCTTAAAAGCTGAAGCTAAGGGGTCATCTACTCCTAAACCATTATTGACCTTACTTGAAAAGTATTCAGAAGTGTTCAATGAACCTGTGGGATTACCACCCAATAGGGAACATGACCATCACATACCCCTAAAGTGTGGTAGTGACCCTGTGAACATAAGGCCACACAGGTACCCCCATGTCCAAAAATCTGAGATACAAAAGATAGTGAGGGAAATTCTCAAGGCTGGGATCACCAGGCCTTTCAGCAGTCCTTTCAGCTCTCATGTGCTGCTAGTTAATAAGGACAATATTTGGAGGTTATGTGTGGATTATATGGAACTCAATACATAGACAATCAAGGATAAGTTTCATATACCAGTGATAGAAGAATTATTGGATGAGTTGCAAGGAGATACGGTATTTTCTAAATTAGACTTAAGGTCATGGTACCACCAATATAAGGGGTCATGATGCTGATATTTCCAAAACAACCTTTAGGAATCATGAAGGACAATTATGAATTTGAGAGTGCGTGTCATTAAAAAGATTTAATGTAGTAAATTATGGTACTACAGCTAACAAAAACCACATTCCACATGGAAAAATTAACCTTAAGAAAAAATAATTAGATTTAAAAAGAACACAAAAACATGGTCAATGGCTTTCTATAGACCCCCTGTTAGCTGAACGGGTTGTGGCTTAGTTTTTTATTTATTTTTTTAAAAGAGAAATTTATTATGGACATATGTGGAGAAGATATTAAGATAAAGAGGAAGACATGGTATCCATTCCTTTTGTATGAAACTAGCTACTATTACTGGAAGTTTGAATAGGGGTAAAAAAATGTTAATGCTACTTATCACTGCTTGTTCCAAGATGAGTTTAACCTTTGTAGATAAACATCCCTTCTTTCATCAATCTATACTGAATCATGTACGACCTTCGTGAAATTCTCCCAGTTCTCTGCGATAGTCTTCACCTGATTCTTTCACGCACAACATCATCACCACCTTTGCAGGGAATCATATTGCTGATCTCTCACTCATAAATTTTGCCACTGACATCAACAAGGTGAACCTAGGCCAGCCTTTTCAATGGGGATTCGTCAAACCTATGATGGAGAAGCCCACTTATACTGGAAGTGTTGGGGTTACTGGGATGTGTAAGGCCCCGAGGAGGATCAATTACAACTCGGTTGGCATCACCAAGCAAGAAATCAAGGGAGGACACCTCAACTTTTATGATTCTAGCCACTACAGAGATTTTTTAATGTTCAGGTTCGCTTTCTCCATGCAAGTATTGGTGGCACGACAAGTAATGATACCCATTCTCACTTGAACCTGGACACCAGTAATTTCCTTTCATCATAGAACAATCTAATCGACGTTGAAAAGAAGTTAATGGTTGGATGAGAAACAGAAGTCGGAGGGTGGCCTTTACACCACAAACTAATACGCATACCATGATGCAAAATTAAGATCATTTATTTACAACATATATAATGGGACCACAATCAAAGCCAATGAAGTATGTAAGAAAGTCAAGCATCTACCAACTGTAGAAAGTTATGATAAAAGTGCAAAATGATATAAGCAAAAGTTCCAATATATTTAGAAAAATACTTATTTTGACCCAAAAAACTATATTTCTCAACTAAACCTATTACACACCAAAATAGCAGATCCGTTGATGGGATGCAAAATGCTAAATGCTCTACATAAAAACATCCATATCAACCACAACAGCACTAAAACAAACAACAAAGTCAAATGTGTCTTTCTACATAAATTACTTACAAATAAAAACTCCTTGTTCAATATTTATTAATCAAGTTAGTTAGAGATAATATAATGTATGATAGTTGAGGATCAACAATCTATACTACTATATGCCACCAAAAAACCAATTGCAGAATCACACCCTTAACCTAAAACATATAAATCATAATTGAAAAAGAAATAACATCAATTCTGAAGCACTGCAGCAATAGTTGCATTTCACGCCGCCATAGAACTTAACTGATTCATAATTTTCTCGAATGCGTACAAGTACGAAAATCTTCTTCCTTTTTCTCTTAAAAGAAATTTAGGGTGACTAGTCCTAAAAAATGCAATTAGAAAGAACATTATTCAATAGAATTAAATATGTACCATACTGCAAAAACCTTCACGGTAAGTGTAAAACTACCATTTTCAAAGTTAAGAAAATTACCCTTCCAAGATAAACATTGATAACTGTTCCCCGGATTGAATATGCCAAAAGAGCAACAAAAAGTGTGGGATAGATATACCCGACAAGATATAGCTAAAAGATATAAAGTCCATAGCAGCATTGAAGAGTGTCAAAGAGAATGAAAGTGTCGAACATGCAAAGGAACTTAGATCGCCAATAATCCACTGATCTGGATGATCAATAACTAATTGGAAGCGCATTTTGTATAATGTTTCATTTATATAATAGCTTGTCATCCAAGATCTCTACCTCGAAGCAAGAGTTTCTAGTGATCAGAGAGGAGGGCAATTAGAATTTGGTGAGTTTTATTGGCATGTTTGACAAAATTTCAGGCTTAAAAGTGAATTTATCAAAAAGTGTTGCGATAAACATTATTGTTAAAGGGGAAAAATCAGGGAAAATTGCAAGAAGAGTGTGAGGTCGGGTCATGATCGCTCATGTACTTGGGTATGCCCTTGGGTGGGAATCCATGTTATGCTTTGTTTTAGGAATCGGTGGAGTAAACGTTGTAGAAAAAAATTTATCTTTAACAGGGGGAGGGGTCAAGTTAGTGCAATCAGTTTTAAGTAATTTACCTACTTATTATGTCTCTTTTTAAAATGACAGTCAAAGTTGCTCACATTATTGAAAAGCTCATGAGGGATTCTTGGGGGATGGATGGGGGAAGGAGTAAACATCTTGTGAAGTGGGAAGTTGTATCAAGGAGGAAAAATAATTCTCTTAGCTAAGTGCCTACGGATATTTCCTTCGGAAAAAAATTTCTTTGGTGATAACTAATTAGAAGCATATACGGTCACAAAATCAATGGTTGGATTATGATGTGGTGACAGGGGGATCCTTTCGTTGTCCTTGGAAATTCATCTCTCAAAGGCTAAAAAGAATGAACATGGATGCACATGTCATGTTTAGCATGACACAAACACGTTGACACGGTAAATAAAAAAAATTTAGACACTTCTGTATTTCAAGAGTAGAGATGTCCAAAATAGATGCCTATGTCATTTAAAGTTAATGTGTCAAGAATCGATCAAATGAAAATGGACAAAGTGATTCATATCTGTAGGACACAATGCTCACAAGTGTATAATGCATGGCAATCTTTGGTCTCTAATATCAAAGCATATTTTGATACTAGTAAGGTTGGTGATTGCAAGTGCAAAGCTTTCGCCCACAGGTCACAATTGGAACTGAGCCCCCCACCCCAACACCCTAAACAAAAGAATATTCTCAAAGACGGACCACTCATATCAGAACAAGACATAACAAGAATACATCACGGTCAAATAACGATACTCAGCACTGCCAGTTCAGAAAAATATAGTTACCACCTTCTTCCCACACAATGTGGCGCGAGTTGAACAGTTCTACCAGCAATCCCTATATATTAAACATCTACCATCCCTTGGGAAACTAAATTATCTCTCTGTCCTCCATCAATGATCATTGTACATAGGCAATCTTTAGAAGTAAGTCCCATATTGAACAAACTAATTCAACCAATATGGGTTGTCCGAATAAGGAAGTGTCACAAGGGCCCAGGACATCACGAGGGTCGCTGCTTCTCACACGATAAGGAATATAGACAATATATGTTCCCTTGAGGGTAAAAAAGTTAGTAAAATGTGAAGAGTTTCAATTATGTCAGAAAGAATATTACTCTAAGGCCCTAGGAAGATATCATTCAACGGATTAAGAGGGAATCTCTACCAAAAATGAATAAAAATAGGAAAAGATAACAAAGACTAAAGCATTAGTAGCATCATAAATGCAAGTATCCCAACAAAAGGGCTAGCATTTCAGGAGTAAGATTAATAAGTTCGAAAAATGCTTATACCGATAATGATATCAAGATAATAATTAAAGTAAGGGGATAGTATAAAAAAAACTAAACTTTTAAGTTTTTCAAAACTACTCCATGTATGTTTTATAACGCCATGAACTATGTATTTTGTAGCAAAGACCCCCTTTTGTGGACTTTTTACAACATTTTTAGCAACATATAGGGGAGTCTTTACAACAAGGTACATAGTTCGGGGGGGTTCTTACAAAACTTGAATAGTTCAGGGGGTCCTTGTAGGGTTTCTTGCAATACATCCTTAATAATAATATATTTTAGATTAACAAAAAAACAAGCAGCTCACCAAAAAACGGAATCAGATGGTCGGTCGCAGGTAACCAATCAATCCAGATTGAAAAACAATTTATGTAATGAGAAACAAAACAAAATTTCGATTACGATAAATAGAACATGTTAAAACATTACACTGTTCAAAAATGCCTTAACTACTGGAAGAACTAAGACCTTCAAAATAAATTTGACTGATTTGAAACTGTTAGGATTAGAGTAAATAAGTTGTTAATATGAAAATATATGCTGCGATCACAAAAGGAACTGAACGGAAATACAAAGGTTACCATTAAAATCATGGAACCAGATTCACTAGATTGTTTACTAATGCCAAACATACATTCAAGTTCAAACTTCGGAGAGTAATTTTATACCCTTTCCATGTGGGCTTAAAATAAGGGACTTGCTAATGTGGTAAAGTGTACTAGTTGGTGTATGGGGTCCATTGTCTATCATATAAAACAATATTCAATATGATGTTGCTCGTCAACGAGTCCCGTACTTTAATTCCTCATTAAGAGTCAATGAGTGAACACATACTTCTTGTAAAAAATCAACAATATTTTTTCAGTCTGGACAATGAAAACCCATAGATGCAAAGAATTCCAAAGCAGTCTCACGAGGCCCCTGATATACAATTTTTCCTTTGCTTAAAAGAATTACATCATCAGCATATCTGTGTCAAGTTATCATGGTTTCATGGTTTCAGATCAATGTCCATAAAAATGTTAAAGCAACTCATATTTCAGTACATACACTATAAAGGCCAAGAGAAAATTGAATATAACAAATGCCTAAACACATGTTATAGATAGAAGAGTAAGCATGGAAATTGGAAATCCCCCAATTAGAAGCACAAGAAGATTGTCAATCCCGGGAATATATTATCGGTCTTGAATAGGATAAATAACTATAATCTCTATAACCATCCCCATAACAATATAACATAGCATAGAGATTGTTTTATTTCTATTTTCTAACAATTACTGAGATGAAAATAAACTAAAAAAATTATACAAAGCATAGAAAAGGAAAAAGAAAATAAATTACCCGTACAAACTGCAGTTGCACACTCAAGTGCTAAGCTTAAATGTTCAGCTCAAGCTCAGCTCAATTAACACTGTTAATGATCTCGACTGAGCTTTTTGTAACTGAGCTACTTTGACTTGTGTTACATCTATACAAAGAATGCCAAAAAAATAATGAATGATGTTGATACACAAAGATAACTTGATCTTGTGACTAATGCTGCACAAGTCTACAATTGATGCTATTTTGAATCATTTTTAATAAAGTTTTACTTGACAGTTGATAAATAAATGCATCTTTTTAATTATACATATTTATACGTATAGTTTCACCTATTTCGCACTTGAAAAAAAAAATTAGTCCTCAAACTAATTTATCAAAATTAACATGGTTATATTTCTTAATAATAGTCACCAATAGTCAAAAGTAAGCATTAAAATCGAGCAAGAGACTACCTTCATTATTTTAACTTTTCTTGTAACTCTAAAAATATTTAATTT
This sequence comes from Sambucus nigra, assembly GCA_949130495.1. NCBI lineage: Eukaryota > Viridiplantae > Streptophyta > Magnoliopsida > Dipsacales > Adoxaceae > Sambucus > Sambucus nigra. Next base: position 336,341,085 of record OX422211.1, read on the forward strand.
TACATGATGACATTATTAGCGTCCAGTTGTGCCCATGGAGTGTCTGACTTCTTTAGAATGTCAAATAAGTCCAACACATCATGTGGAGTGTCGAACACGTGTTCGAGTTGTGTCGTACGCATGTCGGAGTGTCCAAAACAAGTATATCACCTCAAGAAAAGTGTTTGTGCTTCCTAGCCGAAATTTGTATCAAACTTTAATGTCAGTAAAATTGGGCTCTGACCCTCTAGCTAAAACCTTTATCAAATCTGAGGTCACTTTTTCCCAAATTAATTGTGACGGAAATTTAAGGGTTGTAGATGCTTCTACTAAATGTTTACTATCTATACTAAGATTAAAATTTGATCAAGAGAAGTTGATATTACTAAAAATGCACAGTTAAATAAAATGTGTACATATACAATCAAGTTATAAAATTTTAGAAATTAAGTATGCAAATAGCAATCAAATATAAGAGTGTGTGTTCATGTGTACAGTGCATGTATGAGTGAGAAGATATACCTGAAGAGTGTCAATTAGATTTTCCCTATCGGTGTCATCCTCAGGAGGCATCTCAAAGATTGTCCAAGATGGCCAACCATGCTCTTTAAAATACTTGATATCCCTAACTTCAATCATCAAAGCAACCGAAACTAGAAAAAGGAATACATACACATACACACTTAAAATATTTATTATTCCCAATTCTAATCATCAAATCAACTAGTAGTAGAAAGAGGAAAAAACACACACACACACACAAATACACTTACAATCCCATCATATTTCATAAAGAACAACAATAATTAGCAAACAGAAGTCACTTTAATATTCAAAATCTGACTAATTCTCAATTACCAAACATTACTAAGACCTTAATCAATTATCACAGAAAATTAAACACCATTCAAACCATTAATTACGTCAAGTTAAGCAATCACTAAAATTAACAACACAACAAAAATAACAACATCACAACAAAACCCTCAAATTCCCATATGAGATTTACAAAACCCTCCAAAAATTTAGACACTAAATCCGAAAATCAACTGAAAAAATGAATCTAGTGCAAACCAAGTAAAGATCTTAGTAATTGATGACAAATATCATATATATATATATATATATATATATATTGCACCACATAACCATCAATTCACTTTTTACAGTTAAAAGAGTAAGAATTTATCACAGATGGCTATTATGATTGAGGACCTGGTTTTGGTTTATAATTTATATTATTTATTAATTTAAATTAAGCATAACTATTAGGCATAAAGTCACAATATGTATATTAAACCTACATGGAATCAATGGAGTATAGATGTACAAATCAATTTCAAGTCTTGAATTTCATAATTTGTAGAGATAAATTGTGAGAGAAGCCCATGAATCTTCAATTTCATAATCTGTACAATATGGAGTATACCTGCACAAATAAATCTCAACTTTAATTTCATAACCTGTACAAATAAAGTCACAATATGTATATTAAACCTACATGAAGAAATAGTGAATACATGTACTAACAAAGTATAAGAGGATCCCATGAAAAAAAGGGTTTCGTACAAATGCGTGTAAGAGAGAGAGCGAGGGAGAGAGAGTGAAAGATTACCTGATGAGGAAGAGGAAGAAGAAGAAGACGTGAATGGAGCTTGATTTTGAGGAGGGAGAGCACTTTTGTAGCTCGGGCAGGAATGGATATATTTGGGAGAAAATAACAATTTGAGCGGGGGAAAAGACGCGCGTCCAAAAATTTTTTGAAGAAAAATCGCCATATAAGGTATACTTCTACTAAAAAGAGTCGTAATATATGTAACCAAATATGATTCATATATTTAAACGATCATATAAATTAACCTTAATAAATATATAATGACCGTTTATAAAAAATATGTCATGTAAGTAATATTATTATATTTGATATGACATTTTCTAAAAAGCTATCTTAAAAGTCAATTTTTAAACTATCATAAAAAGGTATTTTTCTTGTAGTGTATGCTTAGTAACTAGGATAATTTTATATAGACCCTAAAGATTCTAGGAGATATCTTACTTATGTACTTAGAGATAGTTGCTCATAGTAAGTAGCTGAGGTTATAGGTTGTGGGTTGAGGGCATAATGGATCCCAACGATCAACATTGTCAAGAAGTAGTGTATCGGGAGGGTTCCTTATTTGGATTTCACTTTGCGGGACGTCCCACGCACGAAACGTAGAACAATGTTGGGAGTAGGGAGAAGTTTTGCCCTTATTATTCGAGATATTTGAGTTATAGTGAAATATTGGTTTATAAGAATAGGAAGATGATGTGAGCCTATTATGGTGTTAATAACTTAATTAAGTTAATGATTAGGAACCAATAAATTTTAGTAAGATAAATTTATGTAGATATACATATACGTTGTTGTATAAGTTTGGGCTTAAACTTAGGATATGATTGAAGGATAAGAGTTTGGGTTATACTTGAGATAGTGGGTTACGCGGGTGTAGATTATGCGTAGATTAAGATTAAACCATCCCTAGAATTTATAGGGTAATTTAATTAAGGTTCATGTGCATACGTTTAGGTGCGCGCTTCAGTCGAGGGGTGAGTTGGAGTTCCAAGAGAGTGCGACTCCACTTAAATCATGACATTGTGCATTTATAATTATTATGCATTTTAATGCACTTGCTAAAACTGTTTTCACACCTCAGGCTCTGACCCATTTATATTTCTCTCCTGCTACATATATATTGTATTATATTAGGTGTCCCACCGCAAGGACGCCAATTATGCTTTTTCATCCAGTGTTCTCAGAGCCGTGGCAGATGCGGACTTTTGCAGGATTTGTATTATATTCGCTTATTATCCTATGTAATCCAGATAGGATTCATTTTGTATATTGGATTTATACCCAAGGGTTATATGTAGAATTTTTATATTTCTCTTCTGGGTGTTTTATTATCTGTGACCCGACAGCATACTCGGGTATACTTCTTTTGTTGTACTTATTATGTTTTATATGAGTACTTCTTTTATCATGGCATGCGTGTACATTTGATCATGTTTAGTAGTTGTTATGCGGTTGGTATGATGTTCATTGTATGTTTTTAAAAAAATTTGGCATCCGCTTATTATAGTATTGGGTAGTTAGCTATGTTTTTTTTGGTATCGACAGTAGATGCTGAGAATAATCCACTTGAGATTCTTGATTTAAATAAGTGTAGGGATGGACACCCGTTATTATTTTAAGCGGGGTGTCTCAGGTGGTATCAGAGCATCAGGTTCTAGTGTCTTTAGGATCTGTACGGGTTTTCTGCGTTCTTCCGTGAACATTCTTGATGTAGATCCCTATTGTTAGGACTGTTGTGTTCACTACGCCTATATTTTCTTCTGCGATGTGTAATCACTTGAACATAGTCTTGATACAATTGTTCTCATTTTGGATGCCATCGAGAAGAAGTCGCCCAGGCAGGGCTACCCGATGGGCTGAGAATATGGAACCCCAAATGCCTCAAGGGACTGTGACTGTAGATAAAGTTGCCAATATAGTGGCACCAATCGTAGATGCTGTCATTGTTGCGATGGCACATCATCCTACAGTTCCGATATCTCAAGACCACCCAGGACCATCTGTGTGGGAAACAATACAAGAAACCTTTAGGAAAGGGAATCCTCCAGAATTTTCGGGAGAAATGGATGCAATTGCTGCAAGTCAGGGGAAGCAGGCTATACAAGGGCACCTTCGGATAGTTGAATGCAGTGAGGTGCAAAAAAATACTCGCCACCTTTAAACTGATGGGTGAAGCGCTCAAATGGTGGGAGTTAGTCACCACATCGAAGCAGAGAGACGCAATTCCCACAGCAGATTTTTTGGTACGCTTTGACTAGAAGTATTTTCTTTCCGCGATTCAGATGGAAATGAGGAGGAAAAGATGATTGATGCCAATTGTGGTGATCCTTTACTTTGTTGCTCATGTGTTTTCTTAGGCAGTGATGCCAGAGTTGTTTGATGAGGAAGATATTTACTGGATGTGACTCAAGGTGATCGAACGATGGCAAATTTGTAAGAAGAATTTACTCGATTGGCAAATTTTTGTGCTCGACGAGGTAAATACGGAGGAGATATGAATAGTGAAGTTCTTGGACGGTTTATATTTGTGAACTGGGTAGCATTTGATAGGGAACCCAACGTTTGTGACTTTTACCGATGTGATGAACACGACATTTTTATTCTATCAGGAATATCGTCTTCGTTTCAAGGGAGCAAGAAATTTGGGTGCTATGGACTTATGGGAGATTGATTTCAGCCTGGTTATTTTGGGGAGAGTATTGGAGCATACAAATAAGAAGATTTGTATTTAGTTTGTCATATAGATCATTGACGATTTATTTTTATTTCGAGTTAGGCAGTTCTATTATCTCGGGAGACATTTGTTGTATTTGATTGGAGAATTGAGATAAGTAGTTTCTTTTTGTGAATTTTATTTAGATGCTCTATACCCCATTGATTTTGAGAATTGGATAAGTTTTATCGAAGTACCGCTCAACGTTCTCTTTTCAGGGGCACGAGGTGTTACAAAGGGTAGTAGGACTAGAGGAGATAATGCCAGTGGAGCTAGATTATCACCGCAACTAGGTTATAGGCAAAATTATCGAGGGCCATAATAGCGTTTTAACCCTCGAGAGGGATATGAAGGATTCTCTGGGAGATGTTTCTTTTGTGGAGAATTAGGCCATAGGAAGAGGGATTGTCCTGGAAGAGGTAGAGGGCCAGTTTTGAGGAAGTTTTGGATGCGCAACCCCTACAACAGTTCATAGCCAGTTTGGGCAAGTAAACTTTGATCAGGGGCCCATTGATGAAATGAGGCAGTTGGAGTATGGAGGTATAATGTAAATTATATTCCTTTGTGCTTGGGTTTTGATTTTAGCGGTATTGGGAGTATCGCATGTCAGATTTTTTTGGGTAGTTAGTCGTTACAACCATATTGTATATAGAGTTACCTGGAAGGGAGGAGTGAGGAAGTGTGGAACTTGGATGATTTATTTTGGGGAGAATAGATTGTTTTGCGAGGTTCTCATAGAGAGTTGTGATTTTTTACTGTTCGAAAGTACGAACTACAAAAGTTTGTGGAGTAGTGACGATAAGGTTATCGTGTTATAGTTAGGCTAGATGCGTGTATTGGTAATGTTCCAGTTGCGGAAGGGCCTATCTTAGGGGCGACATATCGATTCAAAGTAAGGATCTTTATTACTGAAGAGATTCGGGCTTTAGCGGGATTCATTGTTGAGCAAGGAATTTTAGCTCATGGTTGTGTTAGTTTTGAGAATTAGGTGTTAGTTAGATTATTATATTTGTTGATGCCTTGTGTCTTGTACATAAGGGGTTTGATTTCCGTGTCGAAAGACATGAAACTATTTTGTACTACATTGTTTTATAGGCCTTCGGGCAATATCAAGATGACTCAAAATATCTTATAAACCTTAGTCCTGATTTAGCAGATCTCAATTTCTGACAGAGCTACACAGTAGTGTATTGGGAGGGTTCCTTGTTTGGATTTCGCTTGCGAGACCTCCCCCGCATGAAAGTAGTGAATGTCAGGAATTTAGAAGAGTTAAACCTTCGAACATTTCAGATTTTCATTATATATATATATATATATATATATACTTAGTACATTGTAATAGATTAATTTGTTGAGAGTTACATATATCGATTTGAGGCTAGAGGAGCCGGGTAATGTTTATGCAGTTGAGCTCGTGTACAGTGTGTATGGGCACCCGGGTTAACTAATTTGATTATAAATATAGTAATTCTCCGTGAGAAGTGGGAGAGATAAATATAGTGATCTTGAGGGTAGGTGACGTAGGAACTAGTTGAGGTTTGGAGTACTGGGCTCAACTTAATTTCGAGGACAAAAATCTTGTAAGGGGGAAGTCTGTAATACCCCGTGATTTTGAGGAATAAGAATTTAATTATTTTAGGAGAAATAAAACTTATTTAAATTTGGCAAATGAGATCAAAATTTGAGGATATTATAAAGTATTTCGAATGACGATTATAAGTGCGCGGTTGATCCCGGAGGCGTCGAGATAGTTAAAATGACTGTCCGTGAGTTTTATTTCGGTTTCGGAATGTTTTAAGTAAGTTTGACTCGAATTGGAGTAAACAAGTCATTTAAAGTCGGGTATCTTGGAACTAAGGCTTAAAAAGCCTACGTGAGATAACAACCTCATTTTTGAGATTGAGAAAACCCTAGAGAGAGAGAGAGAAGAAGAAAGGAAGAAGAGAAAGAGGAGAAAAGCTTGGAGATTCCGTCAACGCGCAATTTAGAGGAAGATTAACCTCTAAAACTTTGAGGCAAGTGATTAAACTTGATAAATAATCTATGTGTGTATTTTATTTCATGATTTGTAGATAAAAGTATGGGTTCTAGGTTTATATGTCAAAACTTAGATTTTTGGTAAAATCTTGCATTTGAGATGTGTATATGGATTTAAGGTTGTATAATTAGTTGGGTTAATTTATATTATGAGTTTCAATGTTAGAAACATGATTGGGTTAAAGATTGAGGGTTGGATGATGATATATTGGGTTTTTGGAGAGTTACGTTTCATTCGAAATGAAGAAGGGCCGAAATATCTGGTATGGTCGGTCGATCGCGGCCAGGAAACCGGTCGACTGCGCCCCAAGGGAAAAGCCTGCTACTTCCTTCGTAAGGTAAATTCCAGACCCGCGATCGACCGGGGGTTAGGGGTCGATCGATCGGTACTCTATTATTATCCCAAGAATGGGATCTTCTTTCTACCCGTTTTCTTTTAGGTCTAAAACTTAGGGACCTTCTTAGTTAATGTATTATAGAGGGTTAGGTTATAATATCAAGAGATTGAGACCTTAGGATAGTGATGCGGTATTCGGGCCTACTTTAGGGATGGTGATTACGCACGTGAAAGGCGTGCTCGTGTAAGGGCATGGTCGTTGTTTTCATTTTACCGCGATAATACAAAAACCTAAATTACGACTACACTTGCAAGGCAAGTCTAGCGGTAAGTCGGGTATCGAAAGATCCACTGGGACGAGATGCTAGAATTCAATTGATTTAATACTCCTAAATAAAAGGGAAAAAGGTGATTACAACCTAAAAAGTAAAAAGATGCATAAAAGGGAAATATTAATCTAGGTGAGTGTATTGAAACTAGACTAACAAAACGGTAAAACTATAGGTTGCGTCGAATATCCCTCACCCGAGTTAATTCGTATAAAACGGATAAATGGGTTGACGAGTTATTACGAATGTGTCTCCTTTCGACAGTTAATTGAATCAAGGGTTGTCACGCCCCTAAATCTGCATAAAATCCTAATAAGATTTTGGCGTCAACAAATACCCCAGAAATTGCGCATACAAGGTCGTAAGCATGGGACATACATGATATTCCCCGTCAAATCTCCCAGGCACAATAACTAGGACAACACACCTGAAATAGACCCGTAAACACCATCACCAAAGCCAAGCAATGCGCCAACTCGAGTGAGTTCCATTCAAGCACAACCTAATTTAACTTAGCTAGAAAGCACGGTAAAAATGCGGTAAATGGAAAGCGGTAAATAAATCCGATAAATCTATACTAGAAAGCGATTAAATAAAGCATGTAAACCTAATTATGAAAGCATGTAAATTACACTACAAAGCAAGAAATAATGAAATATAACTATATTAATGGAGATGGAAGATGGTAGCACAAATTACAAGCTCAAATGGGTGTCAATCCAAGAAGAAATGAAGAAATGAGCTACCAAACCTCCAAAACCATAACCTATCCTACCTAAAATGAATGATTTCTATTTTTACATAAAAAAATCCTTTATATAGTAAAAGGAATTAAATTAGAAAACAAAAGACAAAAGAAAAGAAAAGCCAAAATATCTGTGAAAAATAGGGGATCGATTGATCGACCCCTTTGGTCGATCGATCGATGGTTGAAATCGTGGAAAAACTCTGAAGGATCGATCGATTGATCCTTTTGATCGATCGATCGATTAAGTAAATCTCATCCAAGGCAGTCTACTGCATTCCTTTTCCTCCTCTTCTCCTCCTCTTTTGGTTTCATTATTTTTTCTTCCGCTAAAAATCCAGTTACTTCTTCGTTCTGAATCGGAATCGCGCACCGTTCGTGGTCACGTAAATCTTGCGAGGAGGGAAAAAACTTCTATGAGATGTTGGGATAGGTGCCTAAGCTGTGAAAATACTAAAATTCCCTTGAACGTGCGATCGCGTATGGAAATCGAGCGGAATGCATCCGAACTTCATACTTAGCATCCAAATACCTGTAAAAGGTCAATTAACCCCTGCAAAACATGTTAACGTAGAAATATGAGGTTTTCTGGTTAACGAGCATAAATATAGGGAATAAGATACCCGAGGGGGCTAAAATGTGTAGGTTCGAAGGATAAAATACGCAATATTTGCGTATCATCAGATGGCTTACGAGGGTATGGTGCCTCTTTTATGCAGGAAGCGATTGTTAGACTAAAAGATAGTTGGATTATATTAATTTGATTGTGGTGGACTATCATGAAGTGATTATACGTTATAGAGATAGTCCTTTTTTACTTGTGTGCTTTCGAAGTCTGGTGGTATCACAACATGTGTTTTAGTATATCACTGACTAGAATAAGTTATGTTTACACTTATAGCAGAGATAATTATATATATCGGAATGCATCCGGATATAGATGGTATGTGTGTGATGATTAATACATACGTTCGATTTTGGAGACAGTATCCTTAGTGTTGGATGTATTGAGAGACTATTCATATCATAGGTGGAATGGATGAATATGCTCAAGTGAGGGATCGTATGATATAATGAGAATTATATATGCATATAGCCGAGTTTATTACTTCCATACATACGGAAGAGAGATAGTATGTACATATATATATATTGTGGTGACAATTATTATGCAACACAAATAGGTAAGAGAAACACAAAATTACCAAGTAAGAATAAGGAATGCAAAATGACAATCACACAACAAAGGATGTACGTGGTTCAGCAAGAGGATGCCTACGCCCACGGTGGTGTAGTCGTTATTATTTCTATATGCTCAGGGAGTGATTACAGAGAGTACAATGTGTCCTTTGCCCCGGACCTAGGGCTTGATATATACATGTTCATTCTAGTAGGTGGGGGTGTTAGACTTCCCCACGTTTTCCATATCTCCCTTGAACCTCTCTTAGTGGGAACGTGGGAGAAGACTGGATCGTGATCAGTTAAAAGATAGAGGGTCTGGGCTTTGGGCCACCACAATTGGGCTACTTGTCCAGGCCCATCGTTCTTATTTTGGGTACCCATAATTGCCCCTAAGTTTGTTGGGTCATGCTTTGGGCTCAATAAATTTAAATGATTTGTCATAATGGCTGTTTCGTACATCATGTAACTCTTCAAAAGTTGGAGAACTGAATCTGGCGGCACCCGCTTCGTGGTCTATGCACTATGATTAGCAACACTTAAAGGTTTTCTAGAGCAGTCATTTTTCGACCGTCGTTTCAACCTTCTCATCATTCCTCCATTTCCTGTGAGCTCTATCAATTCATACTCTCTTCATCCAGTCTTCATTTTCATCAATTTCAATCTTCTTTGTCATTTGGTCTTGTGATTCTCCGTTATTCAAGTCAAACTTTCATCTTGTAAGTCTTCTTTGCCCTCTCTTTGTATAATTTCTTTGAATTTGTAGTTCCTTTAGGGTTTTTCGATGGCAAATATTGGTAATAGGTCAATCTCTGAGTTTAGGAAGTTTTATAATTTTCCTGAGTGGGTAGAGATTGAGTGCGCCTCTCCCCCTAGAAATGTTATAGAGATAGAGGATGCCCATTGGATCCATGTCTTGCTGCTTTACCAAGGGGGACTTACTTTTCCTCCCAACAATCTATTCTTGCATTTCTTTGGTTATTTCAACATTGTTCATGCACAGTGTTCGCCCAATGTGTGGAAGATAATCAATGGTGTTCATAGGTAAACCAGTTATATGGTACTAAGTTAGGGCTCGCCGATGTCTGTTTTTGCTATTCTATTTCTCAGACTAGTTCTGGTGTTCTTTATCTCAAAGCCAGGAGTCCTGATAGGGTATTGGTAGTGAACTTACCTGATTCCCACAAGGACTATTGGCAAGAGGGCTTTCTTGCCAGAAATTGGCAGTTTTCTCCCCAGTTTGAGGGGTCGAGGGCTGATAGGTTCTCTGTTCCCTTTTTCGGGGAAGAATACATAGGTATACTTTGCTCTTTTCCTTTAATTTATTTTATTAATTTGTGATCGTTCTGACTTTTCCTATTTTCTCTTCAGCGAGGTCGAAGAACTTGGAACCTGCTCTCAGCGAGGTTCATCTTTCTGAATTGGTCAAGGCCTGGAATATCAGGGAGCCTTTAGCTGACGGTGAGCATCCTCAATCTGCTGCTTTCCTGCTCGAATATAAGAACGTTGGGTCTAATTTTATAGCGAGGTCGGTGGACAGTATCCCTGAGTTTGATACCTCTGAAGAGACTGCTGCTGATCCTATTCAGTTGGATGAGGAGGAGAGAAGTTCTGAGAGTGACATCGCAGGTGGTGCTGAAGGAAACCTTGGTGAGGGGAGCTCCGGTGGTAGTAGCTCTTCTGACTCGGAGGAGGTTTTTGAAACTCGAGAATCTTCGAACACATCCAGCAGTTCAAGCTAGGAGATGGTTCCTGCAAGGAGAAATTTGATTCGGGATGATGATGATGATGATCACGTGCTCCTCGCTCAGAGGTCAAAGAAGCAGAAGTCCAGTACTGGGGCTGTAGTTACTGGTTCTCGGCCTTCTACTCAAGATCAAGAGAGGAAGAGGAAAGAGGAAGAGCAAATGAGAGAGAGGGAGAGAAAAAAAGAGGAGGAAAGAAAGAAGATGGAGGAGAAGAGGAGGATTGAGGAGAGGAGGAGAATGGAAAAGGAGAAAGAGGAAGAGAGGAGAAAGATGGAGTCAAGGATGAAGGCTGGGCAAGCCTTAGTCTCGGTGTCTGCCTTGCCCGAGGGAGCGTCGATTGCTATTTCTCCTCAGTTGGCTCCCGCGCTACTTGAGAGGGCAGTTCTTCATGCTGACCATCAAAGGGAGGCAGGGACTGACCAGTTAGCCCTGCACGCGAGACAGAGGCTAGCCTTGGTAAGTCCATTTCTCTTCCTCAATATCTCCTAATTCCTAATTGTTTCCTCTTTCTAATATCTCTTTTGTTTATGCAGTTTGTGACTGACTTCGTTGTGCTCTATCGCTCTCGTGACGAGCAGGTGAAGAAAAATGTCGAGATGGAGCAGTTTAATACTGCCTTAAAGGTGATGGGTACGGAGCTCGAGACGGCTCTTAAGGCTGCTGACACCGCCCTTGCTTCTTCTGACCTGGCTCTCGTTGATTTCAACCGAGAGAGGGATGCGGCGGTTAAAGAATTGATCGAGCTGAGCCAGGCCTATGATCTGGTCTGCTCGAGCAAGTTGGTTATCGTGGAGGAGAACAAGGTTCTGACCGAGCAGTTAAAGGAGAAGGAGTCTCAGGTAGCCACCATCAAGGAGGATTCATATAACTCCGGGTGGACTGTTGCTTACGAAGACGCTGAGGTTCATATTGGCTACATCAGTCGTCTGAACTTCAAGAAGGGATGGAACAAGGCCATCTTAGCTGCTGGTGTTGATGCTGAGTCTCCCCTATTTGACTAGCATGACCCGAGTCCGAAGCTAACTGTGGATGAAGAAGCCCCTACCCCAACCACCAAAGGAGTTAGTTCTGCCTCTCAGACAATTCCTTTCGATGTTCCCCTTGTTGTGGCTACGGAGGCTATTCTTGCTGAGAGGAATGCTCATGCTGATTCTGATAAAGGGAAGCAACCATCAACTTCTGGGCAACCTGAGGTTGCTAGTAGATTTATTTTTAGGACTATCTTTGTATTTCTGCTTGTAATTTTCCCAGTTTCTGCTCGATGTACTTTAACTTTTACCAATGAAATGAAAAGGCTTCTTTTTCTAGTGCATAGATTGATTTTTCTTCTCCATTGCCCTTTTATGTCTTGTAGTTGGTTGATGTAGAAGATTGTATTCCTGCCACATTTCAATTGGGCAGGACCCTGGGTCCCAATGCGAGCCCTCAGGTTCACCAAGCCTTTATTAAGCTTTGTAAATCTCTTAGATTAAGTAATCAGAAGTATAAAGATCAGTCTGAGCTTATAGCCAAGTTGAAGGATAGGCTTCAAGAGATGGAGAAAGTCGGTGCTTCCGTTCAAAAGGAGGTAAACATGTTGAGGGCGAGGCTCTTGGATGCTTCTGAGATCAATCAGGTCGGGGAGGTTCTCCAATAAGAAAATAAAGCTTTAAGGAACGAGGTCTCACATCTTAGGGAGCATGCGCTGAGCACGGCTCCTGTAGTATTGCAAGGCTCTTCATCGACGTGAGCTTGGGCTGGCTCGAGCGACGTTCCCCCTATACTGCGAGGTTCCACTGGTTCACTTGTCCAGCGAGCTGGCAGGAGCACCAGGCGTTCGGATAGGGAAATGGAAGAGCTCTGCGGTGATGTCCAGTGAGTATATGTGATTGCTGATGGGCTTCAAAGGGACGTTACTCGGCTGCGACATTTGTTTATAAAAGGACCTCGACGAGTATGGGCCGACGGTTATGACCAGGGTTGGCTGGATGCTCCGACGAGGATGATAGAATTTGAGGAGCTTGCCTTCATCAGGGGGTGGTTGAGTGCTTTAAGGGAGATGCAAGTTCCAAGGAACTCTATGCTCTGGTATCGCCACAAAATATCTCTTTCTACTCGGATGCCCAATCCCTTACAGAGAGATGATCAGTGGATACCCATCGATGCTATCCCTCGACAGCTATTGGAGTCAGATGCTAACGAAGCTGAGGAAGAGTTGGTTCCTGCTCCCGATGATGGTCGAAGAGCTCACGTGGCTGATTATCTCGTTCAGAGGCCTCATCCCCATTGAGATTTTGCCAGTAGTTACTCTATGTATTTTGTGTTGTAGTTATGTCAATGTTTTGGGCGAGCTCGCCGACTAAACATGTATGGCACTTGTTGTAAATATGGTGGATTCATAAAATTTATGTTTTGGGCTATTTTAGCCGACTAAACAAGTGTATTATATTTTCCATATTCTCGCTCCTTTATGATCTCAAAATTTGTATTATTATGTAAGTGTCCTTCCAGTCCAGTACACTATCGAGGTACCATTGTGCGCCACTTTACCTTTTAGGGCGTGTCGTCACACTCCCTTAGGCCTAAGTGTGGGAATTGGTGAGGACACACCTGGTGTTAGATGCTCTATCCGATCAGGATTTTATTCAACCAGAGATGGTTTGGCGACTAGCTATAATTTGGTCATATTTCCTAAGGATCTCCTGTAGGGCTTCATATATTGCCAGGGGCAATGCTAAGAGGTCTTTCGCGTTTCATAACGAAAGCCTGAGGAGGATGATTTCCCTGCTATGGTGTAATGACCAATGAGCCTGTCATTTGGAAAATATGTGTGATAAAGCCCATCTAGCTGTTACTCATTAGAACGCAGCCGTTAAACATCTTTCATTAATGACAAGGAAAATGAACTAATAGTTCCACAACGAAAGCATAAAAAAGAATCTAAAAATAGAATTTCTTGAGATTGGCTGCGTTCCATGCTCGGGGGATTTCTCTGCCTTCCATTATTTCTAAGTGATAGGTGCCTTGCAGATTATCTCTTGTTATCTTGAATGGTCCTTCCCAGTTTGGCCCTAGCTTACCGTCTGATGGTCTCACTGCGCTGCCCAGGACTTTTCTTAGGACATAGTCCCCAACTCGAAATGTCCTCAGGTTGACCCTCTTGTTATAGTGCCTCGTGAGCAGTTGCTGATAGATCGCTAGTTTTACTAGGTCTAGCTCTCGGCGCTCGTCGGCTAGGTCGAGCTCAGCGAGCAATGCTGCATCATTATGGCCTTAGTCGACAAGGTTGGACCTCATTGTTGGCAAGCCTGCTTCTAGTGGGATAACTGCTTCCATCCCATATGTCAGCAAAAACGGGGTTTCTCCTGTTGCTCGTCGCGGAGTGGTTCTATAGGCCCATAGAATGTGTGGTAACTCATTTTCCCATGCACCCTTGGCTCGCTCCAATCGTTTCCTTAATCCATCGATCACTGTTTTATTTGAAGCCTAGGCTTGGCCATTGTTTTGAGGATAGGTCACCGAGCTGAAATGGTGTCTGATTCCATGTTCGTTACAGAAACTCTTAAAAGTGCCGCTTTCGAACTGCGTTCCATTGTCGATGATGATGGTTCTGGGGATGCCAAAATGGGTGATTATATTTCTCCATATAAACCTTATCATATCTGCATCTCGGATGTTCGCTAGGGGTTCTGCCTCGATCCATTTGGTGAAGTAGTCAGTCGCGACCAACATATATTTGCGACTGCCGGTGGCGATAGGAAGTGGTCCTACGATGTCCATCCCCCATTGGGTGAATGGCCATGGGCTGGACATTGATTTTAGGTCGCTGGCATGTTGGTGGGCTATAGGAGCATGAAGCTGGCATTTTAGGCACTTGCGGACATACGCCGCAAAGTCCATTTGCATGTATGGCCACCTATATCCCTCCTTCATTGCTCAAAAAGCCATGGATCTTCCTCCAATATGGCTTCCATAGATTCCTTCGTGAAGCTCATGTAGAACTTGCTCGACATTCTTCGGGTGAACACATTGAAGGTAGGGACCGAAAAACGATCTCTTATATAGCTTGCCCTTAGGAGATAAGTGAAAGTGATCAGCTTTGACTCTTATCTGGTGAGTAGTCTTCTTATCATCTAGAAGTGTGCCATCCTTTAAATAATCCCTTAGTGGGTCCATCCAGCTGGGTGCTGATTCAATATAGAGCACCTTCCCCAAGCTTGGTAACTCGCTGTTACGATTAATGCTCGGATGAGCGAGGAAATCGATGGGGATTGTTCTTTTTAAGTCAGAATCAATTGCTGAGCTCAGGGCTGCTAGGGCATCAGCATGGTTGTTCTATCCCTTGGGAACTGCTAAACATTGACTTCCTCAAAGTCAGCCAATAGCGTTTTTGCCAAGGCGAGGTAGGCTGCCATCCTTTCATCTTTTGCATTGTAGTCTCCGCTGATCTGATTGGAGACTAACTGTGAGTCACCAAACACCTGTAATTGCTTTGCTCCCAAAGTGTGTGCTTTATAGAGGCCAGCTATCAGGGCCTCGTATTCTGCTTCATTGTTGGAGGCTTCAAATCCAAGCCTAATCCCCTGCTCGATGATCGTTTTTTCTGGAGTGATAAGAACGATGCCTACGCCTGCCCCCTTTGAATTGGAAGCTCCATCAACAAATAATTTCTAGATTCCATCCATCGTGTGGCTCCCTTTTTGTTTGGTTGGCTGTGGTTGGATGCAAAGCTTCTCGCTTGTGAATTTGGCTATGAAATCAGTGAGGACCTGCCCCTTGATTGCGTTCCTGGGTTGAAATTAGATATCAAATCGTCTGAGCTTGACTGGCCATTTAGACAGTCTACCCGACAAATCTGCCTTCCTCAGGATTGCTTTAAGGGGGTGCGATGTAAGGACAATTATAGTGTGGGCTTCGAAATTATGCTTCAAGTTCCTCGAAGCCACTACTAGTGCAAATGCGAGCTTCTCCAGAGGTAGGTACCTCTGCTCGGCCTCAAGAAGTGTTTTGCTCGCGTAGTAAATGGGGTGTTGGATTCCTGCAACTTCGCACATTAATGCAGAACTGACAGTGTGGTTGGAAACGGAGAGGTACAGGTATAAGGAATTTGTTTGTTGTGGTATGACGAGCAGTGGTGGTGAGATTAGGTAAGCTTTAAGCTCAACCAATGCCTGCGAGCAATCTGGGTTCCACTCTACCGTTTTGTTCCCCTTTAGAAGCTGGAACAAAGTCTTGCACTTCTCGAAAGATTTTGAAATGAATCGGTTTAAGGCAGCGAGCATACCGGTGAGCTTCTGTACGTCCTGGATCGTGCGAGGAGGCTGTACCCTGTTTATTGCATCGATCTGGTCTGGGTTGGCCTCGATGACTCTCTTACTTACCAAGTACCCAAGAAATTTTCCTGACTGGACACCGAAAGAACACTTGCTCGCGTTAAGTCTCATTAGGTATTTCCTGAGGATTTTGAAGGTGCTTGATAGGTATGAGAGGTGGTCTTCTTTCTTTTTTCTTTTAACGAGAATATCATCAATGTATACTTCCATGGTGTCTCCCATTTTCCCCTTGAACATCTTGGTGACTAGCCGCTGGTAGGTTACCCCTGTGTTTTTGAGCCCTAAGGGCATGACCTTGTAGCAGTATAGTCCAACTGAGGTGATGAATGCTGTTTTGTCCTGGTCCAGGGCATACAGAGGGATCTGATGATACTCGGAGTATGCGTCCAAAAAGCTCATTCTCTGTGAGCTGCAGTAGGGTCTACCAGTTGGTCAATTTTCGGGAGGGGGAAACTATTTTTAGGGCACGCTCTGTTGAGGTCAGTGAATTCGATGCAAACTCTCCACTTCCCGTTGCTTTTTGGACCTACTACTGGGTTGGATAACCATTTGGGGAATTGTACCTCCTGTATGGATCCTGCATCCAACAGTTTTTCTACTTCTTTTTCTACGGCTTTTACCTTCTCGGGTGCAGTTCGCCGCGCCTTCTGCGTGATTGGTTTGAAGTTGGGATTGACGTGCAACTGATGACAAACCATACTAGGATCAATTCCAGGCAGCTCGTATGGTTCCCAAGTGAAAACATCTACGTTGCGTCTCAGTAGAGTTGTCAATTCCTTCTGTTCTTGGTCAGTGAGAGAAGCTCTAATTAAGAAAACTCTGCTACTATCGCTATCACCAGCTGTAACCTCTACCAGGTCTTCGACGACCCTTTCATAGGGGAGGAACCTGGTCTCCTCTACTCCAGGTCTTCCATACTTTAATTTCTATTTAGAAGGTGTCAGACCTTCTTGTTCCTCAACTTTCTCGCTGGGTTGATCGGCCTTCTTCTCTGGCCTTGGTCGGATGGCTTCTATCAAGCACCTTCTTACCATTGCTTGATCGTCATGGATCTCCATTACTCCTCGCTCGGTTACATATCTGAGTTTCTAATGGTAGGTCGAGGAGACTGCCTTCATCGTATGTAGCCATCCCCTACCGAGGATGGCTTGGTATGGCGAGTCGATGTCGACCACCAAAAACTCAATCATCTTGGAGACATTTCCCGCGTGTACTGGCAGTACAATCTTTCCCAGGGGCATAGTTATCTTTCCAACGATGCCAACTAAAGGGATAGTAGCTTCCTTTAGGTCGGCGACGCTTAACTTCAATTTTCTGAACAGGTCGAGATACATTAACTCGGACGAGCTTCCTTGGTCGATGAGCAACTTATCGACGTCAAAGTTAGCTATCATGAAGGTAATGATCAAAGCATCGTGATGTGAAGTTCTCACTCCCACCAGATCCTCATCTGTGAAAATAATATGCTTATTGTAGTTAACTTCATCCGCTCGTCGACGCTTTCCTAACTGTGACTTCGCTGGATCGATCTGAAAAGCTTGCATCACCGCTGTAAGCTTCTTCATCTCTATTCGAGTTGAATTTCCTTGGATCTTCTTGGCATCAGATGCCCCATAAATTACCGCGAACTCATGTCCGACATCATCTTCGAGCACGTTGTCAGGTCTCGCCTCTCTATTGGTAGCCTCTTTTTCTGCCTTCTTTTCCACAAACTCGTTCAAATGCCCTGATTGGGCTAGCTCTTCGAGGTGGGACTTAAGAGCTTTGCAATGCTTAGTCTTATATCCTCCCTCTTTGTGAAAGGCGCATCTCAGCGCACTGTTCCTCTTCGAGGGATCCCCTCCCATCTTCCTGGGCCACTTAATGAATGGCTCGTCTTTGATTTTTGCGAGAATTTTGTAAATTGGTTCTTTGAAGACGGTGTTGACCGCCTGAAATGCTTTTGACGCGTCATTGTTGCCTCTATTTTTGGAGCCATTTTTGCCCCCACTTTTTCCCCCTTCTTCTGGTTCTCAGTTTTGTCACTGCCTTTGGCAGCAAGCTTGGTTCGACCGTTTTCCACTGTGATGAGGCGGGTCACATCTTCCACCTTGGCATACTTCTTGATGCGGGCCATTAGGTCATCGATGGTCATGGCTTCCTTCTTCGTTAGGGACTGGTATAGAAGGGAAGAGCTGGGTAGCCCGATTTTAAAATAGGCCACTTCCACTTGCTCCGAGCAATCCTCGACCTCGTTGAATAACTCCCAGTACTTCTTCGCGTAGTCTCGGAGGGTCTCTTGAGGCGTTTTCTTCATCGTCATCAAAGCATCCATCCTTTTGGGATGGGAACTACTAGTAATGAATCGGGTCGTAAAGAGCTCAGCCAGGGATTTGAAACTCCTGATGGACCGATGGGGGAGCCTTTCGAACCATTTCTAAGCCACGTCATGTAGGCTCGAGGGGAAAATACGGCACATCAGTGCGTCCCGGTGGTTACAGAGGGTCATGGCCTATCGGTACTTCCTGACGTGATTAATGGGATCAGTCTTACCGTCATAAATTTTGAACCTTGGAATGGCAAACTTCTTGGGGGCTTCTTCTTCTTCAATTTCCCTCGAGAAAGGTGATTTCATCTGGGTTTTGAGAGCTCGCCTAGCGAGTTCTCGGGTCGATCTGGTTCCGTGATGGGCAGGATGCTGGTCCATTTCCCTCCGGACCAGATTTCGTATGTTCTCGTTGCTGCGAGCAGGGCTCTGGTAACGGCGAGCTTTTCGCAGCTGCTCGCGTAGGTCGTCCTCTGACTCGTCTCCCTCAACCTTTTGGGATCCTCGCTTGGGGCTCCTTCCTCGGCTACGAGACTTGCTCGCTTGAGGGCTAGGAGTGCGGTACGGACGTCTCCTAGTATCATGATGGAGCTCTTTCTCCAGTCTCTCTAATCTTCTTTTTAGGCGAGCATTTTCAGCCTCATGTCTGTGAGCAGACTCCTTCTGCTCGTGGAGCCTTGCCTCATACGCATCAATCAGTCTGGATATCTGCGTGGACCTTGCTGGTCCTTGACTTTCTTCTGAGGCTGATGTTTCTAAGCGAGCCCTCTGATCTAAACGTTGAATTTCAGATCTACTCCAGCGAGGAATAGGTGGTTCTTGAATATCCCCTGCCTGGGGAGCATTGCTACTGTGACCGAACATTTTAAACTCCTTTTTTGGTGTGGGCTTTCTCAGGGAAGATAAACGTTTCCCACATACGGCGCCAATTGTGGTGACAATTATTATGCAACACAAATAAGTAAGAGAAACACAATCACCAAGTAATAATAAGGAATGCAAAATGACAATCACACAACAAAGGATGTACATGGTTCAGCAAGAGGATGCCTACATCCACGGTGGTTTAGTCGGTATTATTTCTATATGCTCAGGGAGCGATTACAGAGAATACAATGTGTCATTAGCCCTAAACCTAGGGCTTGATATATAAATGTTCATTCTAGTAGGTGGGGGTGTTGGACTTCCCCACGTTTTCCATCTCTCCCTTGAACCTCTCTTAGTGGGAACGTGGGAGGAGACTGGATCGTGATCAGTTAAAAGATAGGGGGTTTGGGCTTTGGGCCGCCACATATGGGCTACTTGTCCAGGCCCATCGTTCTGATTTTGGGTACCCACATATATATATATATATATATATATATATATATATATTTACTTATGGTGTGAGCATACCTAGCACATGCTATCATGGGAAGTTGTGCAATATGGGTGAGGCTCATGGCTTGAGGAGCAGGGAGCGTACCCCAGGTCATAGTCGTCCATTATTTATTTCGTGATTTTTTATTCTGAGTGATAAGTCTTGGGTATGATTCGTTCTCACTTTTAGGTTAGTAACTATGACCTCTTCCCATATGTTGTGATTTGGTTTTTACCAAGTCGGTGTGATCTGATCCGATCACTGGTAGCCCGAGTCAAAGTGAGTTATTCCTGGAAGATGGTAGCATTGTGATGTTTATTTTTATATCCTATAAGTGATTATGTTTTGGGATATTTTAAGTACATGTTAGGTGTGTTATATGTGCATGTTCAATAAGTTGAATGACTATGTTTTATAACTGGGATAGTGTTATGTATCCTATAAGTAATTGTAACATGGGTGTTTCTAAGTACACGATAAATATGATTTGTGTGCGTTCTTGTTAGGGTTGGAGTATTATTCTTAGTAACTAGGATAATGTTATATAAAACCTAAAGATTCTAGGAGATATCTTACTTATGTACTTATAGATAGTTGCTCATAGTAAGTAGCTGAGGTTATAGGTTGTGTATTGAGGGCATAATGGATCCCAAGGATCAGCATTATCAAGAAGTTGTGTATCGGGGGGTTCCTTGTTTGGATTTCTCTTTGCGAGACGTCCCACGTACGAAATGTAGAACAATATTGGGATTAGGGAGAAGTTTAGCCCTTATTATTCGAGATTTTTGGGTTATAGTGAAATATTGGTTTATAAGAATAGGAACATGATGTGAGCATATTCTGGTGTTAATAACTTGATTAAGTTAATGATTAGGAACCGAAAGTAAGATAAATTTATGTAGATATACATATACGTTGTTGTATAAGTTCGGGCCTAAACTTAGGATATGATTGAAGGAGGAGAGTTTGGGTTATACTTGAGATAGTGGGTTATGCGGGTGTAGATTACGCGTAGATTAAGATTGAATTATCTTCATGTGCATACGTTTAGGTGCACGCTTTAGTCGAGGGGTGAGTTGAAGTTCTAAGAGAGTACGACTCCACTTAAATCATGAAATTGTGCATTTATAATTATTATGAATTTTAATGCACTTGCTAAAACTATTTTCAAACCTCGAGCTCTGACCCGTTTATATTTCTCTCCTGCTATATATATATATATTATATTATATTAAGTGTCCCACTGCAAGGATGCCAATGATGATTTTTCATCCAGTGTTCTCGGAGCCGTGGTAGATGCGGACTATTGCGGGATTTGTATTATAGACGCTTATTATCCTATGTAATCTAGATAGGATTCATTTCTTATATCGATTTTATACCCAAGGGTTATATGTAGCACTTTTATATTTCTCTTCTGGGTGTTGTATTTCCTGTGACCCAACAACGTATTCGAGTATACTTATTTTGTTGTACTTATTATGTTTTATATGAGTACTTTTATCATGGCATATGTGTACATTTGATCATGTTTATAAGTTGTTATGCGGATGGTATGATGTTCATTGTATGTTTTTAAAAAAAATTGGCATCTGATTATTATAGTATTGGGTAGTTAGCTATGTTTTTTTTAGTATCGACAGTAGATGCTGAGAATGATCCAATTGAGATTTCTGATTTAAATTAGTATAGGGTTGGCCACCCGTTATTATTTTAAGCGGGGTGTCACAACTTTCACCTCCTTCTATAAATATAACACCCTAAGAGACAAATCTTTATTAAGATTTTTCATTTTTAAGGTCTCGGTGTAAAGACCACTAAACGCTTTTTGGAGTCCATCTTCTCCCTAACTCAAATTCTCATCCTCTCCAGAATGAATAAAAACATCAGTGAGGCACTTATGTTTTTAAATGTCCTCATCGACATGGGATAAACTAGAAGTAATAATATGACTAGCCATTAACGTAATACATGGTTCATGTGGTGATTCATCCCCGGAATTCAACAACTCGACTTCACTATCACCAAGAGTGGACTTATTTGTAATTTTCATTCCCTGTCTCTTAATCCTAGTAGGACACTCATGTTCCTTGTATCTTTTTCCCTTACACTCATAGAATGTTATCTCATATTTTTCACAAATCTTCTCCCCTTTCTTTGGAAAATTTGAGAATTTTTTTAAAAGGGCTATGTCATCCAACTAAAATTCAAACTTAGACTAAGAATCACAAACCTTATCTTTCTTCTTTTTCTTAGTTTGAGTTTTCAAAGAAATCCCTATATCCTTAGGTTTAACAGTTTTGGAAAACATATATATCTTATACGTTTGATGGTCTCCTGCTAGTTCTTCTATGCTAAGAGTATCTAATACTCCCAATGAATTCAAAACAGTGACTTCAGGGATAAAAATAGATGGGCAAGGATCTCAAAATTTTCTTAACAACTCTCATCTCAGGAATTTTCTCAACCAAATTAAGACAAGAAATAACTATGTCCGATAAACGTGCATAAAACTCATCAAAAGACTCAGACTCAAGCATAATAGTAGTTTCAAACTGTGTGGTGAGTTTTCTGTAGCTTAGAAGCTTTCACAACATTGTTCATGAGTGAGATGGAGGGTATCCCAGGCTTATTTAGATGTGGTGCACATCATAATATGGCCAAACTCGTCAGGGGTGACGACTCTAGAAATATCACTCAGACCGCGCGATTAAAAGTTACTCCACTTAAAAGCGTACTCTGATCATGAAGAAACATGTTTAAGACTTTGAAAATTACCAAATGTCACAGTGGGTGGTGTCCACCCTGTTTCACAAACTAACCAAACATGTTCATCAAAAGATTTTAAAGTTAACCTCATCCTAGATTTCCAATATTCATGGTTTGAACCATAAAAAAATGGGCATTCGATTATACAGATTATCCATTAAATCTAAAAATAAATTGGGATCAACTAATTTTTCTGAACAAAAAATTGTTATGAAACAAAATTTATAAGAAGGATCACTCAGTAAATTAGTGCAACAGGCTCTGATACCAATTTGAGAAAATTAGTATCTTAAAAAAAAGTCCAAAAAAATCAAGATCACACAATATTTTAGTGTTGCCCGCTCTGATACCAATTTGAGAAAATTGGTATCTTAAAAGAAAGTCCGTAAAAATTAAGATCACATGATATTTTAGTGTTCCCTGCTCAGATACCTAATTTCAGAACGCATGTCATTTAATGGACTAATTTGTATAATAAATTGCCTCACACATGAATCCAATTTTTATCTTTAATTTAATTAGGTGTGCATACAAGATGTTTTCAATTTCCAATTTATTAAAACGAACATGCAATCAACACACGTGATGAGGACAAATCCCTGAAAAGGGCAAAACCATATATTCATCACTATCGTAAGTTCTTAACAACAATCAACTTACAAAAACTTAGACAATCTAAGTGAGACGCGCAAAGTTTTCAAAACTTCAAAAGAATATGACTCAGATTCAAAGTCGTACACAGGTAGCGGTCTACCCTTGGTATCCACCAATCAACCTTGTTTGCTTCAGCAGTGAAAATCCGGTTTCATGATTCAACAGTAAAGATTTCCCTCTACAATGGTTTTTCAACAAGAAACCGTCTTTGTGTCTTGGTAAAGTGATCTAAATTATTCCAAGTGATTTGGAATGTTTATGGAAGTGTTTGATCATAAAAGAGAACTCAAAAGAGGTGTTTTTTCTTATAAAAAAGTTCTTAAGGAATCTAATACCGTTCATCCTATTTATAAGAAGCTTGGTTAAAATAGGATCAGTATAAAAGATTTGGATTAGATATCATTAAAAAAAATTACACGGTCGTTGGAACGAAATTGTACGTCGTTTGAATGACACCATCTCATTAGAAAGCCTCTTAGCAACATCTTCGAACGACATTCTAGAGAACGACCAAAAGTTCTTCACTCCAGGTAGGCCTGTAAATTGAGCCGGGCAAGCCCGAAGCCCGCCCGTTCGGCCCGCTATTTTTGGACCGAGCTTTATTTGAGTTTGAGTCGAGCCGAGCCTGAGCCAAAATTTCAAGCCCGAATGAATTTCGGGCCGAGCTTGAGCCGAACTTTACCAAGCCCGAATTGGGCCCGAAGCCCGAACTTTGAATATATAAATAAATAAATAAATTATTTTAAAAAATATAACATATTTATGTTAACTAATTTTATATGTATGAAATATAATTAGTCATTATAGGTTTTCATTCTTACCTCCCTTATTTTAGTTTAATACATTTTATCATTATATACTTTATTTTATGAAATATCAATTATATTTTAGTGTATACATTTTCTCCATGATGGAAACACAAGAAAATACATTAATTCAAACTTTTTTTAACAAAAAAAAAAAATGAATTGGGCCTGCCCGAAATCGGGCCCGAAGCCCGAAATATTAATGAGCCGAGTTCGGGCTTAACTAGAAAATTTCAGTTCGGGCCGCGCTCGGGCTTGAGCCTGGGTAAGGTAGTTCGGGCCGAGCCTGAGCAGCCTCAAGCCCAGCTCACCCAGCCCGATTTACAGCCCTAACTCCAGGTAAAACCAAACTCCTTCAAAGGATGGTAAATCTCATTTGAACAACTGCAAATCTCGTTCGAATGAGGCATAGTTTTTTGCAAATATTTTTCTATAAAAAATTCAAACGCCTTTATAGAAAAAGTAACCTCTTTAAAAAGTCTTAAACCCCATAAATAATTAATAAACCATTTTACCAGTCAATACCGTGGCTTCTTCCAGTGATGTTAAGACGAACGATTCTTCCAATATCAATTGTCTTCAACTTTGTATTCGAGTCCCAAGAATTCATGTAGGGACAGTGTTTGTGTAATGGGGTACACCAAAATAAAAATAAAATATGAGAGATTATAAAAACTTTCTCTTATAAATCTCTACCTTTGGCTATTCCAGTAAAAAAATACAACTAAAGCCAAATTATATCTCAACGACTTAAAATAATAACTACCTACCCAAATCAAGAAACGAAATTAGTATATGTGCAAGTCTTCAAACAGAATGGATCTTCCATTTTGTCTAGCTTTGTCTTCATCTTGTGTGGGTACAATTATCATCTGGGCGCGAACGTCTTACACACATGAGACAAACAAAATACTATGATGCATACGAGTTTTAAGCAGAAAATAAAACTCCCCCTTAATATGTTCTCCCACTTTTTTTCGTAATAGACAAAGGAGTCGAAACTAAACATGAAATATTAACATCACATGAAGAATCAAGAGATCATCACAAGAATAATGAAAAATGCACAAGTAATGATATTCAAAAGGAAGCTTTCAATAAACTATTATTGATTTTTTTTAATTTTTTCAAATATAAAGAATAAAATTTACATAAACAACACACCGTGGAATAACACTAAAATATTTGAATCTTGAATGAGAAATGAAATTGTGTGAATAGTTTTCATAGGCAAATCAACATAAACATTCATAACAAGTGTGCACGAAGTCATGAGACACTCCTAACGAAAGAACTCGAAGTCTATCTTAGAAGTAAAAAAATTGAATTCATATGAAATTGACTCAACTTAATGAACATGTCATGAACATAAATGATTCTCATAGCAATAACACCAAACTGTGTAATTTTATTTTCTAGAAAGTCCGTTGTGCAGACCCATTGATCTTGAACTTTAACACCCTCAAAATCTTTCATATATAGGAATTCATTCTCAATTATTTTGAAAAATTTATAGTGCTCGTATGTTGTGAAGCATCAATTAATCTAAACAAACTTAGCATAACACTGTAACAACCCGCCTAATAAGATACCGGGCGATCACTCCAATATTAAATTAAAACAGGAGTTTCATATGGATCATTCTTAGCATCACTGTCGAAAATCCAATTAATTACTAATATCCTATTAGGTGGCCGTTAAAAACTTTTATCTAACTACTCTTTTTAGCGCACAAATTAAAACATTCACAATTAAATCCGTAATGAACTGAAATAGAAAAGAAAAGAACTAAAATAACCGAACACTCGGTCCAAATAATACAACCATATCGAATGATGTACTGAAAGAATAAATAAATGCAATTGAGCCATTGGCTCGAGTGTTTATACAATAACTCCTATCTAGAGTACAAGGAAAGAAACGTCTACCGATAACCTGCAAGCATCCACAGTTGCTGTAGCAGACGTCTGACTCGAAAGAGTTCCCATCCAGGCGTCCCTGTGTCTGGACACCTATATATATACAGTATAGAGAAAGAAAGGAGAGTAGACAAACGGGTCAGGGCCCGAATGTTTAGAAAATATTTTGCAAGTGCATAAATGCTTTATTTTTAGAAAAATAGTTTTATCTCATATTTAAATTGGTATCGCACTCTCGTGAGATACCCCTCACCTCTCCCCTAACAGTGCACCCCTAACGCATCCCTATAAACCTCTTAGTCAAGCTACCCTGCTAAACTAATCTAATACCCAACCACTATCTAACCTAGATAGTCAAACAGATGTACTAAGGGCTAAACTTCACTTTAATCTCGACGCTATGCCATGTTCGTGCGTGGGGTGTCTCGCGAAGCGAAATCCAAACAAGGAACCCCCCCCGATACACTACTATGCAGCAAGGTCGATCTTTGAGATCCGCCAGTCCCTCAGTACAGAAAGATATATAATATATATACCATAACATTTAATAATATAAGAGCACTAAGGATTAAACTTCTCCCCAGTCTCAACACTGTGCCATATTCATGCGTGGGGTGTCTCGCAAAGCGAAATCCAAACAAGGAACCCCCCCGATACACTACTATGCGGCACGGTCGATCGTCGGGATTCATTAGACCCTCGGCACCCAGTTTATACATATACATACATCTACAATATACTTCCGGATAATATAAATATCTCCCGGACTGAGGATTTCTTGATATATAAAGTATTTATAAATACTTATCCTTTTCATTTCAAAAACTTCCATTTCCCTTCTCATATCCAGGAAATGTATTTAAAAACCAATTCATTATCATGAATTGCTTTAATAAATCATATACCTTTTCAAAAGCCAGTTTTATTATCATAAAATGCTTTTCCTTATCAAATATCCCATTTCCCTTTTTATACTCAGGAAATGTATTCAAAGACATTTTCATTATCATAAAAATGCTTTGATCATAACATATGCTTCCACATCCCTTCTTCCATCCGGGAAGTGTTACCGAAGCCAATTTAAATATAACCCATTTCCCTTCCTATATCCAGGAAATGTAATTAAAGAAAATCCATTATTATGAACTGCTTTAATAAACGCGTTCTAAGACCGCCCGTCCGGATTTCTCCACTGTGCGCGCCCCTAAATGGCTATCATCTTCCAGGGCCTCCAAGACAACCTGGGATCCTATATCGAAACACGTCGGGAAGCGGCCATGAGCCTGCGTGGTAGCCAAGACCACACCCGGAATCTCCCTACCCCCGCAGAAAAATATACAACCATAAGCGCTCCCATGGCCTAGGACTATATCCACCCTGCATCATTAGCCAGGGGGCTTCACCATACGAACGCAACTTCCCTTATGATAGCGATTTAGAGAGGTGTGTAATCCATATTTTATTAATTATGAAAACATTTATTTTTCCATTTTGAAAATATTCATTTATATATTTTCAAAATCATTTCCATCATCATATATATACCTAAAACACACAGTATATACATATCCTATATATTCTTCCTAGAATATATTTATACGGCCATAGTGGCCTATAGCATCTAGCGATGACCAAATATCCCAAAGATTCCCTCCAGGAATCGTAATCATGCATTCATAGTTGCATGATTCTAAATCCAAAGTATTCCTTACTTTGTTCAATACTAATTACCTCAATCATCTCTTAAAGGTTTATTTATCCTCAAAACCCTTATTTAGGAATCCCCATAAAAATCCTAAATGGTAATTCAACTCCCCATACTCTTAAAGGGAGAAAACTAGAAATTCTGGCCTAAGCGAATCGATTCGCCCCTTTAGCGAATCGATTCGGGTGGGCGAATCGATTCGGTTCCCAATCCGAATCGATTCGGAAAGTATTCTGCAAACAGGTCTGTAAATGGCGAATCGATTCGGTCTGTACCCGAATCGATTCGGCCCATTGCAGAAACCCAATTCCCCTTAGGCGAATCGATTCGGCCTGTACCCGAATCGATTCGGCCTGTTCGAGGGTCACAGTTTGGGCGATTTCTCAAACTCCAAAATACCCAAAAATCAATCCAAATTCATTTTCATGGTTTCTACTCTACACCAAAAATCATCCCAAACATCTACACAATAGTTTCTAGCCTTTATTTTTCCAATTTCCGATTTGATTTCCGAGTTGGTACTTTCAACCCGGAGCTGTCATCTTGTAAAAATCATATAAAATCGTAGAAAAATCAGAAAAATACGCGGTCGGCGCCCACGCGACCGTATTGAAAAGATCTACAACTTTCGTGTTTTGACGAAAGCTAAATCAATTCTTTTCCTAGTCAAAAATGACCCTAAAGGCTGCGGGTTACTATTCATCACCTTCTTCGAGAAGGTTTCAGCCATTAAAGCTTCTCCCAAGCTTTTGACGCGTCACCCAACGTCCTACAACCTCAACCAACTACAAATACACCTATATTAAGGGTTCTAAACATCCTAGAACCCGGAATCACCAATAAATTTCAATTAAAACCTAAGTTTCTCCAATTTACCATTTTTAGGGGTTTATTCGTTTTAACTCCCAAAAACCCGTTTTATCCACGAATACCCAACCCAAAATCATTAGGGTTTGTTATACCAACAATGATATGAGATATTTATGCATAAAAACAAATAAAGCAAGTAAACACTTGCCTCGTGGATAAAATCCGACGACCTCGAGCCGAATCCCGCGGAGGCTGGCCGGAATCTCCCCCTTTTTTCCTCTTTTCTTCCTCCTCTCTCTCTTCTCTCTCTTTCTCTTCTTTTCTTTCTCTTTTGCTCCCTCTCTTCCTCTTTATATATAGAGAAAAGGGTTTTAACCCTTTAAAACCCAAAAACGACTCGTTTACCCAATTACGAGTTACTTTTACCTCTAAAATTACCCGAAACTCATTTTCGACAATCGGACACTCTTTTCCGACTATCTCGGCCATTCCGAGAATTATGGCGCAGTCGAAATTCCCATCCGAGGTACTTGACCGCAAATCACTATTCCAACACAAAATAATTAAATGCGGTGTTCTACTCAAAATCTCACTTCTTTTGTCGCTATACTCCGTGGCGACATATAAATAAAATATCTCGACCTATATGGTCCCAAAATAATTTATAACACCCTTCGAAAATCATTAAATCCTCGAAAATCCCAGAAATCACTATTTCGAGAAATTCTCCAAATTCCAAATTATACTTAATTATGGGATTTAATCGTCTCCAAAAGGGCGGGTTATTACATACTCCCCCCCTTACAACAAAATTTCGTCCTCGAAATTCAGATGTAACTTGCACCCTCTAACTAGGATTACTACAAATCCTAAAACCTCAAGGAAAAAGATACTAACCTAATGGTTCCTAAACATACACTATGCGGCTACCGCAATCATAAAGTGACTCTAATACGTCACTTAATACCCATCCTCTAAAATGCCTCTTGGCATGGATTTCAATCTCGTGTACTACTCTTATCTTAACTAGGCGGTATATCAAACCACCTTACCAAGGTGCCCATACACCTTTCTAACTTGTGCATATCAGCACATACATTACGAACGTCTGACACGCATCACTCTCTCCCAATAAGGATCTCCTTTCCTCGGTGTAATACTCATCTATGGGTCCTCCGAACCCGCGCATTTCAATATTCCTAACCTCGGCGCTGCTAATACTAGTGAACCTATATCCTAAAAATGCTACGATCTATGCGTTACCCTACCTATTCGAAACTAATATAGTCCTAAGTATGTCCCTAGTGCCCAAGGCCTCTCCCAACTCCCGACAAGTGCTTGGTTTCATGCGTGGGACGTCTCGCCAAGGCGAAATCCAAACAAGGAACCCTCCCGTTACACTACTCCCTCGCGTAGTCCGTCATCGAGATATAACGACCCAAGGCACAGAAGCGGGACGTCCTAAATCCTACTAGGCTAGCCTATGAACGCATTCTTACTATCTTATCCTTCCGCCCATACAGAAGGAAACCTAACTAATCAAGTGCCCACTTTCTGTGGAAAGTGTCACGAACATAATACCCAAAATGTAGCTCCTCAAAACTTGCCTTTTCATTAAGGCCTGACTATTGTCCTCAAATCAATTCTCTAAGTCCAACCTCACCCACCCATTTGTGGCGAAGGGACCACTTTAGTGCTTCTCCATAGCACAATATTTCCATAAGTATATTAACATTATGTGGTTCGTAGCCTATAGTGGTTCATCCACACTATAAGACCTTTCCACAAGATCAACATCCTTGCATCCCATAATAGCTCCACACTCCCGACGCCGTTAAGAGTCATGTGTGGAGTGTCTCGCAAAGCGAAATCCAAACAAGGAACCCCTCCACACATTAACCCTTGACTTCGTTGGTTGTGGAGTTCAGTCATTTCAACATGCAATCGGGATAACCCTATCCCCTAATCCAACAAAAGGTGATATGAACTCCTATCTCTAACTAAGAGTCATACCACCCTGCGCTCGCACTCGTTCCTAAGTCCTTGCGCAAACTAATATTGAGCTAAATCTTATCGCTCAACAACGATTCTGTGGGCCTCAAATTATATCTATAAGGTTGCCACATATACCACCCAAAATAAGGAAGCCTCTGCTCATCGAGGTTCCATAAATCCATAATAGCAAAGGTGTACTCAACCTGTATCAAGGTGAGACACCAGAATAACAACTTGTTCCCTCCAAGAACTGCGGACACGATAGACTTGCCATTATTAGCCTTATATCGCTCCGTTACACCATATACCGTATACGTATATATACAAAATATAAGCACCCGCCTCTATGGCGAATGAAGGGAAATAAAATTCCGCTATTGAGGAAAACACATAGTCATACATTAAAATGTTATCGAGACCGCCACAACTCAAAATACACACACGAGTCTAGGGCTAACTAATACCGCGACTATATCTAGTCACGCCAAATACTCACACCATATACCTCTGCTGAACCTTAGGCGAATAATTCCCAAAGCTGAATTCTTCTCATCCTGCTGATTCATGGGGACTCACGGTTAGAACTATCCGTAAGATCCTTTTGGAATCCTTATCTCCACGGGGTAATCCAACTTTAGTACCACACTCTATTACGGCGGCACTATGGTACTCGTAACTACTATGCTTTAGTAGTCATTGACAAAATTCTTAACAATTACCATAGAGAGAGTGACCTCTACTAAGGTACTCATCCCAACCTTCTGCCAGCTGCACCAGCTAAGCCTCACCTCCTACTGCCATCCAAGCTCCGCACACGATTTTTAAACGAGCACGCAAAAGATTTCTATAATCTCATAATATGGAAGGAGAACGAAATCTCACAAGAGATATTAACAATCCTAATCCTGGGGCTCTATACAAATCGAGAGCAACGCTGAAAGCGTAGTACGTCCGCACAGATTCCTAAAGACACTAGAACCTGATGCTCTGATACCATCTGTAACAACCCGCCTAATAAGATACCGGGCGATCACTCCAATATTAAATTAAAACAGGCGTTTCATATGGATCATTCTTAGCATCACTGTCGAAAATCCAATTAATTACTAATATCCTATTAGGTGGCCGTTAAAAACTTTTATCTAACTACTCTTTTTAGCGCACAAATTAAAACATTCACAATTAAATGCGTAATGAACTGAAATAGAAAAGAAAATAACTAAAATAACCGAACACTCGGTCCAAATAATACAACCATATCGAATGATGTACTGAAAGAATAAATAAATGCAATTGAGCCATTGGCTCGAGTGTTTATACAATAACTCCTATCTAGAGTACAAGGAAAGAAACGTCTACCGATAACCTGCAAGCATCCACAGCTGCTGCAGCAGACGTCTGACTCGAAAGAGTTCCCATCCAGGCGTCCCTGTGTCTGGACACCTATATATATACAGTATAGAGAAAGAAAGGAGAGTAGATAAACGGGTCAGGGCCCGAATGTTTAGAAAATATTTTGCAAGTGCATAAATGCTTTATTTTTAGAAAAATAGTTTTATCTCATATTTAAATTGGTATCGCACTCTCGTGAGATACCCCTCACCTCTCCCCTAACAGTGCACCCCTAACGCATCCCTATAAACCTCCTAGTCAAGCTACCCTGCTAAACTAATCTAATACCCAACCACTATCTAACCTAGATAGTCAAACAGATGTACTAAGGGCTAAACTTCACTTTAATCTCGACGCTATGCCATGTTCGTGCGTGGGGTGTCTCGCGAAGCGAAATCCAAACAAGGAACCCCCCCCCGATACACTACTATGCAGCAAGGTCGATCTTTGAGATCCGCCAGTCCCTCAGTACAGAAAGATATATAATATATATACCATAACATTTAATAATATAAGAGCACTAAGGATTAAACTTCTCCCCAGTCTCAACACTGTGCCATATTCGTGCGTGGGGTGTCTCGCAAAGCGAAATCCAAACAAGGAACCCCCCCGATACACTACTATGCGGCACAGTCGATCGTCGGGATTCATTAGACCCTCGGCACCCAGTTTATACATATACATACATCTACAATATACTTCCGGATAATATAAATATCTCCCGGACTGAGGATTTCTTGATATATAAAGTATTTATAAATACTTATCCTTTTCATTTCAAAAACTTCCATTTCCCTTCTCATATCCAGGAAATGTATTTAAAAACCAATTCATTATCATGAATTGCTTTAATAAATCATATACCTTTTCAAAAGCCAGTTTTATTATCATAAAATGCTTTTCCTTATCAAATATCCCATTTCCCTTTTTATACTCAGGAAATGTATTCAAAGACATTTTCATTATCATAAAAATGCTTTGATCATAACATATGCTTCCACATCCCTTCTTCCATCCGGGAAGTGTTACCGAAGCCAATTTAAATACAACCCATTTCCCTTCCTATATCCAGGAAATGTAATTAAAGAAAATCCATTATTATGAACTGCTTTAATAAACGCGTTCTAAGACCGCCCGTCCGGATTTCTCCACTGTGCGCGCCCCTAAATGGATATCATCTTCCAGGGCCTCCAAGACAAC
Source organism: Sambucus nigra (assembly GCA_949130495.1). NCBI lineage: Eukaryota > Viridiplantae > Streptophyta > Magnoliopsida > Dipsacales > Adoxaceae > Sambucus > Sambucus nigra. The sequence continues at coordinate 336,373,994 of OX422211.1, forward strand.
CTGGGATCCTATATCGAAACACGTCGGGAAGCGGCCATGAGCCTGCGTGGTAGCCAAGACCACACCCGGAATCTCCCTACCCCCGCAGAAAAATATACAACCATAAGCGCTCCCATGGCCTAGGACTATATCCACCCTGCATCATTAGCCAGGGGGCTTCACCATACGAACGCAACTTCCCTTATGATAGCGATTTAGAGAGGTGTGTAATCCATATTTTATTAATTATGAAAACATTTATTTTTCCATTTTGAAAATATTCATTTATATATTTTCAAAATCATTTCCATCATCATATATATACCTAAAACACACAGTATATACATATCCTATATATTCTTCCTAGAATATATTTATACGGCCATAGTGGCCTATAGCATCTAGCGATGACCAAATATCCCAAAGATTCCCTCCAGGAATCGTAATCATGCATTCATAGTTGCATGATTCTAAATCCAAAGTATTCCTTACTTTGTTCAATACTAATTACCTCAATCATCTCTTAAAGGTTTATTTATCCTCAAAACCCTTATTTAGGAATCCCCATAAAAACCCTAAATGGTAATTCAACTCCCCATACTCTTAAAGGGAGAAAACTAGAAATTCTAGCCTAAGCGAATCGATTCGCCCCTTTAGCGAATCGATTCGGGTGGGCGAATCGATTCGGTTCCCAATCCGAATCGATTCGGAAAGTATTCTGCAAACAGGTCTGTAAATGGCGAATCGATTCTGTCTGTACCCGAATCGATTCGGCCCATTGCAGAAACCCAATTCCCCTTAGGCGAATCGATTCGGCCTGTACCCGAATCGATTCGGCCTGTTCGAGGGTCACAGTTTGGGCGATTTCTCAAACTTCAAAATACCTAAAAATCAATCCAAATTCATTTTCATGGTTTCTACTCTACACCAAAAATCATCCCAAACATCTACACAATAGTTTCTAGCCTTTATTTTTCCAATTTCCGATTTGATTTCCGAGTTGGTACTTTCAACCCGGAGCTGTCATCTTGTAAAAATCATATAAAATCGTAGAAAAATCAGAAAAATACGCGGTTGGCGCCCACGTGACCATATCGAAAAGATCTACAACTTTCGTGTTTTGACCTAAAGCTAAATCAATTCTTTTTCTAGTCAAAAATGACCCTAAAGGCTGCGGGTTACTATTCATCACCTTCTTCGAGAAGGTTTCAGCCATTAAAGCTTCTCCCAAGCTTTTGACGCGTCACCCAACGTCCTACAACCTCAACCAACTACAAATACACCTATATTAAGGGTTATAAACATCCTAGAACCCGGAATCACCAATAAATTTCAATTAAAACCTAAGTTTCTACAATTTACCATTTTTAGGGGTTTATTCGTTTTAACTCCCAAAAACCCGTTTTATCCACGAATACCCAACCCAAAATCATTAGGGTTTGTTATACCAACAATGATATGAGATATTTATGCATAAAAACAAATAAAGCAAGTAAACACTTGCCTCGTGGATAAAATCCGACGACCTCGAGCCGAATCCCGCGGAGGCTGGCCGGAATCTCCCCCTTTTTTCCTCTTTTCTTCCTCCTCTCTCTCTTCTCTCTCTTTCTCTTCTTTTCTTTCTCTTTTTCTCCCTCTCTTCCTCTTTATATATAGAGAAAATGGTTTTAACCCTTTAAAACCCAAAAACGACTCGTTTACCCAATTACGAGTTACTTTTACCTCTAAAATTACCCGAAACTCATTTTCGACAATCGGACACTCTTTTCCGACTATCTCGGCCATTCCGAGAATTATGGCGCAGTCGAAATTCCCATCCGAGGTACTTGACCGCAAATCACTATTCCAACACAAAATAATTAAATGCGGTGTTCTACTCAAAATCTCACTTCTTTTGTCGCTATACTCCGTGGCGACATATAAATAAAATATCTCGACCTATATGGTCCCAAAATAATTTATAACACCCTTCGAAAATCATTAAATCCTCGAAAATCCCAGAAATCACTATTTCGAGAAATTCTCCAAATTCCAAATTATACTTAATTATGGGATTTAATCGTCTCCAAAAGGGCGGGTTATTACAAACACTTCTCTTTTTATGTGCCTCTAATATTTTAGGCTCTTTTATGCAAATAACAGCTTTTAATGCAAAGAATATTTTTATCTTTCGTAGTCCCTTTCCATTTCTTAACATATAATAATATTTTTTAGAAAAATAAATGAAATTCAGGCAATGGTTCTTACATGCACAACTTATCTCTTTTTCACATTTGGATCGTTATTAAGAGGAATTGAGATAAGAATGTTATATTCAATAAATGACAAGTACAATGTTCAAACAAATTCGTACGCGGGTTCAATAAAGGTGACAAGGAGTCTAACATGTACATTGTAATCATTAATGACCAGTGTAATTAATCCACACATTATTAAGCACACTGTTGAAATAAAGTTATGCCTCAAAACATTACGAAAAAGTCACGTGGATGAATGGAATGAATGAGTGATTTGAATATCTTAAATCTTCATACATATACGGAGAAAAAGAAAATAGAAAGCACTTTTTTTCTTTTTCAATTTTTAATCAAAAATAATTTGTTTTTAACCTTTTCTTCTTTTTCATAAAAAAATCAAAAATCTTTTTGTATTTTTTGAAATATTTCCAGAGAAACAAAGATCTTTTTGTATTTTTTTATAAAAAAAAGAAAACATATAAATTTATAATGATAATACAATCACGCAATAGGAATATAAGATGAGAACATGATAAACATCCTGCACTAGATATAAGTCTCAACCTTCATCATTAGGGCCAGAGGAGTTCTCCTGAGGAGATGACATCTTGTGACATTCCTCCATAAATTATTGTGAAGTCTTGGCTAAATACTTTACTTGATCTCGAAAACTAGTAAAATCTCTATGATGATGTGCGGGAGCATGTGGAGTAACATGTGTAGGAGCACATGTGGGAACTTATGTAGGAACTCATGTGGGAACTTACCAGAGAACATATGTATGATAAACTCTCCCTAACTTAAAATAAAAAAACTCTCTAAGCTAACCTTTTTGTTTGCAATGGGAACAAAAATAAACAGGCTTGGGTCCACCTTGCTCAAAACATCTAGGACGATCTCTCCTAAATGGGTTAGGTTTCCTCGGTTGGTTAGGACCAGGGCCATAAGGATCTAACACAAATTCGAAAATCGAATCCGGTGCAACATGGGAAGTGGATGCCCATCATAAACTACTCCTTACCTCTTAAAGTTACTTACTGAGGGACCGAGGAGCATCTTTCCAACCTTCTTAGATATGTCATATAAAGTGATCTTGGCTTTTCGAGCATGTTCAAGATCACTCATGAGTTGGGATACACGGGGTTCAAGTTTCTCACGAGTCTCCAATGAAGCTAGAAGATCTTTCGTATGACTAGCCACGGTGTTGATCAAGTCAGTATTTTCCCTACCTAAAATAATTAACTACTCACACAAAGAAATTTCCATCTTCTCGAGTTGACTCACCAACGCCTCACACTCTTTCAAGACATTCACCTCCTTCTCCAACTTTGACACCCTAATAGACAAATCTTTATTAATACTTTTCATTTTTAAAGCCTCGGTGTAAATATCACTTGTGAGGACATGTTCTATAAATGTCCAGGGTAGTATCTAGGCATTTCTGTTTTATCTTAGACTCTAGAATATATGTCGCATACCGCTACAGTCGGCTCATCTCAGCATGATCATATTTTAACGGCCTCAATTTTAATTATGTATTTCACATATCCATCATCACCAACATCGTACGTCGTGCCTATTACCTTTAATCTTGTGTTCGTGGTAACGTTTTCCAGTTCATAAGGGTCCATATACAGAAGCTGATAGAAATCAAAAATCGGACCAATTTGGCCCTATAGGAAAATGAAATGGTCCATCCCATTAAAACTCTCTGCTAAGTTTTATCTACCAAACCGATCCGATTATCCTTTTCGAACCAGTTCGACGAGCCTCAGAAAAATTCGACGTCCAGATTCTTTACGTTCTTATAAAATCCATCTTCGGGGATGTTTTCATTTAAGACTTTGGAGGAAACATTTATGAGACCTAATATATCAAGTCTTCACCTTTTATCAAGCCCAAACACTTTGAGATTCACAAACACTCAAAATTACATGTGTGAATCGTTTGAAGCCTACATACCCACATCTGTGGAGCATTTTGTGTTGAGAAAGGGTTATTTACACTGCTGACCTTGGAGTGTCACATGGGAAGCTCTTGCTGACGACAACGAATCGGTGTCCGAGGGTCTTCGTTTGTCAATTTGTATTTCTCTATGTATAAAAGTGTTTATTAATCATATTGAAATAAAAAGGTTTTGCCCCTTTCGGGGATTTTTCCTCATTTTTTATGTGTGATTGAACATTCCATGATTTGATTGTGTTTATTTATTAATCAATCACCTTTAGATGCATGACCTAGGTGTGTGTTTATATCTGCATAATTAAAAACTGGATTTAATTAAATGGTTTTCTCTGGTTGAACAAATAGCGCACTCTCAAATTGGTATTAGAGCCATTACACAATTTCACCGTGTAATTTTCTATAAAGTTTTCTTTCTGAATATCAAGTTTTTAAAAAATTGATTTTTAGAAAAGGCGATTGTTCAAATGGAAAAATCATTTAGTAAAATTCCAATTTTTGATGGGTCTAACTACACATACTGGAAAGCCCGTATGAAATCCTCCCTTAAATCCATTGATGAACATGTGTGGATTCTTGTTGAAGATGGGTGGACACTCCCAGCATCACTGGTGAAAACGTGACAACTTTAAAATATGTGGCTCAATGGACGGAGGATGAATTTAAATGGTCTACGTATAATTCTAAATGACTTAGTTCCATTTCGGTATCTGTTACTCCAGATGAGTTTCGACGTATAATGACGTGTACCACGTCTAAAGAAGCATGGGATGTCCTATAACTTACCCATGAAGGAATTAATGCTGTTAAAGAGACAAAATTGGAAAAATTTAACAACTCAGTTTGAAACAATTACCATGTTGGAATCTGAATGCTTTGATAAATTTTACACTCGTTTATCTGATATAGTTAATACTAGTTTCAACCTTGGTGAACACATCCCTAATGCGAGAGTTGTTAAAAAGATATTACATTCCTTGCCTAAGAGTTTCATCCCGAAAGTCACAGTATTAAATTCTTTAGGAAACTTGAAATCACTTAAATTAGAAGAATTAGTAGGTGATCTTCAAACCTATGAAATATACATGTTTCCTAAAGTTGTTAAAGCAAAAGATAAAGGAATTTCACTTAAGGCCCAAGCTAAAAAGAATTTTGAGTCAGCTAGGAGGAGGGTAGAATCGTCTAAACGGAGTGAGAAAAATACTTCAGATTCTGATTTTGACTTTGATTTAGATGATTTAGCTTTGTTTTCGAAGAATTTTAAGAAATTTCGCAAGTTATAAAATAGTGGCAAGTTTATTGATAAAAAAGAAATTTGAGAAAAGTAAAAATGTCAAGAATTTTGAAAAAGAAAAGAAAGACGCCCCTAAGAGATACGAAGAAAGATGCTGTGAGTGTGACGGTAAAGGTTATATAGCTTTTGAGTGTGTTACAAGGCTGAACAGACTAGCCAAAGAAAAGGGAAAATCTATTCTAAATGCTACCCTGAGTGACGATAGTGAGGTCGAGTCGGTGGATTCATGAGAAGAATCACTGCATGAGTGCAACTTCAACGCATTCATGGCTAGCCACAAAATAGATTATGACTCACCTCACGACGATGAGGATGCCTCTTTACATGGAGACCTCGACACTGAGAGTGAGAGAGAGTATGCGTGAGTAAGAGAGAGAGTGACCTTAGTTACGCTTATGCTGATTTATATGTTGATTCTTTTAAAACCAAAAAGCGTGATAAAAGCTTAGTTCTTAGGATTGCAGCGTTACAGAAAGAGTTAGGAGATGTGAGAGAGAGTGAGTGAGTCCTCCTTGTGCACTGCTTTGAGAGAGAGAGTTTGTTTATGAAGGGAGAGAGAGAGAGAGAGAGAGAGAGAGAGTCTATTTGGAGAAAGAGAGTTTGTTTGGAGAGAGAGAGAGAGAGAAATGTTTTTAGAAAGTCAAAGGGGACTTGACAAAGCAAGTGGATAATCTAACGAGAGACCTCTATTCATCCGAAGAGGCTCGAAACATTTTGGAAGCCCTTGTTGCCCAGCTCACTCATGATCTTGAAAGAGCAGGGGAAGTCAGGGTTTAAATCGAGGATAAATCTAGAAAGATGCTCCTCGCCCCTGCTTTGGGATTTGGTGAGAGGCTGAGAATTGGGTTTGATGGTGCGTCCACTTTATAAATTGCACCTGGACCAGTCCCTGAGTTTACGACGAATCCGTTTGGTCATCCACCAAAACCCAAGAAATTTGTTCGGCCAAGAAAAGCAAACCGAGGTAGGCCTAAGACTGCGTACTTTTGTACTTATTATAAGAGGAAAGGTCACTTGAGAGAGTATTTCTATAGTTTGGGTCAGACAGGACGTACTTATGCTTCATCACACCCCACGAGTAATCTCATGAGACTGAGAGAGCAGATTGAGTTTTTATCGGTACTTTCCAAAGTTTAATGGGTTAATTCCAACGATTATCTAGACCGTTTTTGGATACTCCCAATTTTGCGACTAGATCTACCAACAACAAGGGAAAATAAAAGGTTATCTACACTTGGGTACCTAAGAATGGTAACTGTTGATGTAAAAAATTAGATCGCTCTAATTATTAAATCACAGATAAATAAATAAGACAAAGAATTTTAAAGTGGTTCAGCCTTATAAGAATGGCCTACGTCCACTGTTATGTTATTGCTGATTGTTTGGAGAATTCTTGATTACAAGTTATTTCAAGAAATTCCGGTCCCTTTGATTGAGGGAGATACAATGTATTTATAGTGATGAGGCTCACATCTGAAAGGGTGATACATTAAATGATATACATATGAAAGGGTAATACATTTAATGTCCTTAGGCGTGTGCGTCAAGGATAGGCATTTAATGAACCAGTTGAACTGTTGGTTATCTGGCAATTAATGCTGTGGCCGAGATGCAGCTCAAACCGCCTTAGTTGCTCGTCGTTCAGGAGTTCCTCGGAGTGTTGGAGTTCCTCGGAGAAGTCTATTTCCTCGGACCCTGTGAGTTCCTCTGAGGGATTTGTTCCTTGGTGTACACTTGCTGCTCGGAGTGAGTATGACTTGGTCGGAGAAATCAACTTCCTCGTTGCTATTGTGCCACGTAGATTGACACGTGTCTTCTTATCATTTGTCCATTTCAGCATACTAATTTTGGTATCAACAGTAACAAAGCTCTTGTTGCTCATATAGCTCTAAAAGCTCAGTAAGTTTGGTATCAACAGTAAGTTTCTCTTATCCTGAATTTTTCTTTCTTTCAGTCAATATATGTATCTCGGCACTGACTTATCATTACCTTGTTTTTCAGGTGGTGAGTTGCTTTAACACCATAGTGAAGAAAGATGAAGCAATCAAGGCTTCTAGTTCCTCGTCTGGGGTGGAGGATGCTTTATCAAATTTGGCCCAGACTTTGAAGGAATCCCGTCAAAAATACGACGAGGATAGGGGTGAATGGGAGAAGAAGTTGGCTGCGTCTGAGGCAGAGAAGATACAGTTGGGAAATAAGGTGAAAGACTTGGAGAGAGAGAATAAAAAATATGCCGAGAAGCTCACAAATTTTGGGGATCTTGAGAATAAGTTGAAATCGGCTGAGGAAGAGCTGACCCTTCTGCGAGAAGTAAATCGCCAGAAGGAGGAGGTGGAGGCCAAGTTGAAAGCCACCGAGGATCTTCTATCCGAGAAGCTCTCCTCGGAGAAAATGAAAAGAAAAGTGGCTGTGAAAAAATCATTTCGAACTGGTTGGGACAAAGGATGGGATAGGGGGTAGCAGCGATGATGTCCCAGGTGCAGTATGGGAGTTTGAAATACTTCTGAGATGGTTGGGTTGCTGCCTTGCAAGAATTGAAGGTGAGCGAGGACTCTGAGCTATTTCAACAACATCTTCCTGGCCCTCCTCCTGCAATTGAAGATGAGGATGAAGACGAAGCTGCATCCGAGGAGTCTTCAATGATAGTGGGTGATCAAGTCCTTGCTCCAAAATCCAATCAGACAGTCACCGAGGAGATTTCGTCTCTACCTGCTCCTCGTGAACAAGTCCCAACTTCTGCCAACCAAATCATTGTTCCCACCGAGCAACCAATCTCCTCGTCCCAGCCTCCCGAGAAAGTCTTGGGAGACAAGGAAAAGGTGTGAAGTTGTTCGATACTCTCTTTTATTTTCTTTTACTTGTACTCTGTATTCTGAACGCTGTACTCCTCTTGATGATGTAATAAGATTACCTTTTTTGTTCCTCTACATTGTTGATGCTCTGTCTGCTTTATTATTAATTCTTGCCTTCTCTTCTTTACTAGTTTATGGCTAAAATGGAATTACTGTCTGCCAATGATACAAAGCTGATGCCGCAATGCCATGAATATTATAAGGCTGGTCACACATACCTGAGTGCATCAGAAGTTGCTGATATCCTTGGTCATGATGCCTCTGAGCAAGCAGTTGAAGCTTATTAGTACCTGAAGGGTTTACTTGACCGAGCTGTAGGCAACAATGTGGCGTACTATGAAATGATCGAGGATCTTCAATGTACTTTAGAAGATCTTCAGACTCAGTACAAAGAATCAACTGCCCTTCTGCACGAGGGGTATGAAAAGAGGTATCAACAGCTTTCTGCCGAGACAGGTCACAAAAAGATCCTTACTGGGTACGATGTCAGGGAGAGAACCCTAAGGGGTGAAGTTGAAGCATGTAGACAGATTGCCGAGCTGCTGGAGCAAGAGAATAATAATTTGCAGAAAGAGCTAGCACAATATAAGTCTGCAGCTTCTTCTTCAACAGCTGTAATCCCAGTGACTGACGAGGGATTTTCTTTTCTAGAGGTTGAAAATGCCAAATTAAGGCAAGAATTGGACATCCTGAGAAGGTCTGGCACTTCTACTTCTACTCGGGGACGAGGAAGAGGTTCTCGTGGACGAGGAAGAGTCGCACAGAACGTGGTCGAGGAACAAAGTACTCCATCTGCTCGAGGTCGATCAAGAGTTTTTCCTCGCCTGGTTGATGAAGCTCGCACTCAGTCAACATTGGAAACTCAAGCGTACCAATTGACTGCAAAAGATTGGGCTTTGTCTGAAATGTCCAAGAAAATCCTAACTTTGGAGGATCAACTTACTGCGATGAAGTCTACTTTAAATAATAAGGATATTTTTGCCAAAAACCTTCACGAGAAGTTGGAGAGACTAACATTCCAATTCCATAAACAGCCCAGGGAATTTTGGATGTTTGGGTACAACGAGGAACTATTCCATTTAGATGCTCGTATCCAGAATGCCAATAATGAGGGCTATAAACAAGGCTGGATGAATGCCTTATGCGTGTTGAAACTCGAACAGGGACATTATTTGTGGGACTATTATGATCCCGGGGTGCTTGACTTGCCTGTGACACCGTTCAATTTAGAAATGGAATGGATCCTAGCTCGCGCCATTCCTCAGAGCTTAATTGCATAATACCTCGGTGATTACAATCTTCACTCCCAATTTGAGGTATCTCATCCTGAGCATCTTCTAGATCAACCTTCTGTAATGAACATTAGGATGCTGAAGGACTTGAACTTCATTAACTCTCCTCAGACCTTAAATGATCCGCCTGCTGGCGAGGAACCTGTATCAAAGGCTGAGGGGAAAAAACCAATAGAATAGGAATTTTTGATATAACAGTTAGTATACATATCCGTGTAACCATCAATGTAACTTGTAATTTATTTTGAATTAAATGAAAGAGTTTCATTTTTGTTTGCAAATTTGTATTGCTGTTGTCTTGTATTTGTTAAACACTTTATATTTGTGCTTGCATAACAATATTGTGTGGTTCATCGACCAACTTAATAATAAAAATTTACAAGTATCAGTAATGTTGCTCGATCACTTAATAATAAAGCAATGAGTATAAAAATGTTGCTCGTCGACCAATTATAGTTAATGAGAGTTTATCCCCGACTAACCATACTTGGTAAATTTTTGTCTTTTTAATGTGTCCGACCAATCAAGGTCGATAAATTCTCCTCGTCGACCAACTATAGTTAGTGGGTTTTTATCCCCGACCAACCATACTTGGTTCAGTTTGGAATATTTTGTTCTTCGAGGAACTTATTGTACCACTTGCCCTTTTACCAAAATTGATCTGAGCCAGTGTCAGCCTCCTAACTAAAGGAGTATGGTTTGTTCTTGCTCTTTTACCAACCGGAGTTGGTCTGAGTTCGAACTATCGTGTCCACTCGTTCTTTTACCAACCGGAGTTGGTCACGCGAGTGTACTCCTCCTAACCAAAGGAGTATGGTGTTCTTGCTCTTTTACCAACCGGAGTTGGTCTGAGTTCGAACTATCGTGTCCACTCGTTCTTTTACCAACCGGAGTTGGTCACGCGAGTGTACGCCTCCTAACCAAAGGAGTATGGTGTTCTTGCTCTTTTACCAATCGGAGTTGGTCTAAGTTTGAACTATCGTGTCCACTCGTTCTTTTACCAACCGGAGTTGGTCACGCGAGTGTACGCCTCCTAACCAAAGGAGTATGGTGTTCTTGCTCTTTTACCAACCGGAGTTGGTCTGAGTTCGAACTATCATGTCCACTAGTTCTTTTACCAACCGGAGTTGGTCACGCTAGTGTCATAGTTTGTTGTATTGTGTAACACTAGTATTCCCCGAAAAACTTTCAATAAAAGGAGAGAAGATGGTGAAATATCATCGTTTTATTCATATTGATGGAACTGTGTTACATTTTACATCACTGATAATACTTGCGAAGGTGTTCAGCATTCCATGCATTCTTAAATTCCTCTCCTTCTAGAGTCGCTATTCGGTAAGTTCCTGGTCGAACAATTTCTGTAACTCGGTAAGGTCCATGCTAGTTTTCTTCCAACTTATTGTGCTTTTGAATGACCTTCTTTAGCACGTAATCTCCTTCTTTTAAGTCGCATTTCTTCATCCTCTTGTTGTAGAACAGAGTTGTTCGTTGTTGGTAAGCAGCATTCCTAATGGCTGCCTCTTCTCTAACCTCCTCGAGAATGTCCAAATCTAATCTTCTCATTAGGTCGCTGACTGGGGAATTGAAATTCAGCACTCTATGTGTTGGAAGACCCAACTCGGTAGGTATTACAACCTCACTTCCAAATGCCAACATATATGGTGATTCTCCAGTTGCTGCTCGGGGAGTTGTTCGGTAAGCCCACAATACTGATTGTAGCTCATTAATCCAATTAGCTTTAGCCTCACTTAGCCTCTTCGTCAAACCATTTAGTAATGTTCTATTCATCACTTCAGTCTGTCCATTGCTTTGAGGATGGCCTGGTGCTGAATGATACTTCAAAATGTTTGACTGATGACAATAGGCGGCAAACTCCTCGTTATCAAATTGTGTTCCATGGTCTGTGATGAAGGCATGAGGGAGACCATACCGACAGATGATGTTCTTCCAAACGAACTGGTATACCTTCTCGTATTTCATATCAATAAGTGGCTCAGCTTCTACCCACTTAGTAAAATAGTCTACTGCGACAACGAGGTACTTGAATCTTCCTCGGGTCATTGGCAGTGGTCCAACCAAATCAATTCCCCACATGCAAATGGCCAAGGGGAAGTTATGGGTGTCAACAATGCTTGATGAGTACGTCGGATGGAAGAAAAACGTTGGCATTTATCACATTTCTTAGCATAGGCTATACAATCAGCCCTCATCGTTGGCCAGTAGTATCCCTGTGTCATCACCCTTTGCAAAAGTGTACGACCTGCTACATGGGCTCCACAGGACCCTTCATGGATCTCTTCAATCAATTCTTTCACCTCGGAGGGATGTACACATCTCTGCAAACCTACCATAATTCCTCGTCTATACAAAACACCATTAGTTAGTACATACCGAGCAGCTTTAAACTTCAATTTCTTTGCAACGAGCTTATCCTCCGGCAATTATCCCTTCTCAATATATGCCCTGATGGGATCCATCTAAGATGGTCTTAAATCAAGGGTAATAACGTTCATCGTCAGGTCTTCATCGATACTCCGATTTTCTAGTACTTCAATTGGTATCGTTCTACGCAGCTCGGTACGAGTAGCTGATGCTAGTCGGGCCAGTGCGTCTGCTTGTGCATTTTCCATTCTCGGTATTCTGATCAACTGAATGGAATCAAATTATGCCAACAACTCCATCACCTTTGCATGATACTTGACCATTAATTCTCCCTTAACGGCATATGTCCCCATCATTTGATTCACAATTAATTGCGAATCACTAAATACCATGACTTGTTGCGCTTCCATAATCTTTGCTAACTTAAGACCTTCTATCATAGCCTCATACTCAGCCTCATTATTGGAGGCTTTGAATTGGAATCGTAGGGCATATTCTATGTTAATCTCGTCTGGGGTGTTCAGAACAATCCCTGCTCCACAACCGGCTGTGCAAGATGACCCATCTACATATAATCTCCATGTAGGTAACTTGTCTTCAAATTTCTTATCTGATAGAGATCCTCGGTGAAATATCTGTTGTTTTCTTTCATCCTTCCCTGGTAATTTTCGCTCCTCGTCGACCATCTCTTCTCGCCCTTTTACCAACAGGAGTTAGTCTGGGTTTGAATTTGATGATCTTTCTACATCCACAAGCCCTTTTTCCAACCGGAGTTGGTCTGGACTTATGTTTGTTGATCCTGTAACATCCACGGGTTGATCAGCGAGCAACTTTTGTTCCTCGGGGGTATCAGGATAAGTAAACTCTGCTATAAAATCTGTTACAGCTTACCCTTTTAATGATGATCTGGGTTCATACACAATATCATATTCACCGAGTTCTATTGCCCATTACATCAGTCTCCCTGACTTTTCTGGCTTATGAAGGGCTTGTCTCAATGGCATGTCGGTATACACGATGATGGTATGGGCCTGGAAATATGGCCTCATTCTTCTACTTGCCTCAATCAATGCCAATGCCAATTTTTCCAGCTTTGGGTACCTGATCTCTGCACCTCGGAAAGCCTTACTTGTGTAATAAATTGGCTTCTGGACTCCATTCTCCAATCTGATCAATGCCGAGCTGACTGCATTCTCTGATACTGCCAGGTACAAGTACAACTTTTCTCCCATTACTGCCCTGGATAATAGTGGAGGTGCTCCCAAATATTTCTTCAAGTCTTGAAAGGCTTTTTCACATTCATCATTCCACTCGAAAGTTTTTCGAAGTGTTTTGAAGAATGGAAGGCATCTATCAGTTTCTCGGGATACAAATCTGTTGAGCGCTACAACTCGTCTTGTAAGACTCTGCACCTCTTTCTTCGTCGTTGGAGATCGCAACCCTAAAAGAGCTTTGATCTTATCTGGATTCGCCTCAATGCCTCTTTGGTTGACGATGTACCCGAGGAACATTCCTTCTCGTACCCCAAATGTGCACTTCGTATGGTTGAGCTTCATTTGATATTTATCCAGTTGATCAAAGGTCTGAGCTAAGTCAACTAGATGATCAGCAACTTTTTTGCTTTTTGTCAGCATATCATCGACATAGACCTCCATATTGCAACTGATTTGTTCGGTAAAAACCTTATTCATCAGCCGCTGGTATGTCGCTCCTGCATTTTTCAAACCAAAAGGCATAACATTATAACAATATGTTCCCCTAGGGGTGATAAAAGAAGTACTTTCCCTGTCTTCAGGTTTCATTTTGATCTGGTTGTAGCCAGAGTAAGCATCCATGAAGCTGAGCAGCTCGTGTCCCGAGGTTGCATCCACTAGTTGATCAATTCTGGGCAATGGAAAGTGATCCTTTGGGCATGCCTTGTTGAGATCGGTGAAGTCAACACACATTCTCCATTTATTGTTTTTCTTCTTTACCATCACCACATTTGCTAACCAGTCTGGATATTTCACATCTTCAATGAATTGGGCTTTCTGGAGCTTCTCGACCTCCTCTTGTATAGCTAGATTCTTCTCAGGACTAAATACTCTTCTTCTCTGCTTTACAGGCTTGATCTCCTTATTCACATTGAGCTCATGACATAAGAAGTTTGGATCTATTCCTGGCATGTCTTCATGACTCCATGCAAAAGTTTTCTTCCTGTTTCTCAAGAAAGTTATCAACTCCTGTTTTATTGAAGCATCCAACGTTGACCCTATCTGGGTTATTCGTTCAGGGTGCTCATCGTCCAGAACAACATTTTCTGTAGATTCTACCACCTGTCCCTTTACAAGTTGGGACTCATCTCTGGGATCAAGTGTTTCAATTTATGTACCTTCATCCACCTGGTAGGTAGTAGTCTTTTTCCTTGACTCTTCAAGCTCCTCTTGCTCGGCAGATGAATAATAGCATTCCCGAGCTACTTTTTGATCACCTTTCACAACTCCTACTTCGAAATTTGTTGGGAATTTTAAGCACTGATGTGCTGTAGATGGAACTGCTTCGAACTTCTTCAAACCAACTCTTCCCATGATGATGTTGTAGGTTGATTGCACATTCTTATCCATCACAAAGAAGCGTATTCTTTCTGTTCGACAAGCAGGCCAAGTTCCAATGAATATATCCAACTTGATCGTCCCAAGTGGAAAAACTTTCTCGGCAACAAAACCCAGGAGGGGTCTGTGATAAGGTTCCAATTGAGATAATTTCAAATTTAAATTGTCAAAGCATGAGTAGTACATGATGTCTGCCGAACTACCATTATCTACCAAAACCCTTGAAATCACTACTTCTTTCATCCTCATTTTGATCACCAAAGGGTCGTCGTGAGGGTAAAGAACACCTGCCAGGTCATTTTTTGAAAAGCCAATGACCAGCTTCTCTTTATTTACCTTTCTCGGGCGATCCTCCTCAGCCAAATTTATTCGTTGAATGTACGAGCAAGCTTGAGCCTCTCCGAGGTAAGCCTTTCTTTCTGCAGTAAGGTCTCCTCCTCCTGCATCTCCTCCTATAATAATATTACAATCAAATGACCCAAAACGTATGGAAAATACCTCTCGTTCTGGCTGCCTTGGTTTCTTGGGAAGATCGGGGTCATCATCTGGATCATCTTCATGGTTTCTCTTCTTTTTCTCCTCTGCTCGGCGAGGAGATCTAGACCTCTCTCTAGTTCGGTCCTTATTTCTTCTTTCGCCTCCTCTATCAACATACTTTGTTAGCTTTCCTCGTCGGATGAGTGTTTCAATCTCGTTCTGCAGAGCTATGCAATTTTTTGTCATATGGCCATGATCCTTGTGGAACTCGCAATACTTTTCTCTATTTCGCATGTCAGGGCCTGACCTCAGTTTCTTTGGCCACTTTATCTCCTCGTTATTCTTGATCTCTTCCAAGCATGATTAATACCCATTTTTAAAGGAGTATAATTATCGAATTTCTTCAGGACTTCCCATGACGACTTATTATTATTGGAATGCTTGTCACCGACATTGCCCTTATGCTCTTTCTTCTTAGATTTATCGACCTCCACCTTGGTTTCTTTATCCATATTCTTCTTCGCAGCCATAGCCTCCTCGGCATTCATGATCTTGGCCACTTTTGCCATCAACTCTGACATAGTTGTAGGTGGATCTTTGGCCAAAGTATAATACAACTTATTAGGCAACAACCCACTCATCAAGGCGGTGATTGCTGTCTTTTCTTCATAATCTATGACTTCCAGCTTCTCGTTATTGAAGCGAGTTATGTAATCTCTAGTACTCTCACCAGATTTTTTTCTAACACTTAACAAGTGTGCTACTCGTTTTACTGGCTTTTCTCCAAAACAGAAATTACCGATGAACAACTCGTCCAATTGAAAGAAAGTTGAAATCTTACCCCGAGGAAGATTGTTGTACCATATCTGGGCAGATCCAGTAAGAGTTCCTGAGAATGCTCTGCATCTCATCTCGTCGGGAACAACATAGATGTCGGCAACAGCTTGATATTGCTCTATGTGAAGAACAGGATCTGTCTTTCCATCATATTTGGGGGTCACCACAGGTGCTTTAAACTTCGACGGTGTAGGAAAATCCACAATGGCCTGTACGAAAGGTGTCCCTCGAACAAAAGTTCGTTGTAGAGGGTTCCTCGCCTTAGACATTTCTCCCAATATATCCTCCAACTGCTAAAGGGAACCTTTCCATGCATCATTTCCTTCCTCGGGCCTATTAGTTTGCGCAATTGATTGTTCTGAAGTGGCCTCTTGGAATTTCTCTCGACGAGTAGCTGATCGGTCCTCGGATCTATCTCGACGAGTAGCTGGTCGTGACTGGGCAGATCCTTCCCTTACATCTGGTGGTCGTCGAAAGCTCTGCGACGCTGCATTAAGAGGACTTTTGTTCCTCCTAGGGCCCAATCGATCGAAAGGAGAGGTCCGACTTAATCTTTCCAATGCGCTGGCCCTTTTTGGGGAGAGGGTGACGCGTTGTTCAGTATCTGTAGCCCGTATTGATGAAGTTTGCCCAGGTTGATAAGAAAAATCATCAGATTCTTCATTACGATATGAATCAGTACGCCTGGATCGTGAAGAAAGTAAATAGGTTTGCCTATGACCATTTCGATGTCCAGAATGTGTAGGTGCACCGCCATGAAGGGTTTGTATGAGTTGCCGCATCATCTCTTGCATGGCGGTTTGTCCTTGAGCCAGATTCGTCATAATTCCAGCCAGATCTGGAGGTGCAGAAGGATTTGGAAGATTTCCAGCATTTCCAGCGTTTCAATTGCTGGATTCCGGATTATCTGCCATGGATGATGAATGATTTTTGGTGAAAAACGATAACAACAGTCGTTTCCCACAGACGGAGCCAATCTGTTGATGTAAAAAATTAGATCGCTCTAATTATTCAATCACAGATAAATAAATAAGACAAAACATTTTAAAGTGGTTTAGCCTTATAAGAATGGCCTACGTCCACTGTTATGTTATTGCTGAGTGTTTGGAGAATTCTTAATTACAAGTTATTTCAAGAAATTCCGGTCCCTTTGATTGAGGGAGATACAATGTATTTATAGTGATGAGGCTCACATCTGAAAAGGTGATACATTAAATAATATACATATGAAAGGGTAATACATTTAATATCCTTAGGCGTGTGCGTCAAGGATAGGCATTTAATGAACCAGTTGAACTGTTGGTTATCTGGCAATTAATGCTGTGGCCGAGATGCAGCTCGAACCGCCTTAGTTGCTCGTCGTTCAGGAGTTCCTCGGAGTGTTGGAGTTCCTCGGAGAAGTCTATTTCCTCGGACCCTGTGAGTTCCTCTGAGGGATTTGTTCCTTGGTGTACACTTGCTGCTCGGAGTGAGTATGACTTGGTCGGAGAAATCAACTTCCTCGTTGCTATTGTGCCACGTAGATTGACACGTGTCTTCTTATCATTTGTCCATTTCAGCATACTAATTTTGGTATCAACAGTAACAAAGCTCTTGTTGCTCATATAGCTCTAAAAGCTCAGAATACATCACAGTGGTATTTTGGCAGTGGGTGTTCTAGACACATGACTGGTGACGTCTCATTTTTTACCTCCTTAGTTGATCGCAAAGAAGGTAAAGTCACTTTTTATGATGGGAGCAGGTCTAGAATTGTAGGAAGAGGTACTATAGAGATACCAAGGTTTCCTAAGCTAGAGAATGTATTATATGTCAAAGGTTTAAAGGCAAACCTTCTCAGCATCAGCCAGCTGAGCGACGCTACCTTTACAATTAAGTTTGACCAGGATGCTTGTAATGTGTATGATCAATCCGGTAAACTTGTATTGCAAGGGGTGAGGACAGAAGATCATTTCTATGTGATAGTACCAAGTCCTCATTTATCTGCAATAGTGCCACGATCACTCCTATGGATCTGTGGCATCAACGTCTAGGTCACGTGAACTTTAGAGATTTAGATCGTCTTGTTAAAAAGGACCTAGTACGTGGCTTACCATCTCTTGGAAGTCCAAATTCCACAGTTTGTGGACCCTGTTAGTTGGGGAAACAAATTCATAGCCCCCACATGAAGTTGAATTCCATTACCAACTCTAGAGTACTTGAGTTGGTTCACGTGGATCTAATGGGTCCTACTCGTACAAAGAGTTTGGGTGGTAAGAGGTATATCCTCATGATAGTGGATGATTTCTCTAGATATTCTATCGTAGGTTTTCTGAGAGAGAAATCAGATGCTATTGAGTTTTTGATGATCAAGTATCGTGTCCTGCAAAACCAACACGGTGTCACTATCAATAGAATGCGTAGTGACAACGGCACTGAATTCAAGGACAAAAAAATAGATCTTTGCTATGATAGCCTTGGGATCAAAAATGAATTTTCGGTCATAAAGACACCTCAGCAAAATGGGATTATTTAGAGAAAAAATTGGACGGGATAGAGAGAAGTTATGAAAGTTTGACTCCCAGAGTGACAAGGGAATGCTTCTAGGATATTCATCGAACCGTAGAGCATACCGTGTTTTTAACCTGAACATCTCTAGGGTTAAGGAGTCAATTAACATCACCGCGTAAGATGACTAACCTTCGACGTTAGTTAACCCCATCCAGTTGTGTGAGGATGATGCACTTTCTATTGATGATCCCATTGTGCCTCCCACACCGAGGGTGTACCCTACTCTTGTCTTAGGGGACACACCTTCATGGGTTCTCAAGAGTCATGACTGTACTGCCATTTTAGGAGATCCCACCCTAGGGTTCAAGACTCGTGCTGAGCTAGAGAACGTTGTTAGCCTTGTCTATTACACATCCAAAGTCGAGCCCAAGAATCACAAAGAAGCTCTCAAGGATGAACACTGTATATCTTCTATGTAGGATGCTTATCTTTAGAAATTATCCGTAACAAGGCTAGGTTGGTTGCTCAAGGCTACACACAGATAGAGGGTGTAGACTTTGATGAGACATTTTCTTCTGTTACGAGGCTTGAGTCTGTCCATTTACTACTCGTCATCGCATGTCATTTGCACTTCAAGTTATATCAGATGGATGTCAAGAGTGCTTTTCTGAATGGCACTCTACAATAGGAGGTTTACGTGGAACAACCAAAAGGGTTTGAAGACCCTAAGCACCCTGACCACGTCTACTATTTGAGGAAACCCTTGTATGGTTTGAAGCAAGCACCCTGTGCTTGGTACGAGAGGCTTACTTCTTATCTCTTAGCCCATGGCTTTAAGAGAGGGCGAGTCGATATGACGTTGTTCATTAGGAGAGATAACGGTGTTATTTTGGTTACCCAGGTCTATGTGGATGACATAGTCTTTGGATCCACGTGCTCCTAGCATGCTCACCACTTTGAGGAGGAGATGAATAGTGAGTTTGAGATGAATATGGTAGGTGAGCTTACATTCTTCCTTGGTCTCCAAGTTTGTCAGCTAGAGGATAGGATGTTTATCTCCCAATCCAAGTATGCTACAGACCTAGTGAAGAAATTTTTTTGGACTCCGCTAAGAACGAACGTACACCCATGAGTACATCCACAAAGCTTAGTAAGGACACTTCAGGCAAGGACATTGAGCAAACCTTGTATCGGAGTATGATAGCCAGTCTTATCTACCTTACTGCTAGTCGTCCCGACATCGCCTTTAGTGTTGGAGTCTGTGCGCGATATCAGGCATCCCCCAAAGAGTCACACTTACTTTCTCTAAAACGTATTATCAAATACGTAAGTGGAACTCTTTCCTTTGGCATTTGGTATTCCTTTGATATCAATGACCGTTTGTCCGCCTATTCGGATGACGACTGGGCCAAGGATGTAGATGGATGTAGGAGCACTTCTGGTGGGTGTTTTTATTTTGGTACTCTTGTATCTTGGTTGATCAAGAAGCAAAACCCCATCTCTTTGTCCACTGCTGAGGCTGAGTATATAGCAGCCAGGTGTTTTTGCACTCAACTTCTGTGGATGAAGCAGATGTTTGAGGATTATGGGATATCACAGGACACCATGACTATTTCCATTGATAACATGAGCGCGATACATATATCCCGTAATCCAGTCCAGCATTCGTGCACAAAACACATTAGGATACGCGAGAACTTTATCCATGAGCTTGCAGAGGAAAATGTCGTATCCTTTAGTTTTGTGTCTAGTTACCTTCAGTTTGTTGATATTATGACGAAGCCTTTAGATGCCTTTAGATTCGAGAGTCTAAGGAAATCTTTAGGAATTTGCACTATTGACTGAGGGGTAGTTCCATGTCTAGAGTAGGATGGATTTTTCATGTTTATATCATCTGATTCCTATTACTAGACTCTCTCATTTGTATCATTTTGTATATTGCATTATTCTTTATTCTTTGAAAAATCCAAAAAGATTTTTGGTTATTTAGGAATAAAAGTTCAAAAATATTTTCATTTTTTTGGGGGGAAAAGGAAAAATAAAAAATATTTTTGTAATTTATTTGCACCTTTTATGGTTAGACATTTAGGATGTCCATAGTCACCTCATCAACTCCATCTTTCATGTGACAGATTGGTAGTGACTAGATATGCTACTTCATTTCATCATGTGCTTTATAGTGTTTTAGTGCCATTGAGATGTATTTAGTGATATATTTCTACATATTTGGCTCCTTATCTCCTTTATTGCACTCATGCACGAATCTAGTTGATTATTATGCTTGTCTTATCCCATGTTGGTCAATGTTTTCATCTCAATTCTACCTATACAACGAACAAAATGCAACAAAACTTGACAATTGAAGAGGTGCATGTTATTCCGTTTTCAGTGAGGACTTTATTTAATAAAATTTTGATGAGTGAAAAATGAGACAAGGGTTGCGAAAGAATAAAAATCTTTGCTAGAAATGCCTCTGTTTAAAAGGACCTTAAAAAGCATGGCACTAATAAAATTTTCATGGGTCATTTAAGCCGCAAAATTGGGCCAACCTAGTTAATTGTATATGTTCATTCATATCCATGAGGGAGATTGGTTGGAAATTTTGGTAACGGTTTTGCACTTTCTAAAAAAACATCTTGAAAAAGCATTAAATAGTTTTGAGTATTGTTGGTGTGAAAATCATGTTAGACTTTGATTTGGCGATTTGGTTAAGTCAATTTCAGTTAAATTCACCTCTTTTACACTTAAGGACGAGGTTGAGTACATTCATTAGGAGTATCCAATATTCCATCGTGCACGTATGTCATGTTAGTATGCATTAATTTTCCTATCAAATTTGATCACACCCCTACAATTCCGTTTCCATTTCTTGGTTGTCTTAGTGTGCTTTACATGATGTTATTCTGTGTTTTTTACTTTTGCAAGATAATCTTTGAAAATTCAAAAAGAGAAAGTGGTTCTTCGTGTGACATTATGCATTTGCATTGTTTTCTCTTCTTATTTGTCTATTTGGGGACATCATAAAAGGGGGAGAATGAATTATGGGGGAGCTTGATTTATTTTCATTATGGGGGAGAATGGTTTGGTTTTTCATAATGATATGCTTGCTCATACTTGATATACTCATTGTTGCTTATCATTATATTTCAAACTGTTGCGCGTCATGGGTACTTGTTTCTTGCCTCATGTGTGTAGGTATCAAATTGAGAAATCTTTTTGCACACCCTGATGAGGACAAAGAAAGTTTGAAAATTTGAAGATGGTTGAAGTCATTTATTGAGTTTTTCCTATTTTAGGGTTTACTGGAAATACTACATTGTATGACATTTGGTTCTTTTATGTTGGGGGATCATAATTCGGATTTTGTTTTTATGTATGTACCAACATAAACATAGGGGGATATTTGTAAGGACATGTTCTATAAATTTCTAGGGTAGTATCGAGGCATTTCTGTTTTATCCTATATTCTAGAATATATGTCGTATACTGCTACAGTCGGCTCGTCTCAGTACGAACATATTTCGACGGCCTCAATCCAAAATTTGCATTTCATTTATCCATCATCATTAACATCGTTCATCGTGAAAATTACCTTCAATCACGTGTTCATGGTAATGTTTTCTAGTTCTTAAGGGTCTATATACATAAGCTGACAGAAATCAGAAACCTGACCGATCCGACCCTATAGGAAAATGAACCGGTTCATCCCATTAAAACTCGCTGCCAATTTTTATCGATCGGACCAATCCAATTAAAAAGAAAAACTAATCGATCCGAATGCCTAACTGATCCAATGATCCTTTCCGGACTGGTCCGATGAGCCTCAGAAAAATCCGACGTCCAGATTCTTTACGTTCCTATAAAATCCATCGTCGAAGATGTTTTTGTTTAAGACTTTGGAGGAAACATTTATCAGACCTAATGTATTAAGTCTTCACCTTTTATCAAGCCCAAACACTTTGATATTCGCAAACACTGAAAATTATATGTGTGAATCATTCCAAATCTACATACCCACATTTGTGGAGCATTTTGTGTTTAGAAAGGGTTCTCTACACTGCTGACCTTGGAGCGTCTCGCGGGAAGCTCTTGCTGACGACAATGAACCGGTGCCTGAGGGTCTTCGTTTGTCAATTTGTATTTCTCTATGTATGTAAGTGTTTACAAATCATAGTGGAATAAAAAGGTTTTGCCCCTTTCGAGAATTTTTCCTCATTTGCTATGTGTGATTGAATATTGCATGATTTGATTATGTTTATTTATTAATCAATCACCTTTAGATGCATGACCTAGGTGTGTGTTTATATCTGCATAATTGAAAACTGGATTTATATAAATGGGTTTCTCTGGTTGAACAAATAGCGCACTTTCATCAGTAAAATATTTTTGGAGTCCATCTTCTCCCTCACTTAAATTATTATCCTCGCTATCACTCTATCGAGAATGAATCGAAACTTCGTTGGGGAAATTATGTTTAAAAATGTCCTCATCGACGTTGGACAAACTACAAGTACTAACAGGACTGGCTATAAATGGAATACACGGTTCATGTGGTGATTCATAGCCAGAATTCACCGACTCAACTTCACTATCACTAAGAGTGGCCTTATTTGTAACTTTCTTTCCCTGTCTCTTAAGCCTAGTAGGACACTCATGTGCCTTGTATCCTTTGCCCTCACACTCATAGCTTATTATCTAATCTTTCTCACAAATCTTCTGTAATACCCCGTATTTTTATGCTATATTAATTTGGGGATTTATTAAATTTAATGTGAGTTAATTATTTAATAAAATCCGGAAATTAATTATGTTATAATTATTAACGCGACGAGAGTTAGTAATTATGGGAAATTTGTCGAATATTACTAATGAGCAAAGTAATATATAATATTGGTTATATTGAATGTCACGAGTGAATAAAATGACAATTTTGGAAATTTGAGTCGGGACGCGCCTGTTAACGTAAAAATTCTCCATCTACGAGGACCAATCATAAAAGGACACATGTCATCCTACGTGGCAAATATTCGACACCGAGGAGTGTTAGTCGGAACCCGAGGAGAGTTGGTCAGTACCCGAGGAGAATTAGTCGGCACCCGAGGAGAGTTGGTCGGCCCCCGAGGAGAGTTAGTCGGCACCCGAGGAGAGTTGGTCGGCATACCAACCAGGAAGATCAAGGGATAACTATGCATTTAATGTGCATTAATGAAGATGACTATGCATTTAATGAGCATTAATGTACATTTATACTGTAGATGACAACACATAGCATACCAAGCAATTCAACAATTAGATTCATTGAATGTAGACATAATGTATAAATGTCTACATACAATGAATCTCTTTATCTCCCATCACTATAAATACATGTATTCCCTTAGCCAAAGGGAGAGAGAGGAGATCCGACAAGGATGAGAGACACCATACACAAGATCCACACCTTTTTTCTATCTCTACACCATATTGTGCTATTGTAAACCCCTGGGAATAAAATAACAGTGGACGTAGGCTTTTCCTTATAGCCGAACCACTTTAAAAATCTTTGTCTCTTATGTGCTTGATTGGATTGCTTTCATCTATTTATCTGTGATCATAAAAATGGGATTCGGTCCAGTTTTTTTGTATCAACAGCGCCCGTGTCGCGTCGGGACTAAATAGTGAAAAATAAAAGTGAATATTTTATAAGTCATTCATATGGTCATTTTGAGTGCGCCAACGCGTCCGGAAGGGTCGAGATAGTCAGAAAAGTATACCCGGGGGTTTGATTTGGGTCTCGGGACGTTTTTAGGCTTAATGAGTACCCCGGGAGGGCCTTTTAGACATTTTACATTTTTGGGGAATTAAACCCACGAAAATTCAAGGGATATATCAGATGTCTAAGGTTGTCTTCTAGGGTTAGAACAACCAAAGACAAGTGACGGCCATAGGAGAGGGAAGGAGAGAGCTTCCAAGGCAATACAAGGCCAAAAATCCATCCGTTTGCACCGCCACCACTACCAACGTGTAGATCGCGCGATGCGGAACGCAACCACACCAAAATCATCTGTAAATCAGAACACCAAAATCCCAGGCAAGTGTTTATCTTCCTTATTTCGTTGATGCATCTTTCATATTAGTTTAGGAATGATTAAGAATGAATTATAGGGAAGAAAAACCCAATTTGAGATAGGAAATTTCATGTAGTTATGGTTTAAATGAAAATTCTGGAAACCCTTTGTCATGTAGAGGAGCAAACCACGAAATTATGATGTTTACAAGAAGGAAATTCTGGAAAATTCTTGTTAGAACCATGTTTAAGAGATTTCTAGGGTTCTTGATAATTATATAAATTTTTGGGCTATTAATCCATGTTTAGTGATAGAAATCCACATGCTTTACGTTGGAAATACCTAGTATGATGATATAATGTTAGTAGTATGAATCTTTGGACGTTTGGGAATGTAAAACTTGAATTTGGATGAAGATATGTGTTAGAACCCGTAACTGCAAAACTGCAGAAATCGCAATACCTACTTGATCGATCGATCGAGCCCAGAGCTTCGATCGATCGAAGGTTCGCTCGATCGAGCCCCAGACCTCGATCGATCGACCCCTCCTGGCAGACTCCTATTTCCCTTTTTAAATTAGTTAAATTCAATTTAATGAGAAATAATCCTTGGACATCCTTAATAAAGTGTTTTGGGAGATAGGGAAGATCAGTAGGACATATGAATAATTTTTGGGGATAATTACTTAAGGGTCGATGAATTTATGTATAAAAGGGGGAGATTCATAAGAGAGTTACATTGGAACATAAAAAGACACCTACCGAATTTTATACTTGGGAGGATAGAGTCCATGAGAGTTACGTAATAAGTTGGAAGAATCCTTCGAATTAAGGTTAGAGACGAACCCTTATACGCGATACTAATAATGTGAAAATAAGGATAAATGTCGTAACTATGGGATTTGAGATATACCTAAAATTGATATGGTAATATTAGTATAGTTATATGATTGTGTATGCATATACTATCTATGTGTGAAAATCATACCCACGCTACTTGCTATCCCGAGGTTACCGCGCTGGGACGGTCTTATCCTGTGTGCCTTATGGGGGATATTGATTCGTACCCTAGGAGGTAGATATCCTTGGTACAGGCTATCGAATGGATAGTTCAGACGGTTCTAAGAGACGCAGGTATGTGCCATCCTCTTAGAGACTTGGAATCTATGCTTCGCCTCAATATTGTTTGTGTATGTGTTAATACAATTCGAGAGTGATTCCGAATTTTTATTCCCCTTAATACGAGTGATACAGGGTTTGGATAGTAGAGTATGCCCGCACCATAGTTTTTATTTGGGGTGCTGTTATGATATATATATTTTACGAGTAGTTAATATATATATGAAATTCTGAAATCTGGAACTGCCTACTGTGATTTGATATGTAGGACATGGTTGATGACTCAAATTGTAAATACTTGTTTTGAGAAAGTATAATATGACACTGGAAAACTTTATTGACTAATAAAGTTAGAATGAGAACTTTTGTCACTAATTGAAATATTCTTTTCAAACAATTAAATCGTTAAATTTTGAATCCTGCGAATAACCTAAGATAAGTTAAATCATTGGGAAAGATAGCGTGATATATGATGAGATAAACCATTTGGAAAGTTAGTGCGATAGGTGTTCACATTAGAAGAGAGGTGAGAATTTCTCAAGAGAGTGTCGTACTAATATGTTGTTGCATTGGCCTGTGTCAATTTAAATACTTGCTAAATACATTTTTAAATCATATACACTATCGGGCTCTGACCCGTTTTTCTC
Organism: Sambucus nigra; assembly: GCA_949130495.1. Classification (NCBI taxonomy): domain Eukaryota; kingdom Viridiplantae; phylum Streptophyta; class Magnoliopsida; order Dipsacales; family Adoxaceae; genus Sambucus; species Sambucus nigra. The sequence continues at coordinate 336,400,196 of OX422211.1, forward strand.
TCTCTCTCTCTCTCTCTCTTGTATATATATGTATGTACTACAGGTGCCCAGCCACAGGGGCGTCTTACTTAGGATCCCTTCGAAGGAACGTGATGCAACTTAGGTGGGAGTTGCAGGCCACTTGCTTAGACGATTTCATTTACTTGATTCCACTCCTATGATTCTCAGTTATTGGGTCATGTGTCTCCCTTTCCACTATTTATCTGTTCTGTTGGGACATTTGTATTCCAGTTATTTCTAGTACTGTTACTTTGGGATTTATTCAGCATGTATGTTTTACATTAAGTTTTAAATGTTGAGATTTTGGATGTTGAATGTTTAAATCAATTGGATTATGTTCCAGGATAATTGTGGTATGGTTCTTACTTATTGAAAATGTGGTTAATAATTAAATAAATAAGTTTTTCTTTAAAAATATAATTTGGTTAGAAAGGTTAAAAATGGTTTTGACACTTAGCTTAATTAATTAGGGTGTTAATTTGGAAAAAGTTATTTTTACAACAGTGATGCTATGAATGAACCAACTGTTCACCTTGATTTTAATTTAATAAAGGAGTGATCGCCCGGTATTTAATTAGGCGGGGTGTCACATCTTCCCACCCTCACCCTCACCCTCACCCTCATTCTTATTATTATTTTTCTCAAAAGTATTTTCTTTGGAAGAATTTTCTTAATTGTTTGCAAAAAGGGCTAATCATTCAACTCAAATTAAAAATCAGGCTCAAAATCACAAACCTTATCTTTCTTCTTTTTCTTAGTTTGATTTTTTAAAGCAATCCTTATATCCTTAGGTTTAACAAGTTTGGAAAATATATCTATCTCATACGTTTGAAGGTCTCCTGTGAGTTCTTCTAACCTAAGAGTATCTAATATTTCCAACAAATTCAAAACAGTAACTTTAGGAATAAAACGGACTGGTAGGGATCTCAAAATTTTCTTAATAACTCTCGTCGCAGGAATTTTCTCACCCAAATTAAAACTAGAATTAACTATGTCCAATAAACGTGCATAAAACTCATGGAAACTCATCATGAGTGAGTTGAAGGGTATCCCAGGCTTCTTTAGATGTGGTGCACATCATAATGTGGAGAAACTCATCAGCGGTGACGGCTCTAAAATAGCACTCAGACCACGCGATTTAAAGTTGCTCCACTTAAAATCGTCCTTTGTCCATGAAGAAATGGGTTTAATAGTTTTGACATTATCAAATGTCACAGTGGGTTGTGTCCACCCTCTTTGACAAACCAACCAGACACGTTCATCAATATAATTTAAAGTTGACCTCATCCTAGCTTTTCAATATGCATAGTTTGAACCGTAAAAGATGGGCCTTCAATTATATAGATTATCCATTAAATCATTTTTTTTAAGGATTAACAATTTTTTTAACAAAAAATAGATATGAAAAAATTTATAAGAAGGATCACACAGTAAATTAGTGCAACAGACTCTGATATCAATTTGAGAAAATTGGTATTTTAAAATAAAGTCAGTAAAAATCAGGATTACACAATATTTTTAGTGTTGCCTTCTCTGATACCATTTTGACAAAATTGCTATCTTAAAAGAACGTAAAAATTAGGATCACATGATATTTTTGTGTTGCCTTCTCTAATACCAAATTTCAGAATGCAAGTGATTCAATGGGCTGATTTGTATAATAAATTGCCTCACACACAAATCCAGTTTTTATCAAATTTTATCTTGAATTAAATTAGGTGTGCATACAAGATGTTTCCAATTTCCAATTTATCAAACTGAGCATGCAATCAACATACGTGATGAGGAAAAATCCCTGAAAAGGGAAATTTATATATTCATCACTATCATAAATTTTGAACAACACTCGACTTACTGAAACTTAGACAATCTAAGTGAGACGTGTAGAATCTTCGAAACTTCAATAAAATACAACTCAGATTTAGAGTCGTCCACAGGTAGCGGTCTAACCTCGTTATCCACCAATTATCCTTGTTTTCTTCAATACTGAATGCCCAATTTCATGAGTCAGCAGTAGAGATTTCTCTCTACAATGATTTTCAGTAAGAAACCATCTTTGTGACTTGGTAAAGTGATCTAAATTATTCCAAGGGGTTTGGAATCTTTATGAGGTGCTTGCTCTCAAAAGATAGCTCAAAAGAGGTGTTTTGTTGATGAAAAAAGTTCTTAATAAGTCTAATCCCGTTCATCCTATTTATAAGAAGGTTGGTTAAAATACGATAAGTATAAAATATTTGGATTATATCTCATTAAAAAACAATTTTTTGTCTGGTCATTGGAACATAACCGTACCTCATTCGAACAACCATCTCATTAGAACGACTATGGACAACAACTTCGAATGACATACTAGATAACAGCCAAAAATTCTTTGTTCGAAGTAAACCCAAACTCATTCGAAAGGATGGTTAATATCAAAACTGGAAATCTCGTTCGAACGAGGCATAGTTTTTCAAAAATATTTTTCTATAAAAAATTCAAATGCCTTTTTAGAAAAAATAACCTCTATAAAAATTCTTAAATCCCAGAAATAATTAATAAATCATTTTACCAGTCAATACCATGACTTCTTCCAATGATGTTGAGATAAACAATTCTTCCAATATCAAATGTCTTCAACTGTGTCTTCGAGTCCCGAGAATTCATGTAGGGGCAGTGTTTGTGTAATGGGGTACAGCAAAATAAAAATAAAATATGAGAGATTATAAAACTTGCTCTTACAAATCTCTACCTTTGGCTATTCCGGTACAAAACACAATTAAAGTCAAATTGTATCCTAACGACTTATAATAATAACTACCCTCCCAAATCAAGAAACGAAAAGTAATATATGTGCAAATCTTCAAATGGAATGGATTTTCTATTTTGGCTAGCTTTGTCTTCATCTTGTGTGGGTCCAAGTGATCATCTGGACGAAACATCTTACACACGTGAGACAAACAAAATATCGTGACGCATATGAGTTTTAAGCAAAAAATAAAACTACCCCATCATTTGTTCTCCCCTTTTTGTCCGTAATAGACAAAGGAATCAAAACTAAACATGAAATATTAACATCACATGAAGAGGCAAGACATCATCACATGAATAATGAAGAATGTACAAGTAATGATACTCAAAAGGAAGCTTTCAACAAACTATTTTTGAAAATTTTCATTTTTTCATATATGAAGAATAAAATGGACAAATACAACAATCCGTGGAACAACACTAAAATATATGAATCGTGAATACGGAATGAAATTGTGTGAATACTTTTTGTAAGCAACTCAACATAAACATTCATAATAAGTTTGCACAAATTCATGAGACACTTCTAACGAAAGAACTCGAAGTCTACCTTAGGTATAAAAGAAATGAGCTCGTATGAAATTGACTCGACTTAATCAATATGTCATGATCATAAATCATTCTCACACTAATAATGCCAAATTATGTAATGTTTTTTCATGAAAGTCCGTTGTGCAAACCCATTAATCTTCGACTTTAACTCCATCAAAATATCTCATATACAAGAATTCACTCTCAATTATTTTGAAGAATTCATAGTGCTCATATGAAGTGAAGCATCAATGAATCTAAACAAAATTTGCCTACCACTTATGTTTTTTGTGCCTCTAATCTTTTTTGGCTCTTTTATGCAAATGACAGCTTTTAATGCAAATAATATTTTTATCTTTTATAGCCATTTTTAATTGTTTAACATATAACAATATTTTTTGAAAAAATAAATGAAATTCAGGAAATGGTTATTATATGCACAACTTATCTCTTTTCACATTTAGATCATTATTAAGCAAAATTGAGATGAGAACATCGTATTCGACAAATGAAAAGTAAGCCCAATGTTCAAACAAGTTCGTGCACAGGTGATATAAAGGTGACAAGGAGTCCAACATGTATATTGTAGTCATCAATGATCAACGTAATGAATCCCCACGTTATTAAGCACACTATTTACAATGATGTTTCAAAACTCTATGAAAAAATCACGTGGATGAATGGAATGAATGAGTGATCTGAATATCTTAATGTTCATCCATATACGGTGAAAAGGAAAAAACAAAACTCTTTTTGTCTTTTTAATAAATTTCAACAAAAATAAAATATTTTCACTTTTTCTTCTTTTTCGTAAAATCGAAAATCTTTTTGTATTTTTCAAAAATTTTCTAGAAAAACAAAGATCTTTTTGAAATTTTCAAAAAACATATCAAAAAGAAAAATATAAATATACAACAATAATTGAATGATAATACAATCTAGCAATATGAATATAAGATGAGAACATGATAAACATCTTGCACTAGATATAAGTCTCAACCTCAATCATTAGGCCCGAAGGAGTTCTCCTGAGGAGATGACATCCTGTGACATTCCGCCATCAAACATTGTGAAGTCTTGACAAAATACTCTACTTGCTTTTGAAAATTAGTAAATTCTATATGATGACGTGCGGGAGCATGTGGAGTAATATATGTGGGAGTGCATGCGGGAACTTATGTAGGAACTCATGTGGGAACATACTAGGGAACATGCGTATGAGAAACTCTCTCTAACTTAAAACAAAAAACTCTCAAAGGTGACCTCTTTGTTTGCAAAAACCATAAATATGATTGGTTCCACCTTGATCAAAACATCTACGACGAGCTCTCCTAAGTGGGTTATGTCTCCTAGGTTGATTAGGACAAGGGGAATAAGGATCCAACACAATTTCGAAAATTGTATCGGGTGCGGCATGGGAAGTGGATGAACCATCATAAATTATTCCTTTCCTCCTAACATTACCTAACGAGGGACTGAGGAGCATCTTTCTAACTTTCTTACATGTGTCCTCTAAACCGATCTTGACTTTCTGAAAACATTTAAAATCACTCTCGAGTTGGGATACACGGGCTTCAAGTCTCTCACGAGTCTCTAATGAATCTTGAATATCTTTCCTATGACTAGACACTGTACTGATCGAGTCAATCTTCTCCCTACTGAAAACAATCAACTACTCACACAAAGAAATTTTCAGCCTATGAGAGTTGACATACCGACGCCTCGCAGTCTTTCAAGACTTTCACCTCATTCTCCAAATCTAACACCCTAATAGACAAATATTTATTAAGCATTTTCATTTTTAAAGTCTCATTGTAAAGATCACCAACATCTTTTTGGAATCCATCTTCTCCATCACCCAAATTCTCATCCTCACTCTCACTCTCCAGAATGAATCGAAACATCGTCGCGACAATTATTTTTAAAAATGTCCTCATCGTTGTCAGACAAACAAGAAGTACTTACGTGACTGGTCATAAATAGAATACATGGTTAATGTGGTTATTCATCCCTAGAATTCACGGACTCGACTTCACTATCACTAAGAGTGGCCTTATTTGCAACTTTCCTCCCTTGGATTTTAAGCCTAGTAGGACACTCATTTGCCTTGTCCCCTTTGCCCTCACACTCATAGTATATTATCCCATATTTCTCACAAATATTCTCACCCTCACCCTCATTCTTATTTTTCTTTTTCTCAAAAGTATTTTCTTTGGAAAATTTGAGATTCTTTTTTTGGAAAAGGCCTATGTCACCCAACTCAAATTCAAAATCAGGCTCAGAATCACAAACCTTATCTTTCTTATTTTTCTTATTTTTGAGTTTTCAAATAAATACTTATATCTTTAGGTTTAACAATTTTGAAAAACATATCTATCTCATACGTTTGAAGGTCTCCTATGAGTTCTCTAACCTAAGGGTATCTAATATTCCCAACGAATTCAAAACAGTGACTTTAGGGATAAAACGATCTGGAAGGGATCTCAAAATTTTCTTAACAAATCTCGTCTCATAAATTTTCTCACCTAAATTAAAACTAGAATTAATCATGTCCGATAAACGTGCAAAACTCATCAAAAGACTCGGACTCAAGAATAGCAAGAGTCTCAAACTGTGTGGTGAGGTTCTGTAGCTTATAAGCTTTCACAACTTTGGTACCCTCATGAGTGAGCTGAAAGGTATCTGAAGCTTCTTTAGATGTGGTGCACATCATAATGCAGTGAAATTTGTCAATGGTGACGGCTCTAGAAATAGACCCCACACTGCGCAGTTTAAAGTTTCTACACTTAAAATCGCACTCTGTCCATGAAGAAACGGGGTTTAGACTTTCGATATTATCAACTATCGCAGTAGGTGGCATCCACCCTCTTTCACAAACCTACTAGACACATTCATCAATAGATTTCAAAGTTGACCTCATTCTAGCTTTCCAATATGCATAGTTTGAACCATAAAAGATGGGCATTCAATTTTACAGATTATCCATTAAATCAGTTTTTTTAAAGATCAACAAATTTTTTTGTACAAAAAATTGATATGATAAAAAATTTGTAAGAATGATCACACAGTAAATTAGTGCAATAGGATCTAATAGCAATTTAAGAAAATTGGTATCTTTAAAGAAATTCTGTAAAAATTAGGATCACGTGATATTTTAGTGTTGCCCGTTATAATACAAATTTGAGAAAACTTCTATCTTAAAAGAAAGTCCTTAAAAATCAGGATCACACGATATTTTAATGTTTTCCGCTCTGAAACCCAATTTCAGAATGCAAGTGACTCGATGGACTAATTTGTATAATAAATTGCCTCACATACAAATCCAATTTTTATCAAATTTTATCCTCTATTAAATTAGGTTGCATACAAGATGTTTCAAATTTCCAATTGATCAAACTAAGCATGCAATCAACACACATGATGAGAAAAAATCTTTAAAAAGGGAAAAATCATACATTCAACACTATTGTAAGTTTTGAACAACAATTGACTTACACAAACTTAGATAATGTAAGTGAGACGTGTATAGTCTTCAAAATATCAATAAAATACGACTCGAATTCAGAGTCGTCCACATGTAGCGGTCTAACCTCGTTATCCACCAATCAGCCTTGTTTGTTTTAACAGTGAATACCTAATTTCACGATTCAGCAGTAGATATTTCTCTATACAATGATTTTTCAGCAAGAAACCATCTTTATGACTTGGAAAAATGATCTAAATTATTCCAAGGGGTTTGGAATCTTTATGGAGGTGTTTGATAATAAAAGATATTAAAAGGGGTGTTTTTACTTATGAAAAAAGTTCTTAAAAAGTCTGATCCCATTTATCCTATTTATAAAAAGGTTGGTTAAAATAGGATAACTATAAAAGATTTGAATTAGTTCTCATTAAAAAACAAATTTTTTCCCAGTCGTTTGAACAGAACTGTACCTCATCCAAACGACACCATCTCATCAGAACGGCTTCGAATGACATCCTCGAACGACATTCCAGAAAATGGAAAAAATGCTTCGTTCGATGTAAAACCAAACTCGTTCGAATGATGGTCAATCTTTTACGAAAGGCTATAAATCTCGTTCCAAAGATGCGTCATTTTTTGGAAATATTTTTCTATAAAAAATTCAAACGCCTTTTTACAAAAGTAACATCTTTAAACATTCTTAAACCCCATAAATAATTAATAGAACATTTTACCGGTCAATACCATGACTTCTTTCAATGATGTTGAGACAAACAATTCTTCCAATGTCAAATGTCTTCAGCTTTATCTTCGAGTCATGAGCATTGTTTGTGTAACGGGATATGCCAAAATAAATATAAAACACGAGCGATTATAAAACTTGCACATACAGTTTAGTGGTTCAAACACCCCACAAATGGGTGGAAACAGTCCTAAAATCCAATAACCATGATAAATAAACCAACAAATTCAACAAATTAAACAATACAATAATTATGTGACAATATTTTATTTGTAGAGAAAAAGTATCATTTAAATGCTCAAATTGGAAATTTGGGACAAAAGTGAAATATCTTCCCAAAAATTGTCAACATGCATTTAATCCAACCCAAGAATATTGTAATCATCAACCAAAATACTGTATAAGAATGGATTAAATCACCAACCCAAGAATATTGTAATCATCAACCAAAAATACCATAACAACACTACAAGCACTAGAAATGACAAATGCCCAACAAAATCAACAGATAATCAAAGTGTAAGATGAGAATGATTTATACCTTAGATGTTAGAGTGATTAAATGAGGTAGTTTAGCGTGTAAATGGTGATTGAAAACTAGGGTTTGAAATGGGGGATTTTCGGATGAGAAAAATGCTTAGAGAGTATAAGGAAATGAGAGGAAGAATCAAGAAAAAGTGTCAAATAATTGAGTCAGTCAATCGATCGATAGAGATCATCGATCGATGAATCAAAAAAATTTGTACCACTTTGGAACTTAGGCAAACTACGTTTCATCAATCGATCGATAAAATTCCATCGATAGATCGATGAACTGTAATTTTTGGTACTTTTCTTATTTTGAAGTAGGAAGATATGGGGGTAAAAATAAATAAAAAAGGATGGAAAAAACTAAAATATAAAAGTATATACATAATAATACAAATATCATGGTGGAATTAATTTTTTTTTTTGGGGGGGGGGGGGGGATAAACACACACATAAAAATGAGAGGATATATACATAATAGTATGTATGAGTGTATGCAAAATCGCGATTGCCAAAAATTGACAAGTGGGCAATCCAAAAAATGAAACGGGCCGAGACAGACCAATTGTGGCACCCAATGTGCAACCCATGGGAGGGAAAATAAGGTGGAAAATACTTTGTAATTTTTCAAAATTTTCAACAAACGCATGTTCGGGATGAGAAATGTCCATAAATTCATGTTTGTTGAACCTACAAAAATGTTAGAACCAAGAATAAAAAAAAATAATGAAAAAATTAACTAATTACACTAGAAAACTATAGCTCGAATAAAATAAAGAAATTAATATGTACAATCTACATTTCAACTACTAGTTAACTATACAATATGAGTTGAAATTTTTGAGGGTCCAATCAAATGATGATTTAAATTTAAAGGATCATTTTTGGTCCTTCATATGAGTTCATGCCTTTCGAAAAGTAAGAATTTCGTTTGAACAACAGAAGGCATGGTTTGGGCGGGGGATGGAACCATCACCAATTTGAAATTTTTATCGAATGATTGGGGGATGGATTGAACGGGAGACAAGCACATTATAGATCCGAGAAAAATCGAATTTAATCCCAAAGTATTTTAAAAAATAATAATAGGAGGGGAACATAGAAGAGAGGATACCATCAAAGCGGGCAACTCAAGAAAGTATTCCTCGTTGATGAAAAGTTTCAAAGTTTTCACCAACCTCAAAGGAAAGTTGTAATGGTTGGATAACAGTGAACAAAAATGGGGAGTAAATGAATTCAATCTGAAAATATAATAATCATCGCTCGAAAGTTTAATTCCAAATGAAAATGATTCACTTTCAATGAAATGTTCTTCCAAAATGGTTTGAGGTGAAACACAAGTTTTCAAATCATTGTTGTTGTTCAAGAAAGAAATTATCTCATTGAAAAGTGTTTTAATCTCAATATCCTCGCCATTTTTGTGCTCCATTATGCCTTGGGCTAAAATCAGAATGGTTTGTTCCAAAGTAGGCATTGTCATCTCAATATCCTGGAATTCCTAATTTGATTCAGAACATCCGTCCTCATCCAAAGTTTCAAGAGAAGAATAACTGTTAGTTTCAAATAACAAATCCAAATCATGCTCCTAACAATGGTTTTCCCCCCGACAAAAGTTGTCAAAATTTTCTATTTTTTAACTTTGTAATCACGCACCAAATGAATTCGGTGGTTTCGCAACTTCTCCAAAAAGACTAATTTGAGAACTATTAACTTTCAAGCTTATTCGTATAATAACTTTGAAGGTTATTATCATAATAGTTCGGAGAACAACTATCTCAATGGCTTTCAACTTTTTTTATTATAACAAATATGTGGCATTTTTTCATTAGAATATGTTTCAAAAGTCCAGACATCGTTAGTTTTATTTTTTAAATACTCGCTAAAAGTAATCTTGCAATTTTCATTCTTCTCAACATGAAAGTATTCACAAAAAATTATAGGCTTAGAGGGAGTTTGGAAATTATTCTTAGGACAAGCTTACGAACTCAAATCATCACAATCACTAAAATTATTAGTGTAGGACATACTCACCCCAAATGGCTCTTCGATAGAAACTTAATAATGTGGTGTGCAGGTGCAAATTCAATGTTTCTTGGCGCTTAAATGACTCATTTGGACAATTTGTCACCTCTCATTAAAGCATAATTTGAGTTCGGCGTCAATGAATATTCCTGAAATTACACATGAAAGGTCGTAATAAGGTGCATACATGATATACACCGTTAAATCTCTTAGGTGTATTACCAAGACCAATTAACCCATTAAACTATCCCACACCCATCATACCATAACAAAGAAACAATTATCAAAGAAAGAAATAACAAAAGGAAAGCTTAAATTAAATAGAGAAGAAGATTAAAGTAACTGTTGATGCAAAAAACTGGACCGAATCCCATTTTTATGATCATAGGTAAATAGATAAAAGCAATCCAATCAACCACATGAGAGACAAAGATTTTTAAAGTGGTTCGGCTATAAGGAAAAGCCTACGTCCACTGTTATTTTATTCCCAGGGGTCTACAATAGCACAATGTGGTGTAGAGAGAGAAAAAGGTGTGGATCTTGTGTATGGTGTCTCTCATCCTTGTCGGATCTCCCCTTTCTTTTTGGCTAAGGGAATACATGTAATTATAGTGATGGGAGATAAAGAGATTCATTGTATGTAAACATTTATGTCTACATTCAACGAATCTAATTGTTGAATTGCTTGGTATGCTATGTGTTGTCATCTACAGTATAAATGTACATTAATGCTCATTAAATCATCTTAATTAATGCACATTAAATGCATAGTTATCCCTTGATATTCCTGGTTGGTATGCCGACCAACTCTCCTCAGGTGCCGACTAACTCTCCTCGGGGGCCGACCAACTCTCCTCGGGTGCCGACTAATTCTCCTCGGGTACTGACCAACTCTCCTCGGGTGCCGACTAACACTCCTCGGGTGCCGACCAACTCTCCTCGAGTGCCGACTAATTCTCCTCGAGTACTGACTAACTCTCCTCGGGTGCCAACTAACACTCCTTGGACGCCGACCAACTCTCCTGGGTGTCGAATATTGCCACGTAGGATGACATGTGTCCTTTTCTGATTGGTCCTAGTAAATGGAGAATTTTTACATTAACAGAAGCCCCCAATGCTCCATGCTTTATGGTTTACTTGAAAGGATGGAGTATTTATTCTGCAGTGTTGCTCGGTGCTCGTGAAATTCTTGATCTACCTTCTTGATTTGTTCAGCATAAACTGCATTATCTCCTGGACGATATATGATGCAGGCTGATCGATGGTTGCTAATCTTTCTTTTGAGGAACTCCATGTGCTATGTATCACCCCTGGGAATTTGGATGCAGCCATGCCATAGTATGCAGCTTGTAGCTTATCATAATCTTCAAGTATGTTGATTAGTTTGCTAGCCGACCAACTGCCTCCTGTGCCGAGCAACTGAGTGCTAACTTCACGTGCTTGATTCTTCTGATTTATGATCCTCTGAATACTTTGTTGAGTAACATACTAGCTTTTGAACCCAACTCTTCAATCTGATTAGTACCAAGCTAGTGGTGGACTTCGAAACATTTTCATACAACTTCTTCTTCAATGTTAGTCGGGACAGTAGTAGTAAAGATCTCAGTGCTGTAGATGCTAAATTTGACTTCTGAACTTCAATAGTATGTGCATAATAACTCCTGAATATGCCTCCTAAACTTCTGAATGCACCTCCTGAACTTCTGAATACGCCTCCGTGTCAGTTTGTGAAGTTGAATTTGGTGCTCGACTGCATGATGTTATAAGAATGTGCCACTAAATGAACAAATATATCTGTAATAGAAGCCCCCAAATGAACAAATACTTTATCGAGCACCTCCTAGATCGACCATCCATGATGAATATCAGGATGCTCAAAGATTTTAACTTCATAAATTCTCCTCTTGCTTTAAATGATCCACCTGCTGGCGAGGAACCTGTTTCAAAAGCATAGGGGAAGAAACCAATAGAATGGGAATATTGATGTAATAAATTTGTATTTCATTCCTGATGTATTTTGTTTTTGATTTTAATAAAAGACTTTCATTTTTGTTCGCAGTCTTAATTGCTATTGTCTTGTAAAATACTTTACATCTGTGTATATGTATCTGTTAAAAAGATAACAATATTGTGTTGTTTGTCGATCAACTTAGTAAAAAAGTTACGAGTATAAAAAATGTTGCTCGATCACTTTCTCGTTTTCATAAAATGTTTCTGACCAACCAAGGCGGTAAATTTTCCTTTTCGACCAACTATAGTTAGTGGGTTTTTATCCCCGACCAGTCATAGTTAGTGGATTTTTCCTCTACGAGCAACTTTGGCGCTTTTTGGAATAATCTTACCTCCCGACCAACATAAGTTGGCATTTCCGAGAATATATTTACCTCCCGACCAACATAAGTTGGCATTTTCGAGAATATATGTACTTCCTAACCAACATAAGTTGGCATTTTTAGGAATATTTTGTTTCCTAACCAAACAGGTTGGCATTTTTAGGAATATTTTGTTTTCTAGCCAAACAGGTTGGCATTTTTAGGAATATTTTGTTTCCTAACCAACCGAGGTTGGCATTTTTAGGAATATTTTTGCTGAGTAGTCTGAGCTTTGCCGAGTTTTGCCGAGTAGTGTGTAGGACTAGTATTCCTCAAAAAAAATTCAATAAAAGGAGCAGGTATAACAGCTTCACTTCCAAACGCCAGCATATATGGTGATTCTCCAGTTGCTGCTCGGGGAGTAATACGATAAGCCCACAGTACTGACTGTAACTCGTTGATCCAATTTGCTTTTGCGTCACTTAGTCTTTTCTTCAATCCATTTAGCAGTGTTCTGTTCATCACTTTAGTCTATCCGTTGCTTTGAGGATGTCCTGGTGCCGAGTGGATCTTTAAGATATTGGACTGATGGCAATAGGCCGCGAACTCCTCGTTGTCAAATTGTGTTCCATGGTCTGTGATGAAGGCATGAGGAAGACCATATCGACAGATGATATTCTTCCAGATAAATTGGTACACCTTGTCGTACGTCATATCAATGAGAGGCTCCGCTTCTACCCACTTAGTAAAATAATCCACTGCGACGACGAGGTATTTGAACCTTCCCCTGGTCGTTGGTAGTGGCCCGACCAGATCTACTCCCCACATGGAAAATGGCCAAGGGGAAGTGATGGGTGTCAACAATGCTTGTGGAGTTCTTCGGATGGAGGAAAAGCACTGGCACTTGTCACATTTCTTGGCATAGGCTATACAATCAGCTCTCATCGTTGGCCAGTAGTATCCCTGCGTCATCATCCTTTGCAAAAGCGTTCGACCTGCTACATGGGCTCCACAAGACCCTTCATGGACCTCTTTAATCAAATCTTTCACCTCGGTGGGATGCACACATCTTTGCAAACCTGCCATAATTCCTCGTCTATATAGAAAACAGTTAATTAATACATACCGAGCAGCTTTAAACTTCAATTTCTTGGCTGCGAGCTTATCAATTGGTAATTCTCCCTCCTTAATATATGCCCTGATGGGATCCATCCAAGATGGTCCTAAATCAAGGGTAATAAAATTCATCGTCAGATCTTCATCTATACTCCGACCAACTAAAACTTCAATTGGGATTGTTCTTCGTAGCTCGGTGCGAGTAGCTGATGCTAGTCGAGCTAGGGCGTCTGCTCTCGCATTCTCCATTCTTGGTATTCTGACCAGCTGAATAGCGGCAAATTCTGACACCATCTCCTTTACCTTTGCATGATATCTGATCATTAATTCTCCTCTAACTACATATACTCCCAACATTTGATTTACGATCAATTGAGAATCACTGAAGACAATAACCTATTGCGCCTCCATAATTTTTGCCAAACTAAGTCCTGTAATCATGGCCTCATACTCAGCCTCATTGTTGGAAGCTTTGAATTGGAAACGCAGGGCGTATTCCATGTCGACCTCGTCTGGAGTGCTCAAAACTATCCCCGCGCCACATCCTGTAGTGCAAGATGAACCATCTACATATAGCCTCCATATAGGTAACTCGTCTTCAAATTTTTGCTCTAACAGAGTTCCTCGGTGAAATATTTGCTGCTTCCTTTCATCCTCCTCGGATTTTTCTTTTTCTTCGTCGATCATCTCTTCTTGCCCTTTTACCAATCGGAATTGGTCTGAGCTCGAATTTAATGATCCTGTAACATCCACTTGCCCTTTTACCAACCGGAGTTGGTCTGAGCTAGTGTTTGTTGATCCTGTAACATCCACAGGTTGATCAGCGAGCAACTTTTGCTCCTCGGGGGTATCAGGATAGGTGAACTCTGCTATAAAATCTCCTACAGCCTGCCCTTTTAGCGATGATCTGGGTTCATAAACTATATCATATTCACCGAGCTCTATTGCCCAATACATCAATCTCCCTGATTTTTTTGGTTTATGAAGGGCTTGCATCAACGGCATATCAGTATGTACTACTATGGTATGAGCCTGAAAGTATGGCCTCATTCTCCTACTTGCCTCAATCAACTCCAGTGTCAATTTTTCCAGCCTCGGATATTTGATTTCTGCTCCTCGGAAGGCCTTGCTCGTGTAATAAATTGGTTTTTGCACTCCATTCTCCACTCTGATCAACGCCGAGCTAACTTCATTCTCCGATACTGCTAGATACAAGTACATTTTTTCCCATCACCGGCCTGGACAACAGTGGAGGTGCTCCCAGGTATTTCTTCGAGTCTTAAAAGGCCTTCTCACATTCATCATTCCACTCAAAAGTCTTTCGGAGCGTTGTGACGAATGGGAGACATCTATCAGTTGCTCGCGATACAAATCTGTTGAGTGCTGCTACTCGTCCTGTGAGACTCTGTACTTCTTTCTTCGTCATTGGAGATCACAGCCCTAATAGGGCTTTGATCTTTTCAGGATTTGCTTCAATGCCTCGTTGATTGACAATGTACTCAAGAAACATGCCTTCTCGAACTCCAAATATGCACTTCGTCGGGTTTAGCTTCATTTGATATGTATCCAGTTGATCAAAGGTCTAGCCTAAGTGAACTAGATGATCGGCAGCTTTATTGCTCTTTGTCAGCATATCGTCAACATAGACTTCCATATTGCAATTGATTTGTTCAGCAAAGACCTTGTTCATTAGCCGTTGATATGTCGCACCTGCATTTTTCAAACCAAAAGGCATAACATTATAACAATAAGTTCCCCTAGGGGTAATGAAAGAAGTACTCTCCCTGTCTTCAGGTTTCATTTTAATTTGGTTATAACCAGAATAAGCATCCATGAAGCTCAGCAGCTCGTGTCCCGAGGTAGCATCGACTAGTTGATCAATTCGGGGCAGCAGAAAGTGATCCTTTGGGCATGCTTTATTGAGGTCGGTGAAGTCTACACACATACTCCACTTTTTATTCTTCTCGAGACTGAATACTCTTCTTCTCTGCTTCACTGGTTTGATCTCCTTATTCACGTTGAGCTCGTGACATAAGAAATTTGGGTCTATTCTGGGCATATCTTCATGACTCCATGCGAAAGTTTTCTTTCTGCTTCTTAGGAAAGTTATCAATTCCTGCTTTAATGAGGTATCCAACGACGAACCTATTTGAGTAGTTCGTTCAGGGTGCTCGTCGTCCAGAATGATATTTTCAGTAGCTTCCACCACTTGACCCTTCACGAGTTGCGACTCATCTCTAGGATCCAATGTTTCAATTTCTGCACCTTCATCCACTTGATAAGTAGTAGTCTTTTTCCTCGACTCCTCCAACTCCTCTTGCTCGGCAGATGAATAATAAAATTCCCGAGTTACTTTTTGATCACCTTTCACAACTCCTACTCCAAAATTTGTTGGAAATTTTAGGCACTGATGTACTGTAGATGGCACTGCCTCGAACTTCTTCAATCCTACTCTTAATTCGATTAAGTCAAGTATGAAGCTCTATGCCCAGGATTGGGGCATGTATGAAATGAATCTGATGGTGCCAATTGAATTGTTGTTTGCAGTCTTGCTGATGTGTTGTGTGCAGTCTAGCTGCGTTGTTTTTGTTCGATATTGACCTTTTAAGGTCTTTATGTGCTGTTGATGAGCATCCAAGAATTGTACTGGGCAGATAATTTTTTCTGAGCACTTGTTGAGGCTGAATCATATAAAAATTACGATTAGAATAATTATTCAGTCGACCAATATATAGTGTGCATTGGCTTCAATATTGGACAATTTAAATTTCCAGATAATAATATGAGAGATAACAATCAAAATATCTCGTGTTCTCATAAAAATATGATGTAAATAAACGTGTCTCCATAAAAATATTTAACGGACTTGTGATTATGAAATTTTCGTTTATTCATATTTGAAATAAAAACCGATCCACTAATTTAATAAAATCGTGATTTGCAATATTTTGCAGATTTGATAAATGAAAAATTGGACAACTAATTTATGTTTATAATCATTAAAAGCATGACTGAATCAAAAGATGTATGTATGTATGTACAACATATAATTGATTATTTATATATTGATAAAATTGATCGTATCAACACAATTACATAATATGATTATTTGTGCAAAGAACATAGTTTTCTTGAAGAGAGAGAAAATGGGTCTGATTCAATTCATGTTAATATCGGAATGGAAAATACATAATCGTTCTTAATGCTTATCCATATCCTAACATATTTGTTCAGAAAATCTTCAAGTGGATCCATAGATGAAAGGATTTGTATAATATTTATGAGTCTAAAATTCACCAGATTCCCAAATTGAAATCGATCACACAGTTAGTGCATATAAAAATTATGACTAAATTAAAAGATTTCCAAATGAATCAAATTTGTATATACTCATATAAAAGAGATTTATGAATATAGAGAAATTATTTTATCTCCTTAAAGAAGAAATAATATAATATGTACACAAATTTCTCAAACTTTGTGATTATGAAATGTACATTTATCCAGATTTGTAAAATTAGATTCAACAATTTGTGAATATAAAATCATGATTGAATTAAAAGATGTATGCACAATATATAATTGATTTGATCTCTAAGTTTATGGATATAAACATATGATAATCATGATTTGAACAAAAATATAATGGGAATTTGAATAGTCATCAAAGATCTTTCACAAATTATTTCAAAATTAACAAAGAAAATTATCAAATCTTATCATCATCGTATATATTGGTATATTTAATCATTTAAAATATTTATTCAATGATATAAAATTGAAACTTGAGAATCAAGCAAAAAGTTATGATTTATGAAATCCACTATTTTTCAGATTTCTAAATAAGAATTAATCTAACAGTTATGATTTTAAAATCATGATATGCAATATTTTGTAAATAAAAATTGGACAATTAATTTATGTATATAAACATAAAAATCATGATTGAATCAACAGATGTATGTATAATATATAATTTATTATACATATAGAAAATAAAAACTTAGCTTTTGATGGAGAACAATGCTTGTAACACGTTCCCACAGACGGCGCCAATCTGTTGATACAAAAAACAGGACCGAATCCCATTTTTATGATCACAGATAAATAGATAAAAGCAATCCAATCAAGAACATGAGAGACAAAGATTTTTAAAGTGGTTCGGCTATAAGGAAAAGCCTACGTCCACTGTTATTTTATTCCCAGGGGTATACAATAGCACAATGTGGTGTAGAGAGAGAAAAATGTGTGGATCTTGTGTATGGTGTCTCTCATCCTTGTCGGATCTCCCCTTTCTTTTTGGCTAAGGGAATACATGTATTTATAGTGATGGGAGATAAAGAGATTCATTGTATGTAGACATTTATGTCTACATTCAACGAATCTAATTGTTGAATTGCTTGGTATGCTATGTGTTGTCATCTACAGTATAAATGTACATTAATGCTCATTAAATGCATAGTCATCTTCATTAATGCACATTAAATGCATAATTATCCCTTGATCTTCCTGGTTGGTATGCCGACCAACTCTCCTCGGGTGCCGACTAACTCTCCTTGGGGGCCGACCAACTCTCCTCGGGTGCCGACTAATTCTCCTCGGGTACTGACCAACTCTCCTCCGGTGCCGACTAACACTCCTCGGGTGCCGACCAACTCTCCTCGGATGCCGACCAACTCTCCTCGGGTGCCGACTAACACTCCTCGGACGCCGACCAACTCTCATGGGTGTCGAATATTTCCACGTAGGATGACATGTGTCCTTTTCTGATTGGTCCTCATAGTTGGAGAATTTTTACGTTAACAGTAACATATAAAGGCCAAAAATAGCAAACCCTGGTGGAAGGAGGAGAACATCCAAAAATCCTACAGCAAACCCTAAACTAAGAAGAAGCAAAACTCAAAATAAGGTATCTACTAAAAACTAGTCCACTTGCTATTTATATCAAGTGTAAAAAATCCAAGAGAAAGGAATCGAACAAAATAAATATCTTCCAAATTTTAGCACCATTGATCGATTAATGAAATCGATCGATCAATCAATCAAATCAAAAATTGCCCACTGTCTTCCTTCCATGTCGGAATCATCGATCGATTGATTAATTTTTATAAGTCGATCGATACACTGTTTCAAGCCCAACCTTTTGCCTTAAAAACTAAGAAAATGCTCCTCAGGAAAAATTATCATAACCTGACAGTTAGGAACTAGATTGATGCATCATTAGCGGGTATGTGAAACTAACACAGTGAGCTACAACTTTCATGAAGAGTTTGGTCATGAAGCACGAATGCTAAAATGACTAAAATGCCCCTGAAGTTTCGTACTACGTTGAAACTTTCCCAAAAAGCACCAATTACAATACCTACAAAAGCCTAGATAACCTTGCAAAATATATATATATATATATATATATATATATATATATATATATATATATATATATATATATATATATATATATAAAGGTTATACAGTATATGAGCTTAAATAAAGGAATCAACGGACACATTTGTGCTAGAATGCATAAGTAAAATGGGTGATAATATACAATATTTATGAGGTATCATTGTTCTCATGGTTGGAAAAATGACATCTAAAGGGATTGTGGCTTCCATATTATAAGATAAGGTGAAGAGAGTTAGCCAATCGACCTCATGGGCGTAGTATGGTACACCTAAAGGATGTGTGGAAGATTGTCCACTCAAGCAATTTTTACTTTCTACAACCTCTTTTTCATGTCATGGAGCACTGCCTTGTTGGAAGCCTCAACCTGTCCATTTATTTAAGGGTAGGATATCGAGCTGAAGTGGTGCTTGGTGCGATGGTTATCACAAAAGCTTCAAAATGATACGCTTTCTAATTACGTTCCATTATCTGTGATGATTATTCTTTGTACGCAAAATCAATTCACGATATTTCTCCCAATATATATTATCATATCAGTGTCTCTGATTTTCTCCAATGGTTTGAATTCAATCTTCTTGGTGAAATACTTTATTTCGACCAGAAGGTAATTACAATTTCCTAGTGCTGTAGGTAGGGGGTTCGTGATGTCTAAAACTCATTGAGAAAATGACTGTGGGCTGGTCAATGAATTTATATTATTTGATGACTGATGAAGCATAAATGAGAACTCTTGACACTTATTACACATTCTAACGTAAGGTACTGCATCTTTCTACATATATGTCCACCAGTATCCCTCTTTGATTTCTTTGAGTGTCAAAGATATCCCCTTGCATAACTCCTATGTATACCGTGATGAAGTTCGTACAGTATTTGGTTGACGTCATTTGGGTGAAGGTAGGGACATGCGAAAGATCTCTTAAAGAGTTTTCCCTTAGGCGATAAGTAGAATGGAGAAGGTTTTACCCTTACCCGATAGGCTTGTTTCTTATCGACTAATAATATATCCTCTTACAATTAAGTTGTAACTACATCCATCCATTTAGGATCTTTCTTGACGGTGAGGACTTTTTCGATGGGGATTGTTATTCCACCATGAGGGTTTTCTTAAGGTATGAATCCACTGTCGATCCCAAAGTGTCTAAGGCATCAGCATGACTGTTGTTTCCACGAGGGAGTTACTGAATATGTACCTTCTTAAAACTAATGATTAGGTCTTGGGCTACCTATAATATAATGGCATTCACTCATCTTTGGCATTGTATTTTCCTGATACTTGATTGGGTACCAATCTTTAGTCACAGTAGATTTTAAGGTGACTTACGCCAAGAGATGAGGCCTTTCGTAACTCGATGATGAGAGCATTTTAGTCGTGTTTGTTGTTAGAGTCTTTGAAGCTAATTTTGATTTCCTGTTCGATCATAATATTCTCGGTAGTAATGAGGACAATTTCCACTCCTGCTCCTCTTGCATTAGAGTCTCTGTTTACATATAGAGTCCACTTCTTGAGTTTGTCAAATTCTTAAATGATTTCCTGGTCAGTGAAGTCCTTGTCGTCGAGTTTATCCCCTATAAATTCAGTGATGAAGTCTGCTATCACCTGACCTTTTATCGTAGTCCTTATTTGATAGTGAATGTCGAACCTTCCAAGTTCCACCGTCCATTTTTACACCCGTACAGATATATAGATCTTTCTAAGGTCTTCCTGGAAAAAGTGATGACTATGACTGAGTGACTTCAATGTAATGCTTCAATTTTTGCAAAGCAACAACCACATAATAGGATAACTTCTCAAGTGAAAGGTATTGTTTCTAAACGCCGATGAGAGTTTTTCTAACATGGTTAATTGTATTCTTGTGACCTTCTTTCTCACACATCAAGGCCAAGTTAATTACGTAATCGAAAATTGCGAGATACATGTAGACTTGATCTCTCAAATTTGGGATCGTGGGTAGAGGTGGTCAACTTAGGTAGGCAGTGATTTCATCAAGTGCGTTCCAGTATCCCACGTTCATGGACACACCCTTCTCTTTTTTAAACAACTAAAAGAATAGTTAACACTTTTCGAAATATTTTGAGATGAAGCGATTGAGCACTGCTAATATTCCTATCAACTTTTAAATATTACAAAATGCCTTTAGTGTCTGTACATTATTTATCTTCTCAATTTGTTAAGGTTAGCATCGACCCCCTTTCGACTGACCAAGTGCCCAAGGAACTTCCCATATTAAACTCCGAAAGAGCACTTAACCGCATTGAGCTTCATCTTATAATATCATAGGACCTTATGTCTTAGACAAGTCTTGCAGATGGTCGGCTTTAAGTTTTCTTTGATAAAAATATTGTCTATATAGACTTCTATGGTGTCCCCTAGTTGTTCCTTAAAAATCTTAGTGACTAGATGTTGATATGTAGCTCTTGTATTCTTGAGACCAAATGTCATGACTTTATAACAACACGGGATGAGGGTGGTAATAAATGAGGTTTTATACTGATCAAATTCGAATAATATAATTTGATGGTACCCTGAGTATGCATCCAGTAAAGTTATCCATTCGTGACTGGCTATGACGTAACCCGGAGGGGTTGTGTTTTTTTTCCTACCAATTGGAGCCCTCCCTTCACCACCCCCACGGGGATGTTCTACAGGGTTCATAACTACTCCCCTAACTACATGACGTTTACCTAGCCAGCTCTTAGATCCGGCTCTACCCAAACTTTTCTAGTTCACCCCAATATTCCCCACTTGTACGACTGTTGTTGAGCAGTTTTTGGATATCAAACGGACCTCCCCATAAGTTAATTTTAATATGGTCGATTTTCCCTCTTTTGCAATCAGTTTCGCTACAAAATTCGTTGCTCTAGCTAATTGTCGATCTTTAGCAAAGGAAAGTTATCTTTAGGATAAGATTTGTTAAGGTCGATGAAGTCTATGAAGACTATCCACTTTATATTACTCTTCTTCATGACAACTAGGACTGAGAGATATTTGGGGAATTGAACTTCTTTAATGAACATTGCCTCCATAATTTTCCCTACTTCTTCTTCCACGGCCTTCTCCTTTTTCGATATTGTTCAGTGAAATTTTTGCATGATCGGTTATTATGTTGAGTCCATGTGAAGTCGATGGCATATCATTTTTGGATCAATCCCATGCATATCATAAGGCCGCCAAGAAAAAAACTTGTTAATTCTCCTTTAGTAGAAAAATTAGTTATTTTCTTTCCTGGTCGTCAAGTAGCCGTCGATCAAAAATTTCTTTCTTGGGTGTGAATTATCAAACATTACTTCACATAATGGTTCCATGACTATGTCTGTCGTCTACCCTCAGTCTGTCATACATTAGTTGCTATTTGGATAGTGTGGCCCCATCCTTGGTCGGCTCAGTGGAGACCTTTTTATTCTCTTTTTGGTCCTAATGGCAGCGATAAAGAATTACCGAGCAATGACCTAATTTCCCCTGATCTATATTATCCCCCGATCGGTGATGTATTTGATCTTGTGATGATACTGTAGGGGAAACTTTCATAGAGTACATCCATCCTCTTCCAAGAATATCATTTTTAGGATAATCAATGTCCACAACTAGGAACTTGATAAATTTTGAGATATTCCTAATTCGAACTGGTAGGAGCACCTTCCCTAGTGGCATGGCTATGTTTCTTGTGAAGCCGACCAAAGGAATGGTCACTTCTTTGAGGTCTTCCATATTGAGATTAAGCTAGTTGAATAACTTTAGGTACATAACCTCTGAGGAGCTGCCCTGATTAACTTGTAACTTATTCAAATCCCAGTTTGTAATTCTGAGTGTGATTACTAGTGCATCATGATGCAGAGTCCTAACTCTTATCATGTCTATTTTCGTGAAGACTATATTCTTGTTTCAATTGATATCTTTTGAGAATCTATGCTTTCCTGATGTACTCTTGGGAGGGTCGATTGGGAAGGTATCTATCACTATGGTAAGTTTCTATAGTTCCCTCTAAATGACGTTGACTTGAATTTGCTTTAGTCTTGAGGTGCCATGGATGACTGCAAATTTATGACCTAACACATCATCTTTTAGGACATTGTTGGGCTTCTGGTCAATGTCCAAACTTGAGGCACAATGGATGATTATGAACTCGTGCCCTATCTTATCATCCTCTAGGACATTAGCGACTTCTGGTCGACATTTATGAAAACTTTAGTCCCCTTTTCTCCACATAATCCCTTAACTCGTTGACTTGGGCTAACTTTTCCAAATGGTACTTAATGGCCTTGCAATTCTCAGTTTTGTCCCCATGCTCTTTATGATACACGACTCGAGAGGCATCCATGGCCTACAAAATATGCATGTCGGTCTCAGTCATCATAAACATTGTAGCGGCCCTGGCCCTTTTTTGGGTCGCTGATTAAAGAATCATTACTGAGGGTTAGCTTCTCTAAGCAGGCCACCATAACCGCATCAGACAAGGTGGGGATCGCTTAGTCCGATCCTCCTCTGGACGAGACGTCCATCTTATTTTTCTTTGGGGGAGGGAGGACTAGAGTGTCATCGATGACCTCCTTTCATTTCTTAGAAGTCTTGCGTTGCCGAGACCACCAGCACTTTTTTTCTTTGTTTAAGCATATATTGCCTGCTTCTTTCTGAACTTATTTAGCATGTTTGAGGTGTTGGGTGCTTCCATTCTCCAAATAAATTCTTGGGTGTTTTTTGGACAACCTATAAAAATGAAGATGAGTTTAGTATCAGAAGCAATAATAAAATATGACAATACAGTTGCAAATAAAAGGAACTTGGACACTTACACAACTCGGTCAGGGGGTTGACCCCCAAACCCGTCCCTTTAAGGAAGTGGGGAGTCATTACTTGTTTGAACTCTTCTCCTTAACCTCTTATCTGATCCAATTTATTTCGGTCATCTGTGCTCACTCTGGGATCAAGCTTAGCTGCCATGGAAGCTTTAGCCCATTTTTGGGGAACCCTCAGCTCGGAGGTACAATAGGAAACGTCGGCATCGAATTCCCAAGCTCCCATCACAAAGATGTATCAAGGATTCCCGTGATGGTTTGATATTTGGTTCATTATTAGAGATTTTTTATCGGATTTCTTGGCCACCAAACGGTAGTAGTGGGCTGTGTCTTAGAGGAAAAGACGTTACAGCATGCCTAAAAGATGTTAACTGTAAGGTCGGACCAATGGACAAACTTCCAAAGGGAGATGAAACTGAGCAAAATCCTCCGAGCACTAGGTGAACATTGCGATGGAGTAAGTCCCATGCTGGCTAAGATCATCTGAACAATAGGGTGAACGGGAAGCCTAAAGACGACCTTGAACATTTGTTCATAGACAACTATTTCTCCCTCTCGACTATTAAATGCCATCTCATCCTCGTACGGTACTCTCATTGATGGTCCCTTTTAATTTCTAATGCGAAAAGTGTTTTAAGTATGACAAAAAAAATCTATTTTTATGAAAAATCTTTTTCCAATTTTTAATTCGCACCAAGTTGTGAACAATTTCTAACTTAACCAAATTTTATCTTGATTAATTCTAAACATTCATTTAGTGATTAAAAAAGTAAAATAAAGTAAAGAATACTCACAATGCCAGATGTACGAGGAAAACCTCAACGGGAAAAGCTCGAACGACCCAAGCCAGATAATCACTACGAATATAGTTTTACAAAGGTACAGACGATAGTCTTACTCAACGAGACGCTCCTCGGATCTTCAAAGTGCCAACATAGAAAGTCCTTATTCCACGATATATGTCCACAACATATGCGTCCACGTATGTCTCGGTGTCCACTGATATGGCTTGTAACGTCTACGATGTTAAAATCGAACTCCACCGAATCTTCACCGCAAACCAGCAATGTTCAAGTGTAGAACAACTCTTCTTGGTGCCACAAAGATCACTATAGCATATATTAATGATAACTCGGATCTTTGAAACTTTAAGGATGCATTAACTTTGGAAAACCTTAGGAAACTTGTGTACAGAAACGTACAGGTTCGTAAACAGTTTTTCCAGAATGCACACTTACAAAATCTGATGGAAAACACGCCTTATATAATTTTTTTGAGGCAACGCGTCGTTCAAGCGACATTGACCTATTGCTCGCATGAGATAGTAATGTCACTCGAACGAAAGAGCAGCTCACTCGAACGACTGATCAAGTCGTTGGAGCGACCAGCGAATTAGAATTTGTTTTTAAACCAATTTTTAAGCAAGAGTTCCACTTAAATTCAACTCTAATCCATCCTCGTCAGATTAAAACAAAGTGTAATCCTTTTCAAACACTTATAAAACATTTTAAAAACATGGGTCATTTAAGGTTTGGCCCACATTTAATTCTCTATAATGAGTCAAGCCCCCGCAAATTGACTTTCTTAATGTTTGACCCCCATTTTTAACATTTCGTCCACTTTGCCATTAACCCACATATTTAATATCGATTATACCCTCGCTTCAATATGGGAACCAAACCTTAATTTAAAAAATGCTCAGGAAAAAATAGAAAATAATTAACAGAAAATAAATAAATATTAACCCCATAATTAATTTAAAAAAACACCTAGAAATTTATTAAAAAATCAAAAACTTATTAATTAAGAAAATAAATAATAGAAAATTTAAAAAATGCCAGAAAATAAAATAAAATAGAAAATAAATATTAATCCCGGAATTAATTTAAAAAAACACCTAGAAATTTATTAAAATGTCTAAAATTTATTAATTAAGAAAATAAATAACAAAAAATTAAAAAATAGCCCAGAAAATTTAAAAAAAAAAGTAGAAAATAAATAAAAACCAAAAATAATGAAAAAATACATAAAATGAATAAAAAAATTGAAAATAAATATTAACCCGAGAATTAATTAAAAAAATAGAAATTTATTAAAAAGTCAAAAATTTATTAATTAAAAAAATAAATAACAGAAAATTAAAAAAATGATCAAAATGTCACATTTTACAAAATCTTTTAAGGACCAATTTAATAAAATAAATATGTAGGGGATTGTTTTGACATTAACTCAATTTTTTATTTGATATAATATGGTCCATTAACCCTATGCGCATTAAGGGGGAATTTTTTCTAAAAATTAATACTCAAATATGTCATATTTTTTACCAATTTAAGTTTTAACCACTCCATTTTTTACTCAAATCAAATCAAAACACACCATTTCGTTAAAACTAAACAAATAAATTAAGTTTATTTTAAATTCAATTAAGTTTAAATGATGAAATTAACTATTTATTTTAAAAATAAATCTATTAACGAAGTTGATTAACGTTGCATCACATTAGAATGAACCCTCTCAAATATGAGGTATAAAGTGCAATTAAACTTGGATATTAAATAAATTCTTTTAACATTCTTCATGTGTGTCATTTCAACACATTACACATTATAAAAAAAGTATTAATTTTTTTAAATAGTTTTTTCTAAAACAATAAAAAAGTAAAGCATTTTCTTTTAATTTTTAATTTTTGAGTGTTTTTTTAATTTTATGTTATTTATTTTCCTAATTAATAAATTTTTGACTCTTTAATAAATTTCTGGGTGTTTTTTAAATTAATTCCGGGGTTAATATTCATTTTCTATTTTTCCATTATTTTGGGTTTTTATTTATTTTCTATTTTTTTAATTTTCTATTACTTATTTTCTTAATTATTAATTTCTTGACTTTTTAATAAATTTTGGGTGTTTTTTAAAATTAATTATGGGTTAATATTTATTTATTTTTAATTTTCTGAGCGTTTTTTTTAATTTAAGGTTTTGATCCCATATTAAAGTGAGGGTATAATTGGTATTAAATATGTGGGTTAATAATAAAATGGACGGAATGTTAAAAATGGGGGTCAAAGCTTAAGAAAGTCAATTTGCGGGGGTTTAACTCATTATGGAGAATTAGATGGGGGCCAAACCTTAAATGACTCTAAAAATATTTATCTAATAAAATAGCATCCTTAGACATATTAAAATAAATTCTGAGTCTCATTAAATTTACGCATTCATACATGAGTGATCTCGGACATCAATTAAACTTTGAAGACGAATAAATTTGTACCAATTAAACTTCGGCATAAATATTTCTTTGAGCTTTGCTGCAACGTCTTCAACACATCATAGTCTGTGTGAAATCGTGACAATAAAAATCTAACCTATGACTTAAACGTGCTTTGTTCCGAAAATAAGTCAAAACTATGAAATGGACTCAATTGGAAATTTTGTCCTTATAAATCTCCCCATTTGACTATTTCGGGACAAAACCAACAGTAAAATGCCTAAGACGGGCAATCAAACCGTATGACGCCTAAATCCCACCCCATAAACGCAAAATAAAAATTACAAGATAAGACTAGTAAACAATCGACCGGCAAGCATGAAACTGTCTCTGAATTTTTGAATGTGATGTAGTCTTCAAATCTCGAATCTCGTTAAGCAAACCTACATACATGAAACAGACAAATATCCAGTGAAGTTTGGAGGAACAAATGATATAAATCATAAAAAAATATGTGAGAAAAATATTTTGATACCAATTATAAACAAAACAACTTTGTAAATCCAGATAAATAAGATACCAATGTGTGCAACAAATAAACACAATGCTCAACAAAAAAAATCTCCCCCTACATCACATACATCTAATCTCCCCCTTTTCGTCTTGAATAGACAACCTGGTGAAAAGATAAACATATCTAGTATAAGATGAATCAATAAAATATATCTAGATAATCATGAAACAACCAGTTAATAAAGATAAACAAAATCAAATCCGTAGCTAGAAAATAATAATCACACAATATGAATTAATCAAAACTAAGCAAGTGCGATTAAAAAAACTCAATGCAGCAAAATATGTAACCTATCAATGTGAACTGCATAATAGAATCCCAGAAGCAACCAGCGGTACCAAAATATATAACGAAATAACCCAGGGTACTGAAACAGAGAGGAAGCAAAAATTCCAGACGTCGCTCGAACGGTACACCCCTATCGCTCGAACGACAACTTCGTGCGACACAAAGTTGTCGCTTGAATGAGCAAACAAATTTCCCAGTTCCACCTCAGAAGATTAAACAGTGTTGCCCATTGAATTTTTTTTGACAAAAACTAACTGGAAGGGGATCAAAACTGCAAAATAATACTAAAACAATAGCTAAACTAAGAAAACTCAAAAACAACCAAATGTGAGTTACATGCTAACATAGTATCGATGTGCTCAAATATTAACATGGAATCTTTGGCCGTGAACTACAACAAATGAATCACAATTCCAACACGTCGAAATGATCAAGAAGCTCCAATTGATAGTAATAAATCATCAAACTTTATTTTAGCCATATGTGACATTTAAAGTGTGAGCTAAATGAACTAAACAATCAAATATGCAGAAAAATCCGGAATTTTGACGATTCTACAAACAATAGTGTCATGACACAATTTTTCAACGTTAGGATTCTTCGTGCAAACCCGTTTAAATTATTATCCATCCAAACTCCCTCAAATATATATCATATTTACCTTTGAATGAACATAAAATACTTTGGGCCAATTTTAGCATATGATTCTTTTTATTGCCTTTATTTTTTCGGGCTCTTTGAAACGGTGGCTTTCATGACGAGTCAATTTTATACTCTAGCAGCCCTTTCTCGTGAACACTCATAATTTTTCAATTACAATCCTCACGGTAAACGGTTCTTACATGCACACCTCCTCCTTATGTCTACTTACGCATAGATATCAAAATTGAGATAAGAACACCTCACCAAACTCAAATATGTAAGAGATGTCAAACATCCATATAAATTCGTGCATGTGTGAAAAGATGGCATATATACAAAGTCGAATCAAGATGCATATCAACTTCGAAACAACCCCATAATACAATGGTTAAGATCATTCTAAGCATCAATAATTATGATCAAATGTCCTAGCCACATGGATAATGAAAGGAAGGGGGTCCAAGCACACCAATATGCCACATCAAACATGTAAAGTCAAAAACAAAAAGAAATCGAAAATCTTTTTGGTTTTCCAACATATTTTGACTCAAATAAAAGCAAAATATTTTTGTATTTTTCAAAAATATTATAAACCAATTTATTTTTTGTATTTTTTAAATAAGACTCAATAAATGAAAAAATATAATGCAAAATGATACACATGACATAACATTAGCAAGATATAAATTATGATGCAAAGACTATCATATGACAATCATGGTAACACAATCATCCTTTAGATTTAGCATGGGAAGAATCAAGTGCAACCAAATGAGAACCATGAAGTTTTAGTCCTAAAGCCACTAAATCCGATTTCCTAACCCAAGTAGGTGTGACATAACGGATGGGGGTTTTGGTAACCGAAACAACTTTATTCCTAAACTTCCTAGGATCATTCCTAAGGTCATAACAAAAATGTCTAAGGTGACCTTTCCTACCGCAATGTGTGCAAGTGTAAAGACGACAGGAATGATTACCAAAATGTTGACCTCTCCCCACGTTCCTAATGGGCTCTCTCACACGATTGGTATTGGCTTTGGGAATGGGAGCGATGTGATCATCGTAGCCTATAACAAACCTATCATTTTTTACTTGGATGGTTCCTAACATCATATCCAATTTCTCCGACCTAGAATCCAAGTGAAAATTAACCTTACTCGAGTCTTTCAATTTCTCCTCCAACTCACAAATCCTAGACTCAAGGACATGCCTAGACTCCTCAAACTCTAGCAACTCCTTTTTTAAAGTCTCTATAAAACCATGAAGACTATCTCTAACCTTCTCAGCGTACTCTAGCTTCTTCGGTTCCCTAAGATCCTCAATCAAATCATTATTATTTTCTATGGCACACTCATTCTACCTAGCTTGTAATTTAGAGTTAGCCTTTGTCACTTTCAGCATTTCGTCATATAACTCTCCAAATGCAACTTGTAACTAACCTACATCGATCTCCTCATCCTCACTAACTTCTCTCTCACTCACTTGGGATTCAACGGCCTCGGAAGTGTCATGCATATGAGAATATTCGTGGGAAGATTTATCATCGTCTCTCACATGACATGCCAAGAAAGCAACAAACTTACTCTCATTAGGGGAACTCTCTCCCTCTTTCGTATCACTATCACTTAAGTTGGCATTATAAGATATTAGTTTCTTACTATCTTTCTTAAGTCTAATGGGACACTTGGAAATTTTATGACCATACCCCTCACATCCAAATCACCTATCTAACTCAATCCTATTGAATTTCTAACTTTTATCTTTAGGGGTGGACTCAATCTTGTTGTTCTTGAATTTCTTAAACCTTTTGGCATATTTCGATTGCTTTTGAAACTTAAGATTTTTTTTTAACTTTTTAGCCAACAAGGCAACATCCTCAAAATCAAAATCGGAATTGTCATTCGAAACTTTAGTTTCCTCCTTATGGGCTATTACATCAATGCCCTTTTCTTTCTTTGGCACTTGCTTGGAGGTAAACATATAGAGTTCATAGGTTTGTAAGTCACCTATAATCTCTTCAAGTTTCGTCGAATCGAGCATTCTTAAGGAGTTTAAAATATTCACTTTACATCAAACCTACCTGGCAAAGATCTTAAATTTTTTTCTATGACACAGTTATCGGGAATCTTTTCACCCAAGTTAAACGACGAGGTGACAATATTAGACAACCTAACATAAAACTCATCAAACGACTCACTATATAACATTTTAATTGTCTCAAACTGTGTAGTGAGGTTTTGTAACGTAGACGCCCTAATCGTGCTAGTACCTCATGAGTAAGTCCAAGTGTATCCTAAGCATCTTTTGAAGTTTCACATGTCATGATTCTATTATACTCTCCCAGTGTAACATGTGAGAAAATTACATACAAACCTTTAGAGTTGTAAAGTACAAGCCTATGTTTATCATCAGTCCATGACTTAACGTGTTTTCAAACTAGTGACCTCACCATCTCATGTGACTGGTGGGGTCCAACCTTTTTCAACCGCTAACCACATATGCTCATCAATATATTTTAAAGCACTTCTCATTCGCATTTTCCAATAAGCATAATTTGTTCCATAAAAAATAGGAGCACGAAAACTTTCAAAAACTCCAAAATTCATCTCAAAAAACACAAGGGATTAAACACAATAAAAATATATTTTTATCTCTGATTACAATTTGATGGTCCTTTTTTATTTTTTATGCGGAAAGTGTTTTAAAGATGACTAAACAATTTCTATTTTTATGAAAAAACTTTTTCCAATTTTTAATTCACACCAAGTTTTGAACAATTTCTAACTTAAACCAAATTTTATCTTGATTATCCTAAACATCCATATAGTGATTAAAGCAAGTAAAATAAAGTAAAGAATACTCACAATACCAGATGTACGACGAAAACCACAATGGAAAAAACCTGGGACAGCCCAAGCCAGATAATCACTATGAATATGGTTTTACATAGGTATAGACGGTAGCCTTACTTAATGACTCAATCCAACCACGAGACTTGATGCTCCTCTAATCTTCAACCACTCCTCTCACACTTCCCATATAGAAAGTCCTTCCACGATACATGTCCACAACACACGCGTCCACGTATGTCTCGGTGTCCAACGATATGGCTTGTAACGTTAACGATGTAGAAATCGGACTCCACCGAATCTTCACCGCAAAACCAGCAATGTTCAAGTGTAGAATAACTCTTATTGGTGCCATAAAGATTACTATAGCATATATTAATGATAATTCGGATCTTTGAAACTCTAATGATGCATTAACTTTGGAAAACCTTAGAAAACTTTTGTGCGGAAACGTACAGGTTCGTAAACAATTTTTCCAGAATGCACACTTACAAAATCTGATGAAAAACACGCCTTATATAATTTTCTTGAGGCGACGCGTCATTCAAGCCACATTGGCCTATCGCTCGAACGAGATAGCATTGTCGCTCGAAAGAGTTCCACTTGAATTCAACTCTAATCCGTCCTCATCAAATTAATACAAAGTGTAATCCTTTTCAAACACTTAAAAAGAATTTTAAAAACATTTATGTAATAAAATAGCATCCTTAAACATATTAAAATAAATTCTGAGTCTCATTAAATTTATGCATTCATACTTGAGTGATCTCGGACATCAATTAAACTTTGAAGACGAATAAACTTGCACCAATTAAACTTAGGCATTAATTTTTCTTTAATCGTTACCGCAACATCTTCAACACGTCATAATCTGTGTGGGATCGTGATAATAAAAATCCGACCTATGACTCAAACGTGTTTTGTTCCGAGAATAAGTCAAAACTATACAATGGTCTCAATTAGCAATTTGTCCTTACTCTCATGATTATGGTCGAATTGATCCCATACATGTGCCTCCAAAATAAAAGGTCTATCTCCTTAACAGTTCTTTTAAAGGTCTGAGCATAAGAGGTGTCTAATGTTTCCTCGGCCTCACCCTTAGAATCGACAATCTCAATAGCCAATACTCAACATGTAAATCTCTCGTGAAATTCACCCTCGATCATAGACGATAGGGGAACAGCCGTAAAGGGTATTGTCTGAGAAACTGTGACCCTTGGACCCTCAGAAACTAGGACCTAGGGAGATTGATCATGCCCATTAAACCCGGTAGCACCAGAATCTTCCATATGAGAAGAAGGGACTTGCATGGCTTCCTCAAAAGAGTCAGCTTCCCCAGAGATATGAGATGCGTAAAGGCTATATCCCCAAGAAGACGAGGAAGACTGAGAACCCTGAGGTGAGTCCTCACTCATAGAGTCACCACTAATCTCAACTATAGGAGGAGGGATGACAGCTAAAAGAACATGGTAAATGGGATGTGTAAGGTCGAACTTGGATTTTATTTTAGCCTCGGCCTCAGCTTCACCCTTTCGTATCTCCCTAAGATTCGGGCACCAAGATGGGGAAATTGGTCAAGTAATTCTTTTAAAGTCTTAAACATTAAAACAATCCTAGGTTTGATTCAGCGTTGACTTTTGGATCTAAAAGACATAACTCTATCGTTTTTAAGAAAAAAATGTGAAGAACATTGGATAATAAGATCACCGAAGAAGATGACTGAAAAATTTAACCAATGAATGAAACTCCCTATGGACCCACAAAACCTCCTACACTTGAGGTCTAACACCTAAAACTACTAGCAACACAGCTAAATATGTCCTAGAGCAGCCTACACAACCCACCAAAAAACTCAAATCTCGGCATATAAACTCAAATACAAAAACAGAATAAATTACGACTAGAAAAAGAAAAAAAGGCAGGGTGAGGTTACTTAGGTGAAGACAACAGACTGGTGAGAAATGGGAGCCCTAACGCATGTTGGAAACACAAGTTTTGAGGATAGAGATAGTGAAAGCTTGGAGTTGCAGAGAAAAATGGAAGGTGGGAGAATGGGTTGTAGAAGAAAGAGAAAATGTTATTAATTTAGGTATTTAAATACCCTAATCATTGCACACAAATTCCTAAGAATTCATTATTTAGGAATTGGAATCGAGGCAAGCCTGCAGCCGCCCTGCCTTGGTTGATATGATAAGAGATATATCAAATGCCCAGTGTCAACTTTAGATACTTGACAAATTCCTCAACATAAGGATTTGAAGGGACGCTCTCATACTCATCTAAATTGGTTCACGTCCTATAAACCCTCAGATGTTTGGGGGTCTCATCCTCACTTGGGGGTCGACCGACAATACCCCTAGGCCTACCACTCATATTAAGTACTAAGGGATAGGGGTGACTGATATACATAAGTATGGTATCGTACTTGGATGGACTCAATAAATTCCAACTGACACTAATCAATGCCCATCACGTGGGCCTACCCATCAGTCAACATTGCACAAACCCCTTATTACAGACTCGTCCTTCGAGACCACACTACTAGCACATCAGAGACATCCAGCAGAGTACGTACTTCAGCCTCAGCAGTCTCGCATCGGCCCTATTCCATCTGGTAAGGCTGAGACTAGACTACTCAGCTCAATAATTACTTATATAGATGTCAGATCTATTGGTCTCAGCTCGTTCGAGACCACTAGGGATAGCATCTATACCACGTGTAACACAAAGTTCAAGTATAGTTAGTCTACGTGGGCATGCAACTATAAAAAGATCTTCCCCTCACGTGGGGTATATTTAGTCATTATACACTTGACATATGACATCATTTCAATGGAGCAGTTGCCTTATGCACATCTTTGTCATGCTTGGGAGTGCATTGTGCACCTTCAAGACTATAAAAGGGAGCTCCATCTTCTTCCTCAATGGATCCAGAATAGAAACCCTAGCAAAACTTTGTTAAAACCATTATAGAGAGAGAAAGTTCTTGAGAGTGTAATTCTGGGAAATTAGAGCTCCAAAGTTAATATAAACACACCGAACACCATGCACAGTGGAGTAGGCTATCAAGATGAACCACTTACATAATTGTGTCTTCCACTTTACCTCATATCCTTCTCTTATTTTCTTACCTGCATTCATATATCTCCATTATTATATCATTTTGAGCTTGAGCTGCACATATAAATTTAAATGGTGATTTCATATAATCATCAACGAAGGCATATGGCATTCCATATCTTCATATGATATGATTCCATATGAATTGAAAAACTCTTTCATATGTCATCTCAATCAACGTCTCAACCTCCACCCATTTTGTGAAGTAATCCACTACTACTACTAGGTATTTGAACCTTCCTTTGGTCCTCGACAATGGCCTATCCAAATTAATTACCCAAATAGCAAATGGTCAGTGGGAAGTAATGTGAGTTAAAGCAACCCCCGGTCTTCTGTGAATTATGGAAAACTTATAATATTTATCACACTTTTTTATAAAGGAAATACAATCTTCTCTCATAGTCAGCTAATAGTATCCCTGCATAACTATCCTTATGTATTAATAATCGGCCAGTTGAATGATCCCCACAATAAAATTAATGCATTTCTCTAATCAAGTTTGGTACCTCGGCAGGCTGAACATAGCAAAGCAATGAAACAGTGTATCCTCTTTTGTATATGACTCCTTGCTCTAGCACATAACTACCTTGAACCTTAACAACCCGACTTCTTTTGGATCAATAGGTATTATACCTTTGTCAATGTAATTCCTTATAGGATCCATCCATGAAGGTTCTAAATCTATCGCAATAGTACTAACCATAGCCTCCACACTTACACTATTATGTGCAAGAGTTTCCACAGGGATGGTTCGCCTGAGTACCATTTTAGTTGTTGAGGCTAGCCGAGAAAGTCCATTTGCTTGGGTGTTCTCTATCCTTGGAATTCTCACCATTTTTACTGTGGCAAACTTGGAGATGAATTTTCTGGTTTTGGAAAGATACTTCATCATGATATTCTTCTTGATTCCTTATATTTGAAGCACTTGGTTAATAATTAACTGAGAATCACTATGCACCATAATCTGCTCGGCTGCTAATGATAAGGCTAACTCCAAACCTGTGATGAATGCTTCATACTCTGCTTCATTGTTGGAAGCTTGGAATTAAAAATGAAGTGCATACTGCACATCAATTTCGTTCGGAGTGTTGATGATTAGACTACTCCACTTCTAGTAGAACTTGAGTATCCATCTACATACAAGTTCCAAATTAGAATGTTGTTATCGAAGTTTTCCTCAGATAATACGCCTTGTTGGAATATTTTCTTTCTCTATTTATGGTATCTTTGAGACATCTCTTTGGAAGCTAATATTTCAGGTTGGTCGGTGATCTTTTCAGTTTTATTTGGAGTGGAGTTTTCTTCCAAGGAAGTGTGCTCGGCAGGAAAACTTGGAGTAGTGATCACCTCTTGATACGTCAATTCTACCGTAAAGTCCTCTATGGCCTATCCCTTCAATGTTGTTCTTGGCTCATAAAGGATTTCGTATTCTCCTAACTCAACTTTCCAGGACATTAATCTAACCGATTTCTCCTATTTTTGAAGTGCTTGGCTCATGGGTAAATCTATATAAACCACAATGGTATGTTCTTGAAAATATGGATTTATCCTCCTTAAAGCCTCAAAAAGAGCAATGGATAAATTTTCTAGGCAAGGATACCTGACTTCAACTACTCTGAATTCCTTGCTTGTGTAATACACTGGTTTTTAAACTCCATCTTATAACCTTAGTAACGATGAGCTAATAATGGATTCTGAAATAGCTAAATATAAATACAATTTTTCTCCCAAAACGGGTCAGGTGAGTAGTGGTGGAGATCCCAAGTACCTCTTCAAATCCTGAAAGGCATTTTCGCATTATTCATTACATTTGAAGATTTTCTTGAGTACTTTAAACAATGGTAGGCATTTATCAACATCTCTGGACAAAAATCGCTTGAGGTTGACAACTCTTCCAATCAACTTTTGCACATCTTTCTTACATGTTTAAGATTACATCTCAATCAGTGCCTTTATTTTATCTGGGTTAGCTTCAATGCCCATTTGATTCACAATAAAGCCAGGGAACATTTCGTCCTATACAACAAATACACACTTGGTCAGATTTAGCTTCATTTAATATTTTTCTAACTAATCAACGACTCATTTAGGTTTTTGATGTGGTTAGCACCTACCTTGCTCTTGGTAAGCATGTCATCCACATATACTTCCATATTCTTCCCAATTTGTTCTTCAAAAACCTTATTCACTAGCCTTTATTCCAGCGTTTTTAAGCCCAAAAGGCATAACGTTGTAGCAGTGTGTACCTCGATTGGTGATGAAATAAGTGCTTTATTTATCCCCAAGTTTCATTTTGATCTGGTTGTAACCAGAGTAGGCATTCATGAAGCTCAGCAACTCGTGACCTGCTATTACATCTACCAATTGATCAACCATTGGTAAAGAAAAGTGATCTTTTGGGCATGCTTTATTGAGGTCGGTAAAATTCACACACATTCGCTATTTGTTATTCTTATTTTTTACCATTAATACGTTAGCCAATCAATTGGGATACTTAACATATTCAATGAAATGGGCTCTCTGAAATCCGTCTACTTCTTCTTGGATAGTCCCATTTTTCTTGGGACTAAATACCCTGCATTTTCGCTTGATCGACTCAGCATCTTTATTGATATTGAGTTCATGGCATATAAATTTAGGGTCAATTTCGGGCATATCCTCATAGCTCCAAGAAAACACCTTCTTCCGCTCTCTATGGAATGCAATTAATTCCTTCTTAAGGGAGGGTGTTAGGTTTTAGCCAATCTAGGTGATTCTTTTTGGCTTTTTATCGTCTAGTACAATGGTTTTCGTGGCCTCCACAACTTTCCCTTTGACTAAATCAGCTTCTTGATGATATCCAAAGTGTCAATTTGGTAGGTGGTGGTGCTCTTATGAACTTCTTGTTGGTCAACAGAGGTATAGTAACACTTTATAGCTTTCATCTGATTTCTCTTTACCACGCTAACCCCTTAGTGAGTGGGGAACTTTATTCACTGATGAATTGTGGATGCCACTACTTCAAACTTCTTTAATCCAACTCTGCTAAGGATCATATTATAAGTTGATGGAATATTTTTATCCTGGACGAAGGAGCAAATCTTCTCTGTTCTTCTTGCTGGCCGAGTGCCGATCAATACTTGTAATTTGATAGTCCCCAAAGGATACACCTTTTCTCTATAAAAACTGATTAAAAGCCGATAGTATGGTTCCAATTTTCTATCTCTCGGCCCCAGGCTATAAAAGTAATTATAGAACATGACGTTTGCTGAGCTACCATTATCCACAAGAATTCTTACTATCCTGGCGTGATGTATTCGACAGCTAACTATTAGAGTGTCGTCATGAGGGTACGAAACTCTAGACAAGCCATTCTTGGAGAAGTTTATGACCAGCTTATCTTTGTACACCTTTCTGGGCCGACCATCTACTTCATCTATAAAACTAACTAGACTATTGTAAGAGCAAGTTTTGGTCTAATTTAAATAATCCTTTCTCTCGGTTACTTCATCTTCACCTCCAGTATCCCCTCCTGCAATAAAATAACAACCAAAAGATATCATGCCTACCTTAAGTTCAGGCTCCCTGGGTTTCTTCGTCAAGTCGGGGTCATCTTGAAAATCACTCTCTCGACCTCTCTTCCTGTTATCTTTATTTTTATAAGGGACTCTGACCATCTTTTGGTGTCCTGGCCTTCAGTTCGGTTAATAAACTTGGTCAATTTTTCTTGGCAGATGAGATATTTAATTTCATTCTTTAAGGCAATATATTTATCAGTGGTATGTCCATGATCCTTATAAAAGTTATCATACTTGGATTTATCTCTCCGGTTAGGCGACGATTTTATCTTCCCGGGCCTTTTCAATTCTTTGCTCCCCCTAATTTCCTCTAGATTGTTATGAACACGTATAGTTTTTTTCCCTCATACTTTTTAGGCTTCTCAGCTTTCTTATCTTTCTGATCCTTCTTCTCAGAACTCTTTTGGCCCTCAGTTTTTGTCCCAAGTGTTTGCTTTGCATCCATAACCTCTTTGGCATTCATGATCTTCCCAGCTTTTTCCATCAATTTAGTCATAAATTTTGGAAGTTCCCTTTCCAAATCATAATACATATTTTCATAGAGCAACCCGCTCATAAAATCTGTAATGGATATTTTTTCTTTGTAATCAACTACCTCCAGCATTTCATTATTGTAATGAGTGATATATTCCCAATTAGTCCCTCCAAGTCGTTGGCGAACACTGAGTAAATGGTCTACTCTCTTGATTGGCTTTGCTCCAAAGAAAAAATTAATGATAAATAGTTATGTGAGTAGATGAAAATTGGCAATCTATCCTCGGGGTAAATTATTGTACCAGATATGAGCTGGAGCAGTGATCGTACTTGAAAAATCTCTGCATCTCATCTCTTTAGGAACATAATAGATATTAGCATCAGCCTAGTATTTTTTTAACATAAAGGATAGGATGAGTTTTACCATCATACTTAGTCATGACCATAGGAGGTTTGGACTTGGAAGGTGTGGGGTAATCCATAATAGCTTGGATGAAAGGATATCCTTTCACAAAACTCCTCTGCAATGGATTCTTAGTCTTAGCCATTTCTCCGAAATGATCTTCCAATCTATGTATGGATCCCTTGTAAGAGTGCTCTTGTGGTTTGGATTTGGCTAAGGAAGATTTGGTGGCCTTGTTGCACATCTGTGCTGAGCTCTCTTCCTAAAAACCCTTCTTAGCACGTGTAGATTCTCTGATGCTAGCCATGGACCTGAATCATCCTTCCCTATGCTCATGAGATCGGATTGGTCCTCGATGATGACCTCTAGTTGCTCGGTGACCAAGACGATCAAACGAAGATGCCTTGCTCAAGTGTTATAACACGCTCGGTCGTTCAGAGGTGAACGACTGACCATCATTGTAATTGGTAGACCGAATTAACGATTGAGAAAGCAGGATGTGATACCAATTTGAGATTTTGCAAATTTTAATGGATTAAACTTATTTAACTTGAAGTCAATCTCAAACAAGCCAAATTCCAATTTTAAAAAATCATAAACATGCATTTAGGTGATTTAAAGGATTAAAACAAAAAAGCATGCAAATTTCAGAAAAAATACCCGAAAAGGGAAAAACCTTTTATTTCACTAATAAAATGTAAATCGTCACTTACAAACTTATAAGCGAAATACTATAATGAATTTTTGCAAAAACCCACAAAGACTGAAACCTTCAGATTAGCAATAACTCCCTCGAGAATCACAAGAACCGTAGCTCCTCCCTCGGTAGTGAATACCCTCGAGTGTCCCCAAGTCATTAGTACAGACAACACTCCACAAGAATAAACTTCGACGGAAGTGTTTGGGTCCCAAAGATTATTCACAAAAGTAATTGGGATGTGTTTGTAATAATCAAAAAGGTTTTGGCCCTAAAAAGTGAAGACTTAATTGCAGTTGTTTTGTAGATTATGTAAAGTAAATGTCTTAATTGAAAAGCTTCACAAAACATGTATTTATAGGCTAACAAAAATTTTGAGGCGGCGAAGGTCGTTTGAACGACTTCAGCATGTCGTTCGAACGACAGTGAGAAGTTGTTTAAATGACCCAAGAAACTACCTGATAAAAATCAAAATAGTACGTGTTCATTTGATGCACAAAAGAAACGAGGCATCTCGTGACCTTCGAACGACATGTCCAAGTCGTTTGAATGACTGGAGCAAAAAATAATATTTTTTAAAATCCGCCTACAGTTATTTCAAAAGCATTTGAAGTTTGAAAAATTCCTTACTTTGATAAAAAAAACATTTTATAAAAAATATCCCAATACTTATTAAGAAAATCTAAGTAACTCAAAAAAAGGTCTATGCCAAAGTATACTTCATGTCGCGTAGATGTTGAATATGCATGATATTCGAATCCGTCTTCTTGAACGTGAGCATGAACTTCCTTGACGGTTGTAATGGGATACGACATACTCAATGTAAACTAGGGACTATGGAAAATATGGCCTTACAAATCTTCCCTTATGTCTATTCCGGTACAAAATAAAAACATATGAATTATCAATTAAATGTCTAATACAAATCCAATACCCTCCCATGAACCCAAAAGTGGAAAGATACTCAATATGTAAGTTTTTAAAAATAAATCTTCAAATCTCTTTGCTTTCCTTGCTCTTCTTTTTGTGTGCTTTTTAAATTCTCATCAAAGTTCTACACACAATAAACAAAGAAAATACCTTCACGACGAATCGAGTTTTAAATGAGATAAACATAAATTAAATATCAAATCAAATCAAGTCTCCCCCATAATTCAAACTCTCATTCCCCCATAATTCATAATTTGTCCCCCCTTTTTATTTGTTCGAGATAGACAAGGAAAAGAATAAAAAAAAAATACGGAGCATAGCAAATATATATATCAATTAAGCTCATGCAAGGATAAATTCAAAAGTCTCCATAAACTATTTTTGACTTTCTTCAAATACTTTTCAATCAAAAATAATTTACAAAAACAATACACACTATGAACTAACACTAAGATAACCAAATCGTGCAAATGGAATGAATGGGTGTTAACAAATTTGATAGGAAAATCAACTCAAATATTCGTAACATTTGTGCACGATGAATATGGATACTCCTAACGAATGAACTCAAAATCATCCTTAGGTTTAAAAATTGTTGAGTTCATATGATATCCACTCAATCTAATTAACAAATCAAAGTCTAAAATGATTTTCACACCAATAACATCTAAAACTATGTAAGGCTTTTTCAAGACTTTTCTAGGACGTGCAAACCCGTTCATTTCCATCCAAACTCTCTCATAAATAATAATTCTTTTTATTTTCTAATGAGGTTCTAAATTCGCTTTTTAAGAGATTTCTTATTGAACCACTTTTGGCATATTTTTCTTTTTAATGCCGTAATTTTTTTCTTAGCCCCTTTTC
This sequence comes from Sambucus nigra, assembly GCA_949130495.1. Taxonomy (NCBI): domain Eukaryota; kingdom Viridiplantae; phylum Streptophyta; class Magnoliopsida; order Dipsacales; family Adoxaceae; genus Sambucus; species Sambucus nigra. The sequence continues at coordinate 336,441,505 of OX422211.1, forward strand.
AAAGGGTGGATTTCACGACGAGTTCACATGCCTATCGCATCCCTTTACCATGTTCACTCATATATTTTCAATTCTAAACAAATTCTCATGGGCAACGGTTCTTACATGCACTACTTTCATTGTCAAGTTTTATCGCATTTGGTTAGTTTTAAGATAGGATTAAGATGAAACATTTTGACTAACATGTGATAGACAAGTAAAATAATCAAATAAATCTATGCACATGTGCATTAAAGGAGACTGAGAGTCAAACATGTAGAAAGTAATCGCTAATAACATTTTAATGACTCCAAACATTACAAAGCACATGGATGAAATGATGTATCATCTCAAAACATTGTCAAATAGTCACGTTGATAATGGAATGATATCGTGACTTGATCATGCTAAATTTCCATCCATAAACGGTGTAAAAAGAAATACAAAAATCTTTTTGTGTTTTTCAAAAAATTTATCAAAATAAAATCTTTTTGGCCTTTTCAATTTTTCTCAAAAAAGAAAATCCTTTTGTATTTTTCTAAAAATTTTCAAAAACAAAAATCCTTTTGGGTTTTTTGAAAAATATATCAAAATGAAAAAAGTAAATACAATGGTAATTCACACTAGCAATAGGCATAAAATATCATCATGAAAATCATTCTATGCTAGAAAATAAGTCTAAACCTCAATCATTAGGTCCAAAGGAGTTTCTCAAAGGTGACGGTATCCTATGAAAAATATCCATAAAATCATGTTAAGTCTTGACTAAATACTCAACTTGCCCTTTAAAGTGCTCAAAATCTCTCATGTGATGTGCGAAAGCATGCAAAGTATCATGTGCGGGAGTACATATGTGAACACGTATAGTGGCATAACGAGGTAAATGCGTATGAGACACACTACCAAACTTAAAGCAAAATTTCCTAAGGTGTCCTCTCGTAAGGACACAATTCTCCAATTGAGTCTTAATGTAGTTTTGGCTCAATTCCGGACAAAAACGTTTATGCCATAGGATAGTTTTCAAGTGTACCTTTCAAGCCTATGATTTGTTTAGTTGAAGACGTAGCGAGAAAGAGTATAAAGCTTCATCAAATGCCGTGTTTATGTGCCTCGTTTCAATGTCATCAACAGTGGTTCCATGCTCTTAAGGTATGAATGCATTTTATATATATATATAGGAGCTTGGAACAAGTTTATTGGTTGTTAGGTTTTGAAACTGTGTTTTGTTTTCAGAAAGATTTCAATTAAAACTTTAAAATAAAGTATATAATGTTTCTGGGCAAAAAAAAAAAATTTACAAACTTTCTGGAAGTTCGTTCGATATGTCGTTCGAACAAGTTTTTCGTTCGAACCAGATGTCGTTCGAACGAGTTTGCCAACGAGTTCCCATTTTGGCTACTGGAACTTCGTTCAAAATGTCGTTCGAATGAGATTTCCAACGAGTTTCTAACGAGTTCACACTGGAACTTCGTTAGAAGCCTCGTTCGAATGAGACTTCGTTCGAACGAAAATGTCATTCGAACGAAAATGTCATTCGAACGAGATGTCAGGCGGGAAAACTTTTTGGCAGTTTTTAGCAGTTTTACCCCACTAACTTTTTGCTGAATATCTATGTGCTGGAAACCAACTTTTTCTTTTATTTTTTTCATATCCTTCTAACTCCAAGAGAGTGTTTTGAGAGCAAAATCATAAAGAGAAAAAGATCAAGTTTTGAGTGTTAATTTTCAATGAGAAAATCATTTACCACTCTAGTTTTCACCCATAGTTTATTTATCCAAATTCATATACATACATATTTATTGGAGTTTGGCATCGGGTTTGTCTCTACACCGAATTGAAGAGATTGTTTGGATTTTCTTCTAAATCCCTCAAAGAAGAAGAATTATTTAGCTGCAGCTTTCTCACATGGTGAAAGGCACCATGTGTGGTTGACGGTGTACCTATTGTCCGATCGGTGAGTCCGAGATCACGGTGGAGCTCCCTGATTATCCGCTAGGAAGAGGTGGTTACAAGAAGACGCGTCAAGGCCTGAGAGGGTTCGAGTTGAGGAAGTAAGTCATCTGTCTTGTAAATGCAAATTCCGTACTTAGTGGATTTGAGGCTAGGGTCGTCCGAGGTTTTTTCCCATTGTGGGTTTTTCCTCGTACATCGCGGCGTAGTGTGATTGATTTACTTTTATCTTGCATAATCACCTAGAACGCATGCTTAGGATAATTCAAGATAAAATTGGTTTTAATTGTCACACTTAATTTAATTTGGTGCTAATTAAATTTGGGTAATGTTTATTTAATTCAAGTCTATTATTAAAATTGGTTTGGCCTAATTTGAAAATATTGATAAATATGACTTAGGCAAATTCTAGGACTTGGATTAATTAATTGTGCTTAAATGAAATTAACATAAGTGTGTGTTTGAATATAATTTCACTTGATTTTTAACTTTAGTTTAAAGTAAATTAAAATTTGTTGTTTTTTATTGAACCATCACCTTTACGCTTCCGCATATCTTTCTCAACAAGGAAATTGATTTTAAAGTAAAAGGATTTTAAAATAAGGGGGCTTTCAAGTTGGTATCAGAGCCGGACCGCTAATTTATCGCGTCAAATATCTACTTTTTGGCTTTTATTATTTTTGTGCTCCTTGTATTTTTGGTGGTTAATTTTTTTTACTCACTCTCAATTTTAGTTTTATATCTCTCGATGGGACGTCTTAATGATAATTTGTCCATTTCTAATGATAATGAAATTTTTGCTATTCGAGAGGAATTGAATGAGCTTAATAAGTGTAATGAAAAATTAAGAGAATTAAATTTAAGATTTGCAAAAAGAATTAAATTTCTTGAAGATGAAAATTCTTGTTTTAAAGCTAAAGCTGAATTTTTGCAAACCTCGCTATCTCAAAAAGATATTTTTCGTGAAAAGCTCATGGACATAAATTACAATTACAATATTTTAGAAATGTCCAAGAAAGAGAGTGATAGTCGAGAAAAGACTCTTAGGGACAAGTTTGCTCTCATTGAGGGGGAGCGTGATAACCTTCTAGGTGTTATAAAAAATTTAAAGAAGGAGTCCCGTAAAATTGAGGAGTCTAATTTATTACTTGAGTCCAAAATTTTAAAACTGGAAAATGATTTACAAGACTCGAGTAGTTATGATAATGGTTCTAGCACATCTTGTTCAAATGCTTCCGTTGCTAAATCTAAAACCATTGTTTGTTTTAGAGGGTCTACTTTATTCAAAGACTTTAGAAAAGGTCACGCCTTAGGTAACATTTCTCGGGTTTTCACATGCTTGCATTGTGGTAGGAAAGGTCACCTTAGGTCATTTTGTTTTGATCTTAAAAGAAGTCCTAGGAAGTCTATGTCTAGCAATTCATGTGTTTCCAAATCCCATCATTTTAAATATACATCTATATGGATTAGGAAATCATTTTTAGACGCGCTAGATATTAGATTTGTTGATTCTACAACAAATTACACATTTAACTGCGAAATTTTTCGTAGCCAAAATTTCATATTTCATTGCAGATAGTTTTTGGCAACGAAATTTATTTCGTAATAGGTTCGTGGCCAAAGGCCCGTTGCTAAATGTATATGGCCACGAAATTAACTTTCATTGCCAATTGTTTAGGTCATTTGCCACGAAATTATTTTCGTGGATAATTATCATATTTAGGCTACAATTTATTTCGTAGCTAAAAGTTCAACATTTCGTTGCTAAATATCTTAATTTCGTTGCCAATTCTATATGCAAACTACTGCTATAAACTTTTAGCTACGAAATTTACAATTTATTTTGTAGCTAATTGTTGAACATCTTGTTGATAAATATCTACCTTTCGTTGCCAATTCTATAAATAGAAACTTTTAAATACAAAAATTGTACCTTCCCTCAAGATCTATTGGCTACAAAATTCAATTGTTGAAGAATGTTTCTTAATCATTAATTTTTCAATAATAAACTATCAAATCTTAAACCGCACTTTTATTTATCAATTGCATATTTAACTACTAAAACATTTGTTTTGGTAAAGGAATGTTTCCAAATATATATTTTTTTATTTTGAAATTGGTAAATTAATGTATACCACCAAATTTACACAAATTACCATCTAAAAATAACACATTCGTTAAAATCCACAAAATAACTAAATTATCATAAATAAAATCCACATTAAGTCACATACACCATACATTGTCAAGTCAACTAAACACTAGTTAAAGGACGTAGAAGTCCCACATTTCATCCCATTACAAACGACAAATATCTACAGTGCAAAAAAATAACTTAAACTAGTTAAAGGACTTAAAAGTCTCCAATTCCATTTGCAAATGTCAAAAGTTAATGGTGCCCCAAAAATAGCTTCCTGTCACGTCAAATCTGCAATTAAGAGAATAAAATATCATTATCTAAAATAAAGTGGGATTTGATTCGTCTTTATCATGAAAAAGGTTATAACAATGAACGAAATTTGATAATTAAAGAGATAATAATCGATTACGAATCATTTTAAAAGCATACGAGTAGAAAAACTAAAGGATGTCTAGATTACCATTGTTCGGAAGATGAGGAGCGTGATGCGATCAACGACTGAATCAACTTATCGGACTTCGCTTGTCGAGCTAGAATATCCTCTAGCATTGCACGTTGATTCTCCATATCGGCCTTTTGTGCCACTGACTCTTCTCTTTGAATTGTTGCCTCTACCTCACGAGCTTGTAAACGCTCCATCAAATCTTCTTGAGCTTTCATAGACTTCTCAAGTGCCTCTTCCAATTCAGCATTCCTCAATCGCAATAGATTAATTCTAGAATCCTTTTTTTTGGACCATACCCAAGCCCGTTAATATATCCTGGTCTTATGCCAAGAACTTTATTTGCTATCTCATCTGAGCTCATCATGGTACCATTCTCGGATATTGATTCAGATTCAAGGCGTTTCATCTCATTCTGCAAACAAAATAGAAGAAAAAGGATTACAGGTTTAGCCAAACTATCGAGATGTCTATAATTTTTAAGCTAATTAAAGACAATAATTTTAACTGCGTGTGTAATTTTTATACCGAAGATAAGAGTACCAAAGGAATTACAAGCCAGCAGTGTTTGTTAGTTTGTAATTCAACAACAACAGGGTAAATTCAAAATAAAATTAATAAGACTTACATAGATCGTTTCGGCTTCGTGAGATGTCCACTTTTCATCTTTACAATGAGTTTCTTTATAAAACTTGATCCTATTCGGCTCTTGACTGTCCACATCTTTACTCCGCTATTAAACAACAAATAATTAATAATTGTACTTGTAAAATAAAATTCTCAATTGACACACCAAAACAAGTTGATATATTACCAGTTCATGACGATCCACCACAAAGGCTTTTGACCCTTGATTATGCTTTACAACTTGTTTAGACTTGTTAATCTGATTTACAATACATTGTCTCTACAGTAATTTTTCAAACATCATAAGTATGCATATTTTAATAAAAGAAAATATTTACAAGTTACAACATCAACAATAGTTCAAACCTGATATCTTGGACTTCCATAAAGATCGCATAGACTAAGCCAATTATCCTTGGTCATATTAGCAGGGACATTTTCTCGAGCCTCCTCCGCTGATCCATATTTTTTATACAATTTACGAAGCTTACTCCGTTGACTCCTACTTCTCCCTTTCATTAGCTCTTCCAAACACTCCTTTGCATGATCATCCAAATCAATGTAGAATTTCTCCTGAAATTTTATACTCGATCAGTAACTGATCAAATGAAACGATGTAAGAGAAAGAGTCCATGCCTTCTTCATGTTGATAGTAGAGCAAATAACATTGCTTGTAAAAATAGCTCATTTGCCAATAAACACATTGCATTTGTCTAGACTGATGAACTATCTAGAATCATTGTTATAAGAGTGGAGTAAATTAACTAGAGATATTGGAGAAGAAAAATCCCCTCGGTAGAAAATCATAATATCAACAGCAAAACAACAAGTGAGATGGAGCTTTGAAACCTTTAGCAACCTTGTGAAAGTATGAAGAGATCAATTTTTTAACACAAAATACAATTTGCAGATTCACTACAGTATGAAGAGATCATTGATCATTGATCTCTTTAATTGGATGGCCTTAGCACATGTTTGCAAAATAAAAAATATTAAAAACTAAAATGAATAACTGTACAGGGAACAAAATAGAGAGACACGTAGAATCACTGTACAGGGAACAAAATACCATTTGACATCAGGTTTTTCAACCCTGATTCCCTTTCTAGAACAAGAAGACCACTTACCACATAACATTATGCGCCAACGGGTATTAAAACAGGTCCTAGGAACCAAAATAGGTCCTGGGAACTGGTTCCATCGTCTGCGAGAAAGAGAGAGATTAGAAATTAAACTAATGTGCCACATGGCAGACTTAATATGAATCTTTCATATATATGAATTAAGTCAAATTAATCCCCCAAAAAGGGATTGATCAAAAGAGAGGCCAAGGCATCAAGCAGCCTATTGATGAAGGTTTCAACACTGATGAAGGCATCAAATTAATTCCCCATTTATGTATTGTCTGATCAACAGAACAAAAATGCATCCAAAGTTCATTGTGAAAATACCCTTAATTGCGAAGAAGGTTTCAACACTGATGAAGATCAAGAAGAAGAAATAATGGCCAGTGTGAAAAAAGAAGCCTGCCAATTGAAAAGTCATTTGAAATGGAGGATCTTAACACCTCCTACAGGCTTATTGAATCTAAGAAATTAAGAATTAAGAAGTGTAAAGAGTATAAATTAGCAGCATCTGATTCAGAAGAAGACGTAAAATTTCCCAAAAATTGAAGACCTCAAATTATTTTCCTCCTTAGTTAACAGTAAACTAAAAGCCTACAACAAGAAGAAAGAAGCAGTGAGTAAGCAGAAGAAAACTATGAAGGCCAATCCTATAGGAAGTGTCTTTTAGTCCAAAAAGAAACAAAGTTAGAGGAGTAGGTAATATCCAAAGTTTTCAATAATCAACACACTAATATGGAATATTAGAGTAGTAGGTAATAAACCTACTAGAAGAAGATTGGAAAAGCTCTGTAAGTCTCATAACTTTTCTTTCCAATCAATTCTTAAGCCTATGATGGATGGGGAGAGAATTGATTATTTGAGAAATAAATTGATGATTTTTAAGCTAGTAATTCAAATAAAATGTAGTATTTTTAGAGGCAGGGAGTATGAAATTAGTTATATAACTTGGATATCAGTTATACAATTCACTACAGTTATATAACTTGGATATAAGTTATACTATGAAATAGTCATGAAATTCTGAAATTCCAGTATGAAATTAGTTGTATAACTTGGATATAAGTTATACTATGAAATCAGTTGTATAACTTGGATATCACGAATAGAAGACTGTCAACGATGACATATGAACACACACTGAATCAAGTCAAATTAATGATGAAATTCACTACAGTACATCCAACTGAAGAGATCGATGATGAATGATGCAATTCACTACAGTTATATAACTTGGATATCAGCTATACTATGAAATAGTCATGAAATTCTGAAATTCCAGTATGAAATCAGTTGTATAACTTGGATATCAGTTATACTATGAAATCAGTTGTATAACTTGGATATCACGAATAGAAAACTGTCAACGATGACATATGAACACACACTGAATCAAGTCAAATTAATGATAAAATTCACTACAGTACATCCAATTGAAGAGATCGATGATGAATGATGCAATTCACTACAGTCATATAACTTGGAAATCAGTTATACTATGAAATAGTCATGAAATTCTAAAATTCATGAATGAAATCAGTTGTATAACTTGGATATCAGTTATACTATGAAATCAGTTGTATAACTTGGATATCACGAATAGAAAACTGTCAACGATGACATATGAACACACACTGAATCAAGTCAAATTAATGATGAAATTCACTACAGTACATCCAATTAAAGAGATCGATCATGAATGATGCAATTCACTATAGTTATATAAGTTGGATATTAGTTATACTATGAAATAGTCATGAAATTCTGAATCAAGTCAAATTAATCCCAAGAAAAGGGATTGATCAAGATAGAGGCCAAGGCATCAAACCCCAAATCATGGGCCATGTTTGTTGATGAGCAAACACTGAATCAAGTCAAATTAATGATGAAATTCACTACAGTATATCCAATTAAAGAGATCGATGATGAATGATGCAATTCACTACAGTTATATAACTTGGATATCAGTTATACTATGAAATAGTCAGGAAATTCTGAAATTCCAGTATAAAATCAGTTGTATAACTTGGATATCAGTTATACTATGAAATCAGTTATAACTTGGATATCAAAATCCTAAGGCGATCCATTCTCATGACATATAAACAAAAGAGACAGATGAATTAATTCCAAGGTTGATTGTATCATGATCAATAAAGAAAGGCAAATAAGAGATTTGGAAATAAAAAAATGTTTTGACTATCACGAATAGAAAATTTCCCACGATGACATATGAACACAAAAACTTGAGCCCACTGTAATATGAATCTTTCATATATCTGAATTAAGTCAAATTAATCCCAAAAAAAGGGATTGATCAAGATAGAGGCCAAGGCATCAAACCCCAAACCATGGGCCATGTTTGTTGATGAGCACACACTGAATCAAGTCAAATTAATGATGAAATTCACTACAGTACATCCAATTAAAGAGATCGATGATGAATGATGCAATTCACTACAGTTATATAACTTGGATATCAGTTATACTATGAAATAGTCATGAAATTCTGAATCAAGTCAAATTAATCCCAAGAAAAGGGATTGATCAAGATAGAGGCCAAGGCATCAAACCCCAAACCATGTGCCATGTTTGTTGATGAGCACACACTGAATCAAGTGAAATTAATGATGAAATTCACTACAGTATATCCAATTAAAGAGATCGATGATGAATGATGCAATTCACTACAGTTATATAACTTGGATATCAGTTACACTATGAAATAGTCATGAAATTCTGAAATTCTAGTATGAAATCAGTTGTATAACTTGGATATCAGTTATACTTACATTAAGTCTGCCGAACGCTCTTGTCTTATCAGCTTCAGTGAGGTCTTTCCATTTGGTTGGGACTGGAATTAGGTTACGAATGATAATCCCCAGTTCATTTGATAATTTAGAAGACTGTTCTTTGTCAAGTGGCCTATTTTTCTCCTTCGATATCTCAATACGCATCTTTTTCCCAGTAGCTTTGATAATCTTCTGAAGCCCCTTTCCACGTGTAGGTCCACGGACCTTTTTCGTTATGGTAGAATCTGTATTCGAAACTTTAAAAGCAAATAAATAATATTAACAACAAATGAACAATAGTAAGAAACATTTCAAAATTAGTTTTTGTATCTGCATGGCTTGTGGAGGTTTCGGGACTAGTCTGTTGTGTTGATTACGAGATATTTACAGATTCTACATCCATTACATGTTCAGTCATGGGTGCCATGGGAGCTATGGGAGTCGTGAGTTCCGTGGGAGCTGTGGGAGCCGTGGGTGCCATGGGTGCTGTGGGAGTCGTGGTTGCCATGGGTGCTGTGGGAGCCGTAGGTGCCGTGGGCCCTATGGGAGCCGTGGGTGCTGAGGGAGCCTCCTTCATGCTATTTGACCGAAGACGTCTTCCTGGCACCATACTGAAAAAGAACATCAAAACACAATTTTTTTTGCATATTTAGTAATGAATAATAAGAAAAATAACATGTAGTATTATAAAATATTGTAATTTCTACAACACTTTACTGAAATCAACAAAAATGACTATCATCATCCATTCATTATAAAGAACATGTTTTATTTGACAAGGGTAGCACATTATCCATTCATTATAGTTTGATCCAATATAAAGAGGAACAACAATCACATGCATGGTCATTCATAGCAAATCAACAAAAATTACAATGGTAAAATGGAGGCAATCAATATCACTATCATCATCCTCAACCAGCAGTGTTGATACCAAATTTAATCTGCTGACGTGGACCAATCATATGAAGACACGTGTCGATCTACGTGTCACAATAGCAACGAGGAAGTTTATTTCCCCGACCAAGTCCTACTCACTCCGAGCAACAAGTGTACACCGAGGAACAGATCCCTCCGAGGAACTCACACGCTCCGAGGAACAGACTTCTCCGAGGAACTCCTGAACGATGAGCAACTAAGGCGATTCGAGCTGCATCTCGGCCACAGCATTGATTGCCAGATAACCAACAGTTCAACTGGTTCATTAAATACTTATCCTTGACGCACACGCCTAAGAGCATTAAATGTATTACCCTTTCATATGTATATCATTTAATGTATCACCCATTCAGATGACAGCCTCAAGGCTATAAATACATTGTATCACCCTCATTCAAGGGGACCGGAATTTCTTGAGAGAACTTGTAATCGAGAATTCCCAAAACACTCAGCAATAACATAACAGTGGACGTAGGCCATTCTTATAAGGCTGGACCACTTTAAAATTCTTTGTCTCATTTATTTATCTGTGATTGAATAATTATAATGATATAATTTTTTACATCAACAGATTGGCGCCGTCTGTGGGAAACGACTGTTGTTATCGTTTTTCACCAAAAGTCATTCATCATCAATGGCAGATAATCCGAAATCCAGCAATCGAAACACTGGAAATGCTGGAAATCTTCCAAATCCTTCTGCACCTCCAGATCTGGCTGGAATTATGACGAATCTGGCTCAAGGACAAACCTCCATGCAAGAGACGATGCGGTAACTCATACAAACCCTTCATGGTGGTGCACCTGCACATTCGGGACATCGAAGTGGTCAAAGGCAAACCTATTTACTTTCTTCACGATCCAGGCGTACAGATGTGTATTGTAATGAAGAATCTGATGATTTCTCTTATCAACCTGGGCAAACTTCATCAATACGGGCCACAGATACTGAGCAACGTATTACTCTCTCTCCAGAAAGGGCCAGCGCATTGGAAAGGTTAAGTAGGGCCTCTCCTTTCGATCGATTGGGCCCTAGGAGGAACAAAAGTCCTCTTAATGCAGCGTTGAGGAGCTTTCGACGACCATTAGATGTAAGGGAAGGATCTGCCCAATCACGACCAGTTACTTGTCAAGATAGATCCGAGGACCGATCATCTACTCGTCGAGACAAATCCCAGGAAGCCACTTCAGAATAATCAATTGCTCGAACTAATAGGCCCGAGGAAGGAAATGATGCATGGAAAGGTTCCATTCAGCGGTTGGAGGATAGATTGGGAAAAATGGCTAAGGCGAAGAACCCCCTACAACGAACTTTTGTTCGAGGGACACCTTTTGTACAGGCCATTGTGGATTTTCCTACACCGTCGAAGTTTAAAGCACCTGTGGTGACCCCCAAATATAATGGAAAGACAGATCCTGTTCTTCACATAGAGCAATATCAAGCTGCTGCCGACATCTATGTTGTTCCCGACGAGATGAGATGCAGAGCATTCTCAGGAATTCTTACTGGATCTACCCAGATATGGTACAACAATCTTCCTCGGGGTAAGATTTCAACTTTCTTTCAATTGGCCGAGTTGTTCATCGGTAATTTCTGTTTAGGAGCAAATCCAGTTAAACGAGTAGCACGCTTGTTAAGTGTTAGACAAAAATCTGGTGAGAGTACCAGAGATTACATAACTCGCTTCAATAACGAGAAGCTGGAAGTCATAGATTATGAAGAAAAGACAGCAATCACCGCTTTGATGAGTGGGTTGTTGCCTAACAAGTTGTATTACACTTTGGCCAAAGATCCACCTACAACTATGTCAGAGTTGATGGAAAAAGCGGCCAAAATCATGAATGCCAAGGAGGCTATGGCTGCGAAGAAGAATATGGATAAAGAAACCAAGGTGGAAGTCGACAAATCTAAAAAGAAAGAGCATAAGGGAAATGGCGGTGACAAGCATTCCAAGAATAATAAGTCGTCATGGGAAGTCCTGAAGAAATTCGATAATTATACTCCTTTGAAAATGGGTATTAATCATGTCTTGGAAGAGATCAAGAATAACGAGGAAATAAAGTGGCCAAAGAAACTGAGGTCAGACCCTGACACGAGGAATAGGGAAAAATATTGTGAGTTCCATAAGGATCATGGCCATATGACCAAAAATTGCATAGCTCTTCAGAACGAGATTGAAACACTCATTCGACGAGGAAAGCTAACGAAGTATGTTGATCGGGGAGGAGAAAGAAGAAACAACGACCAAACTAGAGAGAGGTCTAGATCTCCTCGTCGAGCAGAGGAGAACAAGAAGAGAAACCATGAAGATGATCCAGATGATGACCCTGATCTTCCCAAGAAACTAAGGCAGCCAGAACGAGAGGTATTTTCAATACGCTTTGGGACATTTGATTGTAATGTTATCACAGGTGGAGATGCAGGAGGAGGAGATCTTATTGCAGAAAGAAAAGCTTACCTCGGTGAGGCTCAGGCTTGTTCGTACATTCAGCGAATAAATCTAGCTGAAGAAGATCGCCCGAGGAAGGTGAACAAAGAGAAGCTAGTCATTGGTTTTTCAAAAAATGACCTTGCAGGTGTTCTTTACCCTCACGACGACCCTTTGGTGATAAAAATGAGAATGAAGGAAGTAGTGATTTCAAGGGTTCTGGTAGATAATGGTAGTTCGGTAGACATCATGTACTACTCATGCTTTGACAGTTTAAATTTAAAATTATCTCAATTGGAGCCTTATCACAGACCTCTCCTGGGTTTTGCTGGCGAGAAGGTTTTTCCACTTGGGACGATCAAGTTGGATATATTCATTGGAACTTGGCCTGCTTGTCGAACGGAAAGAATACGCTTCTTTGTGATGGATAAGAATGTGCAATCAGCCTACAACATCATCATGGGAAGAGTTGGTTTGAAGAAGTTTCGAAGCAGTTCCATCTACAGTACATCAGTGCTTAAAATTCCCAACAAATTTTGGAGTAGGAGTTGTGAAAGGAGATCAAAAAGTAGCTCGGGAATGCTATTATTCATCTGCTGAGCAAGAGGAGCTTGAAGAGTCAAGGAAAAAGACTACTACTTACCAGGTGGATGAAGGTACAGAAATTGAAACACTGGATCCTAGAGATGAATCCCAAATTGTAAAAGGATCGGTGGTGGAATCTACAAAAAATGTTATTCTGGACGATGAACACCCTGAACGAACAACTCATATAGGTTCGTCATTGGATGCTTTGATAAAACAGGAGTTGATAACTTTCTTGAGAAACAGAAAGAAAACTTTTGCATGGAGTCATGAAGACATGCCAGGAATAGATCCAAACTTCTTATGTCATGAGCTCAATGTGAATAAGGAGATCAAGCCTATAAAACAGAGAAGAATAGTATTTAGTCCCGAGAAGAATGAAGCTATACAAGAGGAGGTCGAGAAGCTCCAAAAAGCCCAATTCATTGAAGATGTAAAATATCTAGACTGGTTAGCAAATGTGGTGATGGTAAAAAAGAAAAATAATAAATGGAGAATGTGTGTTGATTTCACCGATCTCAACAAGGCATACCCAAAGGATCACTTCCCATTGCCTAGAATTGATCAACTAGTAGATGCTACCTCGGGACATGAGCTGCTCAGCTTCATGGATGCTTACTCTGGCTACAACCAGATCAAAATGAAACCTGAAGACAGGGAAAGTACTTCTTTTACTACCCCTAGGGGAACTTATTGTTATAATTTTATGCCTTTTGGTTTGAAAAATGCAGGAGCGACATACCAGCGGCTGATGAACAAGGTTTTTGCCGAACAAATCAGTTGCAATATGGAAGTCTATGTCGACGATATGCTGACAAAGATCAAGAAAGCTGCTGATCATCTAGTTGACTTAAGTCAGACCTTTGATCAACTGGATAAATACCAAATGAAGCTCAACCCGACGAAGTGCACATTTGGAGTACGAGAAGGAATGTTCCTCGGGTACATCATCAACCAGGGAGGCATTGAGGCGAATCCAGAAAAGATCAAAGCTCTTTTAGGGTTGCGATCTCCAACGACGAAGAAAGAGGTGCAGAGTCTTACAGGACGAGTTGCAGTGCTCAACAGATTTGTATCCTGAGCCACTGATAGATGTCTCCCATTCTTCAAAACACTTCAAAAAACTTTCGAGTGGAATGATGAATGTGAAAAAGCCTTTCAAGACTTGAAGAAATATTTGGGAGCACCTCCACTGTTGTCCAGGCCAGTAATGGGAGAAAAGTTGTACTTGTACCTGGCAGTATCAGAGAATGCAGTCAGCTCGGCATTAATCAGAATGGAGAATGGAATCCAGAAGCCAATTTATTACACAAGTAAGGCTTTCCGAGGTGCAGAGATCAGGTACCCAAAGCTGGAAAAATTGGCATTAGCATTAATTGAGGGGAGTAGAAGAATGAGGCCATATTTCCAGGCCCATACCATCGTCGTGTATACCGACATGCCATTGAGACAAGCCCTTCATAAACCAGAAAAATCAGGGAGACTGATGTACTGGGAAATAGAGCTCGGTGAATATGATATTATGTATGAACCCAGATCATCATTAAAAGGGCAAGCTGTAGCAGATTTTATAGCAGAGTTTACTTATCCTGATACTCCCAAGGAACAAAAGTTGCTCGCTGACCAACCTGTGGATGTTACAGGATCAACAGACATAAGCTCAGACCAACTCCGGTTGGTAAAAGGGCTTATGGATGTAGAAAGATCATCAAATTCGAACTCAGACCAACTCCGGTTGGTAAAATAGCGAGAAGAGATGGTCTACGAAGAGCGAAAAATATCAGGGGAGGATGAAAGGAAACAACAAATATTTCACCGAGGAACTCTGTCAGATAAGAAATTTGAAGACGAGTTACCTACATGGAGATTATATGTAGATGGGTCATCTTGCACAACAGGTTGTGGAGCAGGAATTGTTTTGAACACCCCAGACGAGGTTGACATGGAATATGCCCTGCGATTCCAATTCAAAGCCTCCAATAATGAGGCTCAGTATGAGGCCATGATAGCAAGTCTTAATTTAGCAAAGATTATGGAAGCGCAACAAATAATGGTATTCAGTGATTCTCAATTAATTGTGAATCAAATGATGGGAACATATGCAGTTAAAGGAGAATTAATGGTCAAGTATCATGCAAAGGTGATGGAGTTGGTGGCAGAATTTGATGCCATTCAGTTGATCAGAATACCAAGAATGGAAAATGCACAAGCAGACGCACTGGCCCGACTAGCATCAGCTACTCGTACCGAGCTACGAAGAACGATACCAATTGAAGTATTAGAAAGTCGGAGCATAGATGAAGACCTAATGATGAATATTATTACCCTTGATTTAGGACCATCTTGGATGGATCCCATCAGGGTATATATTGAGGAGGGAGAATTACCGGAGGATAAGCTCGCTGCCAAGAAATTGAAGTTTAAAGCTGCTCGGTATGTACTAACTAATGGTGTTTTGTATAGACGAGGAATTATGGAAGGTTTACAAAGATGTGTACATCCCTCCGAGGTGAAAGAATTGATTAAAGAGATCCATGAGGGGTCCTGTGGAGCCCATGTAGCATGTCGGACACTTTTGCAAAGGGTGATGACGCAGGGATACTACTGGCCAACGATGAGGGTTGATTGTATAACCTATGCTAAGAAATGTGATAAATGCCAACGTTTTTCCTCCATCCGATGAACTCCACAAGTATTATTGACTCCCATAACTTCCCCTTGTCCATTTTCCATGTGGGGAATTGATTTGGTTGGACCACTGCCAACGACCCGAGGAAGATTCAAGTACCTCGTCGTCGCAGTGGATTATTTCACTAAGTGGGTGGAAGCTGAGCCACTTATTGATATGACATACGAGAAGGTGTACCAATTCGTTTGGAAGAACATCATCTACCGATATGGTCTCCCTCATGCCTTCATCACAGACCATGGAACACAATTTGATAACGAGGAGTTTGCCGCCTATTGTCATCAGTCCAACATTTTGAAGTTTCATTCAGCATTAGGCCATCCTCAAAGCAATGGACAGACTGAAGTGACGAATAGAACATTACTAAATGGTTTGAAGAAGAGGCTAAGTGAGGCTAAAGATAATTGGATTAATGAGCTACAGTCAGTATTGTGGGCTTACCGAACAACTCCCCGAGCAGCAACTGGAGAATCACCATATATGCTGGCATTTGGAAGTGAGGCCGTAATACCTGCCGAGTTGGGTCTTCCAACACACAGAGTGATGAATTTCAATTCCCCAGTCAGCGACTTAATGAGAAGATTAGATTTGGACATGCTCGAGGAGGTTAGAGAAGAGGCAGCCATTAGGAATGCTGCTTACCAACAACGAACAGCTCTGTTTTACAACAAAAGGGTGAAGAAATGCGAATTAAAAGAAGGAGATTACGTGCTAAAGAAGGTTATTCAGAAGCACAATAAATTGGAAGCAAACTGGCATGGACCTTACCGCGTTACAGAAGTTGTTCGACCAGGAACTTACTGAATAGCGACTTTAGAAGGAGAGGAATTTAAGAATGCATGGAATGCTGAACACCTACGCAAGTATTATCAGTGATGTAAAATGTAAAGCAGTTCCTTCAATATGAATAAAACGATTATATTTCCCCATCTTCTCTCCTTTTATTGAAAGTTTTTCGGGGAATACTAGTGTGCAACACTACGCTGGTTCAGCAGTAAAAACAACACAATACACTACACCAAAATGGGCAAATTGTCACCTTTCAGCCGGCCAGCCTTGTCAAGGTCATTGACCGTGACAAAAAAACACGCGTTTTATGTCACGGTCATTGACCTTGACACGACCGTGACAACGAATTGTCACGGTCATTGACCGTGACAATTATTTAAATTCTTGTCACGGTCAAAGACCTTGACACGACCGTGACAATATTCTCAGCAAAAACCCTACCCCCCCTTCTTTTTTCCCTCCCGCGCCGTTCCCTCCATTTCTCTCTCTCTCTCTCTCGACGCTGTTCTCTCTCTCTCTCTCTACTTTCAGGTCCATTTTCTCTCTCTCTCTCTCTCTCTCTCTCTCTCTCTCTCTTTTATTTATATATATATTTGTGTGTATATTTGTGTGTATGTGTATATATATATGTGTGTATGTGTGTGCGTGGAGGGGGGCAGGGGGTGGGGGGTGGGGCGGGGTGGGGCAGGGTGGGGGAGGGGGTGGGGACGGTGGAGGGGGGCAGGGGGTGGGGCAGGGTGGGGGAGGGGGTGGTGGAGGGTGGGGTGGGGTGTGTGTGTGTGTGTGTGTGTGTGTGTGGTGGTGTGTGGTGGGGGAGGGGGTGGGGTGGGGTGGGGTGGGGTGGGGTGTGTGTGTGTGTGTGTGGTGGTGTGTGGTGGGGGAGGGGGTGGTGGAGGGGTGGGGCAGGGGGTGGTTAGGGGTGGGGTGTGTGTGTGTGTGTGGTGGTGTGTGGTGGGGGAGGGGGTGGGGTGGGGTGTGTGTGTGTGTGTGTGGTGGTGTGTGGTGGGGGAGGGGGTGGTGGAGGGGTGGGGCAGGGGGTGGTTAGGAGTGGGGTGTGTGTGTGTGTGTGGTGGTGTGTGGTGGGGGAGGGGGTGGGGTGGGGTGGGGTGTGTGTGTGTGTGTGGTGGTGGTGTGTGGTGGTGGAGGGGGGCAGGAGTGGGGTGGGGTGGCAATTTTTGACACGACACGATACCCGACACGAACTCGACACGAACTCGGATGATAAATTATTTATGTGTTGCAAGAATTTGAAATTAATTAAATTAAGTTATTGTAGGCATATGAGTGCTATGATTGGTTAAGAGAGAAGAAAAAAATTATTTTATATTTTACTTAATGGGTTATGCGGGTCAACCCGAACACGACACGATAATAAATAGGTCGGGTTAGTGTTTGCTCATCTGACACGATTAGTTAAATGGATCGGGTTAGGGTTGACTAATACTTAACACGAACCCGACATGACACGACCCGAACACGACACGACGCACACGAATTGCCACCCCTAGTGGGAATTGATATCCAAGACATGTATTTGAATTGATATCTATTTATTTGAATTGATAGAATTGTTTCTAGGATAATAATCCTACTATAAGATAATTGCTCAAAATAAATATTAAATAATAATTACTAAGATATCAATTCAAATAAAGTCTTAATAACCTAACCAAAAGAAATAAAATAAAATATCAAATAAATTATCATCCACCTCATAGACATTCCCTACCAATCATTTTAAGATAATTTTATCCTTATAAAGATAATAGATTATGTAATTTTAGGACTTAAAATAATATTGATTATGGATATAGGACAACAAACATTTTGTTTCCATTTTTTGTCCCTATTTTCAAAGTAAAGGGACACGTGGCATGTTATGATTGGTTAACGTTTTATGAATATGGGTCCGCGCCAGCGGTTTTATTAAAAAATAGGGACTAAAATCATAAATAAAATGTTTGTTGTCCTATTTTCAAAATACATATTACTATAAATCCTAAATTTACAAACCCCTAAAGATAAATACCTTTGATTGCAAAGCATGCACTTGTATTATTTCGACGTGTAATTTGGAAATGCTTGTTTTTCTTTCTAGAGACCCGTGTCGTCAAAACTTGGTAGTGTTCGAGTGTGTTTTTATCACTAAATTATTATTTCACTAACAAATACTCCTTATATCCTAGATTAAGAGTCCATATTTATTTTTTGTACTTACTAATAATACACTTAATCAATGGCTAGGATTAACCCTTATTCACTATTATGAAATTTGGTTAATTGATTATTTAAAAAAAAAGCAAAAGTAGACTAACATATATACACAACACTAAAAGTAGACATCAATTTTATAAATAATTGATATTTTCATTCAAAATATGTGTGTTTGTGTGTGTGTGTGTGTGCGTGTGGCGGGGGTGGGGTGGGGTGGGTAGGGGTGGTGTGTGTGTGTGTGTGTGTGCGTGTGGCGGGGGTGGTATTGACGGAACTTACA
This sequence comes from Sambucus nigra, assembly GCA_949130495.1. NCBI lineage: Eukaryota > Viridiplantae > Streptophyta > Magnoliopsida > Dipsacales > Adoxaceae > Sambucus > Sambucus nigra. The sequence goes on from OX422211.1 coordinate 336,460,483, forward strand.
CATACGTTATAATATAGACGAAACATTTTTTTATCTGTACTAATAACATTTTTTCTATCTGTACTAATAACATTTTTTTTACAGCAAAAATGTCTCCTTCAGATGTTAGGGAGAAGATGATGATGCTGTTTATGATGATGTCGTCGTCTGGGTTCGGTGGTAGCGGAGGCGACGAGGGCTCCTCCGCCCCTAGGCTCCCCAAATATGGAAAATTTGGGATTACCGTCGAAAACAAGTCGGAGCTTTTAGCGAGATCCCTCGAGCTGCTAAAGACGGTCATCGGCCCGGGGTTTATGAGTTGGAAGGAGGTGCCGTATGAGCTCAAGTTAGCTGTTTGGGCGGCACTACAGGTAATATTTATATGAATATTTCAATTTCAATTTCAATTTATATTTATATTTATATTTATATTTATATTTATATTTATATTTATATTTATATTTATATTTATATTTATATTTATATTTATTCGCAACTAACATTGTATTTGTTGGACAGGAACAATTCAACTTGGATCCAAAGCTACGCGATTCCGTCTTCGAGCAGTTGAGGGAGCAACACAAGACGTGGAAAAAAAATATGCGGACACGGTACTTTGGAAAAACACGAGAGACCATTTTACAATGGCGCGGATCCGTCCCGCCCAAGGAGCCGATCTCATTGGCACAATGGCAAAAGTTCATTGACAATGAGATCGAGGATCGACAATTGGCATCTCGCCAATCGGGGAGGGAAAATCGGGCTAAAAAGACGGACGTGCACTACTCCGGCCGGACCTCTTACGCTGAGGTGGAGCATAGGATGAAGGTAATATTTAATTTATCTATAACTACAGAAATATATTATTGGATATTATTTTACTTTGCGGGGCCGATACTAATTTTACTTTACTTTATTTTATTTCAGGGGGTAGGGAGTGGGCCAGGGGGTAAGCCACATAGGCTCGATACTTATGTGGCTCTTCGGACGAAGAAGTGGAAGGACAAGGAGGTGTCCCCGAGCGTCGCGGCCACGATTGTAAGTAATCCGACAGTTTAATTATTGTTAATTATGTTATAATTTTTTAGTTTACTTATTTTACTAATCATGTGCTTTTTGTCGTTTCAGGCAAAGCTCAAGGAAGTGCATGAGTCGCAGTCTGATGCCGACAAGGCATCTTTGTCCACAGACGCACTCAGCCAAGTGCTTGGCTCTGATCGCAAGGGGAGGACAAGGGGAGTGAGCTCGCGGGTGGCCAAATCTAGGATCATCGGATTGGAGACGAGCGACATCGGGTTGGCTCGAACGGTGGATTCACACGACGCGAAGCTGTCCTGTTTGGAGGCGAAGGTCCAAGATATGTACGCATTCATGAAGCGTACGTTGGGTGGAGACCGTAAAGAGAAAGGGAAAGGGAAAGGGAAGGAGAAGGCGGTGGAGGAGGAGGTGCGGGAGGACGAGGAGGTGCGGGAGGACGAGGCGCAGGATGACGAGGATGTGGACCTCGCTGCTTCATCACCGACACGTTCGTACTTCGACGATCCACTTCCCTATTTGACGCCCTCCAACAGACCATTATCGATAATTGGTTGGCCGAGCGTGTTCATATTGGACATATTTGATGGCCAGCGGATACGGCGGGGATTGAGGGACCCGAACATCGTCGAGGGTGGACTAGTCCATGGACGTGTGCTTCAAGAGATGGAGTCCAGGGTGCTCGTCACGCATGTCATACCCGGGAAGGAGAACTCCCTATTGTGGTTGCGCGAACAATGCGGCACGGCGTATATTAGTGGGTGCGTCAATTCGTATGTCGTGTGGCCTACTCACCTCCTCAGTTTTATCTAAGACATGTAGTAACATTATTTTTAAGTTTGTCCATTTTAATTATATTTGGATTATATCGTCATATATATTATTTTTACTTTGAAGATTTGGATTATACTGTCATGAATATATATTTGCATTATCTTTAGTTTGTGTTGGATATATGATGTTTGGAACAGGTACAACGTTGCTATAACAGGTACAAATATACTGCTGGGCAGTGGCAGTGGCGGTGGCCATACTGCCCAGCAGATTTTTTTTAAATTCTGCCCAGAATTGTCACGGTCATTGACCGTGACAAAACCGTGACAACATTTGTCACGGGCTTGTCACGGTCAATGACCGTGATAATTTTTTTAAAAAGGGTCACGGCTTTGTCACGGTTTATAACCGTGACAAACGTGTCACGGTCATTGACCGCGACACGACCGTGACACAAAACGCGAGTTTTGTGTCAAGGTCAATGACCGTGACACGACGGTGACAAAAAAAGTTGTCTCGCCTCGAAATGTCACGGTCATTGACCTTGACAAGGTGAATTTGTCAAGGTCAATGACCTTGACAAATGGGCAGATTTGGTGTAGTGATAGTTCGAACTCAGACCAACTCCGGTTGGTAAAAGGGCGAGAACAAACCATATTCCTTTGTTTAGGAGGCGTACACTAGCTCAGACCAACTCCGGTTGGTAAAAGAGTGAGTGGACACGATAGTTCGAACTCAGACCAACTCTGGTTGGTAAAAGGGCGAGAACACGATATTCCTAAAAATACCAGCTCCGGTTGGTTAGGAAACCATACTCCTTTGGTTAGGAGGCTGACACTGGCTCAGACCAATTTTGGTAAAAGGGTAAGTGGACATGATAGTTCGAACCCAGACTAACTCCGGTTGGTAAAAGGGCGAGAACAACATTCCTAAAAATGCCAACGTGTTTGGCTAGGAAGCAAAATACTCCTAAAAATGCCAATCTCGGTTGGTTAGGAAACAAGATATGCTCTCAAACGCCAACTTATGTTGGTCGGGAGGTAAGATTATTCCAGAAAATACAAAATATTCCAAACTATATCAAGTATGGTTGGTCGGGGATCAAAACCCACTAATTGTAGTTGGTCGACGAGGAGAAAATATTGTACCAAGTATGGCTGGTCGGGGATAAAAACCCACTAACCGTAGTTGGTCGACAAGCATAATTTAACAACCTTGGTTGGTTGGAAAAATTTTCAACATTTTTATACTCACTACTCTATTATTAGGTGATTGAGTAACATTACTATAAAGTGTTTTCAACATTGTTATGCAAGCACAAATATAAAGTGTTTGACAAATAGAAGACAATAGCAATTAAGATTGTGAATAAAAATGAAAGTCTTTCATTAAAATTCAAAATAAATTACAAGTTACATTACATGGATATGTATACTAACTGTTACATCAGAAATTCCAATTCTATTGGTCTTTTCCCCTCAGCTTTTGAAACAGGTTCCTCGCTAGCAGGCGGATCATTTAAAGACTGAGGAGAATTAATGAAGTTAAAATCCTTCAACATCCTGACGTTCATCACAGAAGGACGATCTAGAAGATGCTCGGGACGAGATACCTCAAACTGAGAATGTAAATTGTAATCGCCGAGGTATTCCGTAATTAAGCTCCGAGGAATGGCACGAGCTGGGATCCACTCCATGTCCAAATTGAAAGGTGGCACAGGCAAGTCAAGTACCCCAGGATCATAATAGTCCCACAAATAGTGTCCCTGTTCGAGCTTCAGCACGCCCAAAGCATTCAACCAGCCTTGTTTATAGCCCTCATTATTGGCATTCTGGATACGAGCATCTAAATGGAATAGTGCCTCGTTGTATCCAGCCATCCAGAACTCCCTAGGCTGTTTGTGGAATTGGAATGTTAGCCTTTCAAGTTTCTCGTGGAGACTGTTGACAAAAAGCTCATTAGTCTCCAACACCGATTTCTTTACAGAAAGTTGTTGTTCCAGTTCTCTAATTTTCTTTGACATGTCAGACAAGGCTTGATTCTTTGCCATCAATTGGAATGCTTGGTTTTCCAGCGCTGATTGAGTATGAGCTTCTTCAACAGTACGACGAAGAACTCTTAATCGTCCCCGAGCAGGTGGAGTACTTTATTCCTCGACAACATTCTGAGCAACTCTTCCTCGCCCACGAGAACCTCTTCCTCGTCCCCGAATAGCGGTGGAAGGCCCAGCTCTTCTCAAAGCCTCTAACTCTTCTCGCAACTTGGCATTTTCCACTTCTAAAAATGAGACTCCTTCATCGGTGACCGGTACCAAGGCAGTGGAAGATGAAGCAACAGACCTCAGTTGAGCTAGTTCTTTTTGCAGATTGTTGTTTTCTTGTTCCAACAGCTCAGCGATTTGCCGGTGCCCTTCGACATCTGATTTCAATATTTTCTCTCTCACTTCATAGCCAGCAAGCATCTTGTCGTAGCCTATTTCATCACGAAGTTGTTTGATTTTCTTCTAACCCCTTCGTGCAAAAGAGCTGAAGACTCTTTATACTGCTGCTGAAGTTCATCGAGAGTACCTTGCAAGTCTTCAATCATTTCGTAATAAGCCACATTATTGGCCACAGCTCGGTCAAGTAAGCATTTCAGGTACTGATAAGCTTCGACTGCTTGCTCTGAAGCATCATGACCAAGGATGTCGGCAACTTTTGATGCATTCAGTTCTGTGTGACCAGCCTTATAATATTCATGACATTGCTGCATCAGCTTTGTATCATTAGCAGATAATAGATCCATCCTGGACAGAAACTAGCAGAGAAAGAAAAAATAATCATCAAAAAGAAGATCAAGACAAGAGGCAATCGTATGGAAGAAAAGAACTCAAATTTTATTAGATCATAGTGCAGAATTACAAAGATCTTGGTTACACTTGACAAAGAAGGAAATAAAACATATACCGAACAATTTCACACCTTTTCCTTGTCTCCCAAGACTTTCTCGGGAGGCTGGGACGAGGAGCTCGGTTGCTCGATGGGAACAATAAGTTGGTCGGCTGGAACTGGAACTTGTTCAGGAGGAGCAGGCAGAGATGAAAGCTCCTCGTCGGCAGGCTGAGTAAGGATTGAATCACCCACTACCATTGAAGATTCTTCGGAGGCAGCTTCATCCTCTTCTTCATCTTCAATAGTTGGGGGAGGACCAGGGAGATGTTGTTGAAACAGTTCTGAGTCCTCATTAACCTTCAATTCTTGAAGGGCAGCAACCCAACCATCTCGGAAGTATTTAAGACTCCCATATTGCACTTGAGTCATCATGGATGCTACCCCCCTATTCCACCCTTTGTCCCAACCAGTTCAGAAAGATTTTTTCACCACCATCTTTCTTTTTATCTTCTCCGAGGAGAGCTTCTCGGATAGAAGATCCTCGGTGGCCTTCAACTTAGCCTCCACCTCTTCCTTCTGGCGATTCACTTCTCGCAGAAGGGACAACTCTTCCTCAGCCAATTTAAACTTATTTTCAAGCTCCCCAAAGTTCGTGAGCTTCTCGGCATACTTCTTGTTCTCTTTCTCCAAATCCTTCGCTTTATTTTCCAAACCCTTGGAAACTTCAACAAGCTGCACCTTCTCGGCCTCAACTGCAGCCAACTTCTTCTCCCAATCAACCTTAGCCTCATCATACTTTTGACAGGAATCCTTTAAAGATTTGGTCAAACCCTGTAAAGCATCCTCTACCCCGGACGAGGAGTTAGAAGCCTTGATCGCTTCATCTTTCTTCACAATGGTGTTAAAACAACTCACCAGCTGAAAAAAAAAGAGATAACGATAAGTCAGCACAGAAATACATGTATTGATGGAAAGAAAGAAAATTCAGAAGATGAGAAACTTACTGAAGCAATGTGACGAGTAGCCAAGGATGTAAGCACATCCCTAGACATATTCTCCTCAATTCCTTGGACTTAAGGAATGGTCCAAGTCTTCACCGAGCTCATAGCTAAGCTAGGAGGAATAATAGTTGGAACACCAGCTCCACTAACTTGGAGCTGGGGAATGGTGTCAACCAAATTGACCGAGGAGGATTTCTTCAGTCTCCTCGGTGGCAGTTCAACAGTTTCAACCAAAGAAGAGCTTTTGGTTGGGGAGATGGTGATCACTTCCACAGGTGCATCCTTCTTGTTAGGAACCACTGGGGGCTTCTCGGCAGCCTTCTGAGGAGCAACAGAAGGAGCAGCATCTACCTTCTTTGTCCCTTTTTGGACATCAGTTTTGTTTCTTTTTCCATCTCCAACAGAGGTAGTCTCCTCAAAGATAGCAGAAACTCTTCTTTTACCCATTCTCTGAATCAAAGGAATATGAGAGTCTGGTGAAGAATCCTCAGGAGTTGGCACTGGTTCACTAGTGCTGACCACAGGACGAGCAGTAAAGGATGATGTATAGCTCCTGTACTGCAACAAGTATGAAGCAGACCTGATGTGCTCGTCTGCAACTTTCTGATGCAAACTCCAGATATGTTTCAAATGCTTAATATTAACTTCTGATTCTTTTGGAGTCTTTCTTTTGCTGTCAACTGCAAACAAATACATATTGCAATGTCAATCACGCATTTATTCAAACATAATGAAATCATAATTTCAGAAATAAAATAAAATGAAAATAATATGGAGGGCATTTGGGACCTTCATATGCTTCATCTCCAGTTAAAGGGGCATGTTGCCAATTTTTGATAACTACCCCATGTTCAAAATAATCCCTATTAGCATCAGGGAGGTTGACTACTAAAGCCCTATTTAAAAACCTAGTTTTTAAATAAAAAACATTATCTAAAACAGCCCATCTATAACAGTACATAATCTCAGGAATTCCTATACGGGTTTCGTGAGTTTGATTTAACCTATACACCCCATTAACTATTCTCCATGTGTTGGGGGGTTATTTTTGCAGGAACAACATCGAAATAATGACAGAACTCTAAGCACAAAGGGTTTGGTGGAAAAGAGAATCCACATTCAGCAATAAATAGGCTGGGGAACCAATGTCCCTCAGCCAAATGAAAGTAATTTGAAGGCTCAGAAAGATCCTCCAGAGTTACCCAAGATGGAATAGAAAAATCCGAACAAAATTTCTCAAGAGATTCAATAACATAAACCATGGCGAATAAAAGAGAAGAAGAAAGAAGATCTTACAGGAAAAAGGGAGATCTGTTGACAATGAACGAAGAAAAATATGAACGCACAAGAGAGAGAAAGACTATGGAAAACTCGAAAGCATAAATTGGAAAAGGTAGAAGATGATGGGACTGCCTACGAAGCTTAAATACTTTGCCTTGGGAAACGGCGAAAGAAATGATTACAAAAAAGAAACTATTGCGCTACCGGCGGCTAAAAGGACAAAAAGTGCACGAAGATCGAAGCGCTTATTCAAAAAGGCGGATTCCGCGAATTTGGAAGGATATTCAAATACAGAGAAAATGCTCCTAAAAACCAGGAAGGTCATTTAATATTGCCATATTCCGAGAAAGAATGTTCCATACTCCTCAAATTTTGAACTATGAAACATTGGGGGCTTCTGTTGATACCAAATTTAATCTGCTGACGTGGACCAATCATATGAAGACACGTGTCGATCTATATGGCACAATAGCAATGAGGAAGTTTATTTCCCCGACCAAGTCCTACTCACTCAGAGCAACAAGTGTACACCGAGGAACAGATCCCTCCGAGGAACTCACACGCTCCGAGGAACAGACTTCTTCGAGGAACTCTAATACTCCGAGGAACTCCTGAACGACGAGCAACTAAGGCGGTTCGAGCTGCATCTCGGCTATAACATTGATTGCCAGATAACCAACAGTTCAACTGGTTCATTAAATACTTATCCTTGACGCACACGCCTAAGAGCATTAAATGTATTACCCTTTCATATGTATATCGTTTAATGTATCACCCATTCAGATGACAGCCTCAAGCCTATAAATACATTGTATCACCCTCATTCAAGGGGACCGGAATTTCTTGAGAGAACTTGTAATCGAGAATTCCCAAAACACTCAGCAATAACATAACAGTGGACGTAGGCCATTCTTATAAGGCTGAACCACTTTAAAATTCTTTGTCTCATTTATTTATCTGTGATTGAATAATTAGAATGATCTAATTTTTTACATCAACAAGCAGTACAATCCATTACAAAGTTTCCATTAGCAAAGTTAATATATATCACTATCATCATCCTCAACCACTACGAGTTCTTCCGCATTTTCACAATATTCATCAAGTGTTTCGTCTTCATCATCAACGGCATCAAGGGAAATAATGTCTTCGTCCGATGGTACTCCTTTGTCTGTATCCATAATTCCAGCATCCGCTTCTGCATCGTTTCCTTGCAACTGACCAACATCAACTTTTATAATCTCAGAAGCCTCTGATGAAGCATTTTCCTGGTACACAAAATCGTTTGTTTCTGATACATCTGTGTCCATTTATTCCACCCCGAGATCATAGAAGTGTCTATGCTGGAATTCCTGAACAACTTGCCAATTTTTTTCCAATTTTGTGTCATTGAGATAAAACACTTGTTTTGCTTGAATGGCTAGCACATAAGGATCACTCTTGTACCACCTACCATTAACATTGATGCTTGTAAAGTGATCATCGATTTGTATTCCTGTTTTTTTCTTTTTATCAACTTCAAACCAGTCACACTCAAAAAGGAGAACTCGATTTCCTTTGATATACTCTAACTCGATAATATCGTTCAATACACCATAAAAGTTAATCTCTTCATTATTATGATTTCCTTTAACAACTAAACCGCTGTTTTGACTTCTTCTGCGATTGTCACGGTCTTTAGTGTGAAATCTAACTCCGTTTACTATATAACTTTTGTACTTATTTGCCCGTATGTCAGGACCACATGCTAATGCATATAACTGCTCAGTACATTTTGGAGACTTCTGGCCGTACAAGTTTTTCATCTATTAAAGAAAAAATTTGAATGATATAAGTTAGACCAATTATATTACTTAAAAAATAATTAAATTTATACATCAATATTATGTTATGATAACTTTACTTAAACTTACGCGTTCTTCAAACCAGCTAGGGAAATTCCTTCGACTTCTCTCTTCTAAATTCAAAAGGCTTTCTTTCTTCAGCTCCTCTATATGCTCACTAACAATGGTAATAATTATAACAATAAGCTTCATAGAAGTTGGAAAATTAATACTTAAGTAGATTACTTCCTAGTTATTAACTTACTCTATATATGGAGCCACTTTCTCACAATTATTCAACATATACCACCGCATCATTTCCATCTCAGTCACTGTGAGAAAGTCAAAAGTACATTCCCCAAAAGGGCGTACCTTTTGAGAGAATACATCCAATCCCTCATCTTGCTCCTCCCCGTTGTAATTTCTTTTCGACCGGTTGAGTTTAGTTTCAATCCCGTCAAAGTACATTGAGCAAGATGTTAAACATTCATTAACAATGTAGGCTTCTGCTATAGAACCTTTCGGTCGAGCTTTATTACGCACGTAATCCTTTAATGTGACCAAGTACCTATTAGCATTTACAATGATATAAATTACCACATGTTAAATCTATAAACTATACATAAAAAATAAGTATTTTGACTTAAACCCCCACTTTTAATGTCAAGTTTGACTTAAAATTAGGGGCTATGTCGAAGTAGCCCTAAAATATGACTATGAGTATATTGACATACCTTTCAATAGGATACATCCACCTATATTGCACCGGTCCTCCAAGCATAGCCTCTCGCGGTAAATGAATAACTAAGTGGACCATTATATAAAAAAAAGTCGGTGGATAAATCAATTTTAGTTTGAACAAAATCACGACAATGTCTTTCTCTAACCTCTTCAGTTCTTCTACATCTAGTATTTTACAACACAAATCTTTTAAAAAATTCCCCAAGTCAACAATTGCATTGTATACTTCCTTGCGCAAATATCCACGAGTTCCAATGGGCAATAAACGTTGTAATAGAACATGACAATCATGGATTTTCAACCTTGATACCTTACCATCACCAACGTTCACACACCGTGAGATATTTGAAGCATATGCATCTGGAAACTTCACTGATTTCAAGAACTCACAAAAACCTTGTTTCTCTAGCTTACTAAGTGTATAACATGCAGGCGGTATTATATATTTATCCCCATTCCGCTTCAAATGTAATTCCTTCCTTATCTTCATATCCTCCAAATCTTGCCTCGACTTTTATGTGTCTTTTGTTTTTCCGTCATTATTTAATAAAGTTCCCAACACACTCTCACAAATATTTTTTTCAATATGCATGACATCAAGGTTGTGTCAAAGTTTTAATGTTTTCCAATATGGTAATTCAAAAAAAATGCTTTTTCTTGTCTAGTTGAGCTCTTCAAATGTACGTTTCCTCTTTTTATTACCCGAATGTTTCCCCGGTATATAATCATTGACATGATTCAATTGTCGCAACAAATCATCCCCATTTAATTCCACGGGCTTTAACCGGAGCTCTTGCTTACCATCAAATTTTCTACTCTTCGTCCATATATGGTTGGGATCCAGATATCGGCGATGGTCCATATAACATATCTTACTCCTTATTCTTTTCGAAGAAGTATCTTTGTTACACATAGGACAAGCCATATAACCCTTAGTGCTCCAACCAGACAAATTACCATATGTCGAAAAGTCATTTATAGTCCACAAAACTGCCGCATGCATTTGAAAATTCGTTTTGGTGGATGCATCATATGTTTCTATACCAACTTCCCATAACTCATTCAACTCATCAATTAATGGTCGTAAATACACATCCATATCCTTACCTGGTGCCAGAGGTCCTGGAATAAGTAATGACATCACAAAAAATGACTCTTTCATACATAACCAAGGCGGCAAGTTATATGGCATAAGTATTACTGGCCACATGCTATATGAGTTGTGCATATTACCAAAGGGGTTAAAACCATCACTTGCTAGGCCAAGCCTTACATTACAAGGGTCTTGAGAAAACCACTCGTGCTCCGCATCAAAATCCTTCCATGCACTAGAATCTGCAAGATGTCTCAATACATTATCTTTGACACGTTTTTCTTTATTCCACTTCATATCATCAATCGTTTTTCTCGACATAAACAGTCCTTGAAGTCTTGGCTTTAGTGGAAAGTAACGAAGTACTTTGTGAGGAATGGGTTTACCCCCGTCATTATTAACCTTCCATCTAGACTCTCCACATATTGGACACTCATGTTTATTTTCAAGCTCCTTCCAAAACAAATAACAATCATTTTTGCATGCATGAATCGATACGTATCCTAATCCCAAGCCACGCAACATGCTCCTTGCCTCATAATCTGACTTTGGAAGTGTCTCACCATCAGGAAAAGCTTCCTTCCATAGTTCAAGCAATATTTTGAGTGATTTATTACTCCAGTGATTGATCACTTTCAAGTGGAGCAACTGTACGAGGAAAGACAGTACAGAGAATTTTTTTCAACCAGGATATAATTCACGCTCTGCATCTTTCAATAATTTATTAAAATTTGTCTTATCCCCGACACCAACTTGTCTAGGAGTACCGGTTCCAAACTCTTCAGCTAGACCAGCATCAAAGAAAAACCCTTTTTGCATGTCTTCCAACACTTCTTGCATCTCGTCCCCTTCTTCATTTTCATTATCAATCTAATCATCGACATCAATATTAGCATCATTAGCATCATCATGAACTATATCATTAGAACATTCCCCGTGATATGTCCATTTTGTGTAGGTGGTACAAATACCTTTTAAGAAAAGATGATCTTCTACTTCATCAATATTTCCGAGATCGATGTTAAGACAATTGCAACATGGGCACCTAATGTAACTGTTGGGTCCCATATGATCCTTTGCAAATCGAATGAATGATCTAACACCCAAGACATACTTTTCACAAAATCTATATGTTTCTTTCATCCAACTCTTATCCATCTAGTTCACATGAAAATCAAATACATTAAAATATTAGTTTATTATTTCATATAATATTTTTGTTGTCTAAGATTCCAGACCATAAGACAAAATATGTTTATTCATAACCACTAATCAATATCCATAAAACTAGAGGATATAGGGAAGCCCTCAAGTCAAAACACAGTATTTCTAATTAGGTTCCCACTACATAAACCTAAGTCCCCTTATTAATGAAAAGCAACACCCAACATTAACAATAAAACAGGTGTTTTCGTCAATCTTATTAAAAAATTTCTACATATATATACTACCTATTGGGCAGGCTCGCTACATATACGCTGCGTAGCAAGTTAAGTAGAAAAAAAGTGGGATCTAGTAATATACTAAACAAAGTCATAGTAAATACCTTGAAATTATAATCCACAATTCGAAGGGTACAAGTCATTGGAACAAATAAATTACATATTATTGTTACAAAATAGGTCTTAACAATGGTTTAGTACTAGAAAAAATAAATTAGTGATTCCATTATGATGACTGTTAATCAAACACCCAATTTTCACCAGTTAGAACTTTAAAAAAATAAGAATCGTATTATATATTTATATTCAACAGATAACTCTTCACTAATTAACATCCTCGAGATAAAAATTATGTTTTTTGAGTAATCTAATAGGAATCTAATTAACTATCACCCTAAATAGGACCACAAACTCGATTTCTTTTAAAACTATTTACCCGTCCTATTAAAACTTTCTTAATGTAAAACGCAAGACATGGTAGAGCGTCAATGTTGGTAGATTTAAAGGAGCACGGAAAAATAAACTTTGAATATACGAATTTTGAGAACACTGTCAAAATTCATGTCTATATCTAAAACAATAAAAGTACATAGGTATGCACCAATAAATTTAACATAAACAAGATATTATCAAGATCCTACTATTAAACAGAATAAAAATATGAATGAGATAGGGGTTATCACAAAAAATCAGCAAACACAACAAGAATAAATCAATACACGCAAATAAGAAAAAATCAGCACACACCAACAAGATTAAATCCCCAAAATTTTATTTCAAGATTAAATCCCTAAAAATTTATTTCAAGATTTAACAAGATTAAATCTATAGAATTATGTCAAACAATATTTGTTTCGAGATTAAATGTGTCAAAATAACCCAAAACCCACTTAAAAAATGATTTTATTTTTCAAATTCTTATATATTGTATATTAATGTGTTACAAAACAAGATTACAGAGAGAGTGTGTTACAAAAGAAATCACAAAACAAGACTAAGGGTATTACAAATATTACAAAACAATACTTCCAATCGTTTTAGCTAAAAAAATGAAACCTAAGCGATGAAATTTAAGGGGTTGTATGGATTTTAGCCTAAAAATTACAACACGAATGTGGGGATTTTGATGTGAGAGAATTAATAAAGACCCAAAATCATACCTAACCCCTTTTTTTCCCAATCTGAGATAAAGATCTAACCAAAAAGTTTTACCATTTTGGACTCCCAAACGTTTTGGCCATGAACTCCCAAATGTTTTGGACTCCCAAACGTTTTTGGACTCCCAAACGTTTGGCCATAAACACAAAGATCACCGAGAGATGGACTCCCAAACATGTTCAGATCACCGACAAAGAGAGAGAGAGAGAGAGAGAGAGAGAGAGAGAGAGAGAGTACCTGATTGAGATCGTTTTGATTGGAGGGGCTGAGATGGAGATCATTTTGGACTCCCAAACGTTTTGGAGCGGCTGAGCTAGAGATCGTTTGGTTTTGGAGGGATATTAAAAAAGAGAGTACCTTTTACCACAAAATAAATGGTTGTCAAAAAACATATATATTAGACCACGAAACTAATTTCGTGGCAAAAATAATATATTAACTACTACGAAATATTTCGTTGCCAATAATAAAAATTTTGTTGCTAAATATTTCGCATTTAGACCCAAGCGTGGGAAGACGGGGGCGCCAATTTTTTGGGACCTATTATAAACGAAATTTTAATTTTCGTTTCCAAATCTAATACTTTCGCCACGAAATAAATTTCGTAGCAGATGTTGATATTTAGCCACAATTTTTTTTTTGTAGGTAAGAAAATCGCAGCTAAATGTAAGTTTTGTTGTAGTGTCATTTAATTTCACTTGAAACCTATCTTGCTAAATTTAAAGGTTAAATGTGTTAGTTTTGTTTGCATACTCTAGCTTTTTGTGCTTCATATTATATACCCTTGCTAGGTGTATGCATGTTTTGTCATTTTCTAGTCATTGCTTTATTTCATATCCTATACTAGAAATCATGACTTGTTTATCTTTTTGTATTATATTTGCTTATTTTTGTTTGCATTAAATGAAAAATTCAAAAACATTTTTGTTTATCATTTGTGTTTTATTTGTTTCATTTAAGCTTAATGAAAAATAACAAATGATTTTTGTGTGTCTTTTGAGTATATTTTTTTTTTGGATTAAAAAACGTCAAAAACTCAAAAGATTTTTAGTTTTTGTGTGTATTTTAGTTTGACACACTTTATGTGGCATACACTTGTGTTAGAATTCCATCTTTTACGCTCCCATGTGGCTAGAACTTTTGGTTTAGATTATCAATCCTTATTATGTTCTTTACCATGCTTACAAGGAGTAGTTGGATTTTGTGTTGATTTAAATGGATTCTATTTTTATATGCCACTATTCACACATGCACGAGCTCACTTAAAATTTTAATGTCACGTGTTATATTTGAGCTTTGTGAGGTGTTGTCCTACCAATCTTGTCATCTACATATTTGTGACCTAGGAGGACTAGTGCATGTAAAAATTCGTTGCACATGAGTTTGTGAGATATAAAAAATAATATATAAATGTGCACGGGGAAGGGCTCCAAAAGGAATAATAATCCTTTGCGATTGTAAGCCACCGTTTGAAATGGACCTAAAAGAAATACGTGGTCCAAAGGCCTAAAAACAGAAAAATGGCACTAAAAGATAAAATAATTGCCAAGGCCTATGTTTAATTGATATATTCATTCAATATAAAAAGAATATATAAGCTTCTTGAGGGAGATTGGATGGTATATCAATGGTTTGCACAATGTCCGTTTATCCTAGTGGTCTTTATTGTCATGACTCTATTTGGTTTGTAGAATCATCAAAACTCTAGGCTTGTATGCATTGTGTATGTTTGTTCATTGAGTTCAATCTATTTTGTCACGTGAGGTTATATTCAAATGTGATGAAGTTTGCAATCAAATGAGAACTCCATGAACATGTTTTAAGTGATTGGGTCTAAATTTAATTGTTACTTGTTCACACCCCAACACTTTCGTTTCCATATGACACATTTTTTCCATACGAGTGTGAAAGACTCCTATTATATTTTGTGTGTGTCATTTGTGTGTTTATATCTATATATGTGTACTTACGTCTATTAGTTATATCTTATGTATACATATATTTGATATTTTTGTTTAGTCTTTGTCGTGCTTTCTAGTCCATTTATGCTTTAATTCATAATTGGTATCTATCTTGTTGCATTCTTTGTTGATATCACATGCTTCATACTTTATGTATCTTATTGGTATCTATTTCTTGCATCTGAGTTGGTATCTATTATTAATTGTTGGATTAGTGATGCTTTTGTTGTCCGTGTGCTTTAACGTTCTCATCACTTTATGCACAATTACATGTTTTAGCTTGTTATCCCATTCCATTTTTAGCCTTTGCTTATTTTAAGATAAGTTATTTGGGTGTTTATGCTTTCAATTTGGGGAGATAAGTTAATTTTTAACTCTTTAGCCTTTGTCTAATCCTGAACAAAAAGGGGGAGAATGATAGGGGGAGAAATGGTATCTTATCCTATTATAATCGTATCTTAGTTTGGGGGAGATTTATCTTAGGGGGGGACGTCTTTCTAAGTTTATCACTGTTGATAAAGGGAGAGAATTAATTTAGGGGGAGTACTTACTTTACTTGAATTAAATATTTTGATATTCCCTATGCATGTAATGTGTTTGCTCAAGTGTGCAGGAATTATATTATAAGTGGCAACTTTCACCGGCAAAGATCATGATCCTTTGGGTTGTTTGAGTCAAGCATTGTATTTTTATTTTGGGTGGGACTTTTTATTAGTCTAGTAGAGCTTGACGGCCCTTTAGGATTTTTGTTTGGTTTTTGTTCCGGAATAGCCAAAGGGGGATATTTGTAAGGACAAAATTCTCCAATTGAGTCTTAATGTAGTTTTGGCTCAATTCCGGACAAAAACGTTTATGTCATAGGATAGTGTTTAAGTGTACCTTTCAAGCCTATGATGTGTTTAGTTGAAGACGTAGCGGCAAAGAGTATAAAGCTTCATCAAATGCCGAGTTTATGTGCCTCGTTTCAACGTCATCAACAGTAGTTCCACGCTCCCAAGGTATGAATGCATTATATATATATATATATATATAGGAGCTTGGAACAAGTTTATTGGGTGTTAGGTTTTAAAACCGTGTTTTGTTTTCAGAAAGATTTCTATTAAAACTTTAAAATAAAGTATATAAAGTTTCTGGGCAAAAATAGAATTTTACAAACTTTCTGTAAGTTCGTTCGATATGTCGTTCGAACGAGTTTTTCGTTCGAACCAGATGTCGTTCGAACGAGTTTGCCAACGAGTTCCCATTTTGGCTACTGGAACTTCGTTCGAAATGTCGTTCGAACGAGATGGCTGTTTGAGGGAGATTTCACACGAGTTTCTAACGAGTTCACACAGGAACTTCGTTAGAAGCCTCGTTCGATTCGAACGAAAATGTCGTTCGAACGAGATGTCAGGCGGGAAAACTTTTTGGCAGTTTTTAACAGTTTTACCCCACTAACTTTTTGCTGAATATCTATGTGCGGGAAACCAACTTTTTCTTTTATCTTTTTCATATCCTTCTAACTCCTAGAGAGTGTTTTGAGAGCAAAATCATAAAGAGAAAAAGATCAAGTTTTGAGTGTTAATTTTCAAAGAGAAAATCATTTGCCACTCTAGTTTTCACCCATAGTTTTGTTTATCCAAGTTCATATAAATACATCTTGCTTGGAGTTTGGCACCGGGTTTGTCTCTACACCGAATTGAAGAGATTGTTTGGATTTTCTTCTAAATCCCTCAAAGAAGAAGAATTGTTTAGCTGCGGCTTTCTCACATGGTGAAAGGCACCATGTGTGGTTGACGGTGTACCTATTGTCCGATCGGTGAGTCCGAGATCACGGTGGAGCTCCATGATCATCCACTAGGAAGAGGTGGTTACAAGAAGACGCGTCAAGGATTGAGAGGGTTCGAGTTGAGGAAGTAAGTCATCTGTCTTGTAAATGCAAATTCCGTACTTAGTGGATTTGAGGCTAGGGCCGTCCGAGGTTTTTTCCCGTTGTGGGTTTTTCCTCGTACATCGCGACGTAGTGTGATTGATTTACTTTTATCTTGCATAATCACCTAGAACGCGTGCTTAGGATAATTCAAGATAAACTTGGTTTTAATTGTCACACTTAATTTAATTTGGTGCTAATTAAATTTGGGTAATGTTTATTTAATTCAAGTCTATTATTAAAATTGGTTTGGCCTAATTTGGAAATATTGATAAATATGACTTAGGCAAATTCTAGTACTTGGATTAATTAATTGTGTTTAAGTGAAATTAACATAAGCGTGTGTTTGAATATAATTTCACTTGGTTTTTAATTTTAATTTAAAGTAAATTAAAATTTTTTGTTTTTTATTGAACCATCACCTTTACGCTTCCGCATATCTTTCTCAACAAGGAAATTGATTTTAAAGTAAAAGGATTTTAAAATAAGGGGGCTTTTTGCAATGGGAACAAACGTAAATGGGTCTAGGAACACCTCTCACAAAATGACTAGGACGCTCTCTCCTACGGGCAAATGGACACCTAGGTGGGTTAGGTTGTTAGCCATATGCATCCATCCAAACTCGGGAAACAGCTTGGGTGCAACATGGGAAGTAGACACACCATCATAACCAATTTCTAGTCTTTTTACATTACTCAAAGAGGTACCGGGGAACATCTTTCCAATCTTCTTAGATGTGTCCTCAATAGTGACTTTGACCTCCCGAGCACTTTTGAGATCTTTCTCGAGGTGGGATACATGGACTTCAAGTTCACTCTTTTCCTAGCCTAAGACGATCAACTGCTCACATGAAGAAACTCTCACCTTCTCGAATTTAATCGTCGACGCCTCACACACCCTCAAAACTTCTATTTATATCTCCAAATCTAACACCTTAAGATCTAAATCTTTATTTAACTTCTTCTTTAAAGTCTCGGTTACAAATCTCTAAATGCCTTTTGGAGATCCCTTTCTCCCACACTTGCAATCTCATCCTCACACTCACTATTCCCCGAATGGCTCGAAACATCATTGAGGCTCTCACGTATACAAGTGTCCACATCGTTGTGGGACAAACTAAGTGTGCTCACGTGACTAGATATGAAAGCAATACACTTTTCATGTGATGATTCATTACCGGAATCATCCAACTCGATGACATTATTGCTAAGAGTGGCCATATTAGCAATCTTCTTTCCCTTTATCTTTAGTACAGTGGTACACTCAAAAGCTTTGGGCCCTTTCCTCTTGCACTCATAACACCTTATATCTTCCTGTTTATCACCGCTATGTTTGTCCTCATCTTTCTTTTTATTTTTCTTAAAAATATTTTAATTGGAAGAATTTTCTTTGGACAATTTGAGAAACTTTTTTAGCAAATAAGGCCAAGTCATCTAAATCAACCTCACCTTCAGAATCAGACTAAAAAACTCTCTCTTGTTTTTTTCTTAACCTGAGTCTTGAAAGTTATCCCTCTATCCTTAGGCTTAACAATTTCGGGAACCATGTCGATTTCATAAGTTTGAAAGTATCCTACAAGTTCTTCTAACCTAAGTTCATTTAATATACCCAGTGAATTCAAAACATTGACTTTCGGAATAAAACACTTAGGAAGAGATCTTAAAATATTTTTAACTACTCTTGACTCTTTAATTTTCTCGCCTAAATTAAAACTCGTGTTAACTATGTCCCGGAATCTAGCATAAAACTCATCAAAACACTTAGACTCTAACATAGTGATAGTCTCAAACTAGGTGATCAAAATTTTCAATTTTGACGCCTTAACCGCATTAGTACACTAATGTGTTAATTGTAGGACATCCCATGCTTCTTTTGACGTGGTGCATGTCATAATACGACAGAACTCGTCAGGGGTGACGACTCCAGAAATAGCACTAAGGCCTCGGGAGTTATAGGTAATCCATTTGTAATTATCTTCAGTCCAATCAGACACAAGTTTGGGATTGGTGACATTTTCAACGGTGATAGAGGTAGGAGTCCACCATCTTTCACATATGAGCCAAACTCTTTCATCAATATCTATTAAAGAATATCTCATGCGGGCTTTCCAATAGGCATAATTTATGACATCAAAGACGGGCATCCGATTATATAAGTTATCCATAGAAAAAATTATGATTTTTTAAAAATCAAAAATTTCAAAACGATTGATGTCACAATAATTTTGCGAAAAAAGTATCTCATGGTAATTTGGTTAAACCTACTCTTATACGAATTTGAGAAAGTGGGATATGATACCAATTTGATATTTCACAAATTTTAATGGATTAAACTCATTTAAACTAGATTTCATTCTCAGACAAACCAAAATCCAATTTTAATAAAACCTAAACATGCATCTGGGTGATTTAAAGGATTAAAACAAAAATAGCATGCAATTTTTAGGAAAAATCCCCGAAAGGGGCAAAAACTTTTATTTCACTAATAAAATGTAAATCGTAACTTACAAACTTACAAGACAAATACTATAATAAATTTCCATAGAAACCCACAAAGCTCACAACCTTTACATCTGTAATGACTCCATCGAGGATCACAAGAACCGCAACTCCTTCTTCAACAGTGAATACCCTCGATTATCTCTAAGTCAGCAGTAGAGATAGCACTCCATAAGAATAAACTTTGACAGAAGCGTTTCGATTCCAAGGATGATTCACAAAAGTAATTGGAATGTGTTTGTGTTAATCAAAAAGGTTTTAGCCCTAAAAAGTGAAGATTTAATTGCATTTGTTCTGAAGATTGCGTAAAGTAAAAGCCTTAATTGAAAAGCTTCACAAAATAGGTATTTATAGGCTAACAAAATATTATGAGGCGACGCAGGCCGTTTGAATGAATTCAGCATGTCGTTCGAACGACAGTGAGAAGTCGTTTGAACAATTCAAGAAACGACCTGATAAAAATCAAAACAGTATGTGGTCGTTTGATGCACATAATAAACGAGGCATCTCGTGACCTTCGAATGATATGTCCATGTCGTTTGAACGACATACCCAAGTCGTTTGAATGATTGGAGAGAAAAATATTATTTTTAAAAGTCCTCCTATAGGTATTTCAAAAACATTTTATGTTCAAAAAACACCTCAGTTTGATAAAAAAATATTTTATAAAATATATTCCCATACTTAGTAAAAAATCTAAGTAATTCAAAACAAAATATATACCAAAGTATACGTCATGTCGTGTAAATATTGAAGATGGATGATATTCGGATCTGTCTTCTTGAATGTGTAAACGTGAACTTCCTTGACAGTTGTAATGGGATATGACATACTCAATGTAAAATAGAGACTATGAAAAATATGTCCTTACAACGATGTTGTCCCTGAGAGGTAGGATCCTTCGCGAGAAGACTTGGAATAGCTACTTCTCTCATTTTTGGTGGAAGTGGGTGGCATATCCCTCCGAGATGGTGCAGTAGTGGACTTGTCTTACAACGTCTGAGCCAAATGCCTGCCTGACTCTTGCATGGCTTCCTGCCCTTTGGCAAGATTTATTAAGATTCCTCGAAGATCTGCAACATTAGGAGGAGCATATGGATCTAGAGCATTGTCTGCAGCTAAAAGGCTGCTCTCAGGAACGTTCGTCATCCTTTAGAAAAATTTCTAGGGGAATAATTGAATAGGATGGGTAGAGAATGATGACCAACAATCATTCCCACAGATGGCGCTAATATGTTGATGTCCAAAATTGGTAGAAACTTTATCTTAGCTAATAATTACCAATTTAATAATCATAGATAATTAGTTGAGTAATGTAAAGGAAAATAATAAGGAACAACAAATATTTTTAAAGTCGTTCCGCTTATGGAAACCCTACATCCACTGTTATGGTATTATTATTACTGAAGTAGTTACATAAAAATTTGGGTAATCATGCGGGTGTGTACTAGACTTGTCCCTTGAGCTAAGGAAAATAAGATATTTATAATGGTCCCGAAAATCAAGGGGCGGAATGCTTTTATATATCCAAGCATTTGCACTCGTACATAATGAATGAGACTATTGATCTTCTAAGGCATGTGTGAAATGTCTCTTTATAATTCCCAGGTGAATGACCCTTCTTCTTCTTGATGATTTATCTTCTTAAGCTGGTCTGCTAGTATGTCGAGAAAGTAGTTCGGGAGCCGACCAAATGTAAATAGAGTGCTGAGGTGTATACTCATGAGGACAGGTTTCCTAATATCATAGATCCACGTGGCATGAATAATTTGGCCCACAATAATAATCATTAAATAACACTATATGGGAGTGTTATAATTTTATTTATTTATTTATTTTAACGTTGATTAAGATTTAAGAGTTTTGAAAGTATTTCAAATGTTATTAAAAAATCTTATTGATGCGAATTGATCTTAATGATCTACTTTATAACAATTGACTGAGAGTTGTAAAGTTCAACACACTAGAGTTATTTCATATAAGATAAAGAAGTCCAACTCTTAACTTTCATACCATATAATAACGTACCGTAATTAATATTACAAGAAGTAAAGCATAATTGTTGAAAGAGCTCCAAGAGGAAGGGTGTTCAAGGTCTTTAGTAATAGAGATTTTTAACATTAACACCATCACATGAAACCTTTATTGGTTAATGCCCTTCAATTCAATGAAAGACTAAAATACCTATAGGTGTTTTAGTTTTTCTTTTCTTTCTCACACGTAAATGTATCATCATTTTTTACATGTCTATTTTTCATCAAATCAACTTATATACATAGAATCCATTCGACAAGATGTATCAAGTAATACTTATAATGACAATAAAATTATACACAAAAATTGTGTGATGACTTATCGATCGTCTGCATACATATGACAGGAACTGTTACAACAATTGAAGCACCTCAAAGAATTTACTTCCAGATTGATTCTGACAAGACACTATTTAAAATACTTTAGACTAATTTATTTTGCACGAAAAAATCATTTTCTATGGGGTGAAGTTTTCAGTTACAAGTTTAATTTATTTACACTTCGTCTAGTAAGCCATATTAAAATTATTATGTGTGACTTACAAACTTAATTAGTAACCAACTTTTCATTTAAAAATTGTTCCTAGTATATATGTGTAGAAAAATGTCTCATCGAAGAGAGAAAATTAAACAAAAGAAAAAAGTGATGAATTTAAAGAGTTATGTAATTTACATATCCTAATTGGGAGAAGCCCTAATTGAAGCAGAGAGCAAATGTCGGGATTTCCACCCTAAAACAAGCTTATTCGTGGCCAACTTTTCTACCCTATAACCATCATTAAATAGTCCTAACAATAACCTTGCTTGACATTGATTTGCAAAGCTTATGTTAAGAGACAAAATCCCACCTCATCTAACTAATCGGCGCATGAAATACACATACCCTTTTAACAAATAGTCATGTCATTTACGAATGGTCATAACCACTTATGAATAGACATCATTTTTCACGAACAGTTGTGTCCTTTCTGAATGATCACGACCATTCACGGATGGACACAACTTTTCACGAAGCATTATGTCTACAAAATTAATTTAATAACAATTTTCATTCAATTAAAATTGTTATTAAAGTATAATAATTTTCAATAATTTGTTTAATGATAGATTTAAATTGTGTTGTATATACAAATTAATTTATGTTATAGGTATGAGGTAAAATGAGCACATATTTGTGTAATGATAGATTTAAGCCCAAAATAAATGCTTTATCGGAATACTATACTAACGACTATGCCTAAATGAGAATTCATGTATTGCTATTCCATAAACAGGTCCTCTGGTCAAGTGCTGATCAATGGCAAGCACATGCTCTCATTCTACAACTAACCAAGCCCGTATATTATTTTCAAACACATGTCCTCGTTCTAAACTAGCTGTATGTTGTGGTTTTTACGTAGTTTTTGCTCAAATACTTATTAAACAATGAGTAATTCTACCTTGCCCGCATGGGGACCGCCTGGGAACCGCATTCAGCAACGTTTTTTTTTTTTTTTCTTTTGTGTTTAACCATTGATATAAAAATAGTTTTTTATATAAAAAAAAAAAGTTTTTCATATAGAAAAACAGTTTTTTCCATTAATATAAAAAAACAAATTTTTTTATTGAAAGTAATTTTTTTATTAAAGTTAATATTTTTTTTATAAATAAAAAAAAAATTATGTTTTTGACATGATATCGCAATTGATAAGTGACGTTGGCGCGGACCCATAAAATATCGCGATTAATTAGTGCCGCTGGCGCGGATCCACATTCAACAAATGATATAGACTCAGAAATGTGGGTCCGCGTCAGCGGCACTAATTAATCGCGATATTTTTTCATAAAAAAATATCGCAATTAATTAGTTCCGCTGGCGCGGACCTACATTCAACAAATGATTTTAATCCGGGAATGTGGGTTCGCGCCAGCGGTACTAATTAATCGCGATATTTTTTAATAAAATATCGCGATTAATTAGTACCGCTGGCGCGGACCCACAATCAACAAATGATGTGGACTCGGAAATGTGGGTCCGCGCCAGCGGCACTAATTAATCGCAATATTTTTTTCATAAAAAAATATCGCAATTAATTAGTGCCGCTGACGCGGACCCACATTCAACAAATGATTTGAATCCGGGAATGTTGGTTCGCGCCAGCGGTACTAATTAATCGCGATATTTTATTAAAAATATCGCGATTAATTAGTACCGCTGGCGCGAACCCACATTCCCGGATTCAAATCATTTGTTGAATGTGGGTCCGCGCAAGCGACACTAATTAATGGCGATATTTTTTTATGAAAAAATATCGCGATTAATTACTCCCGCTGGCGCGGACCCACATTTCTGAGTCTACATCATTTGTT
The DNA here is from genome assembly GCA_949130495.1 of Sambucus nigra. Classification (NCBI taxonomy): domain Eukaryota; kingdom Viridiplantae; phylum Streptophyta; class Magnoliopsida; order Dipsacales; family Adoxaceae; genus Sambucus; species Sambucus nigra. Next base: position 336,484,430 of record OX422211.1, read on the forward strand.
GAATGTGGATCCGCGCCAACGGCACTAATTAATTGCGATAGTTTATGAGTCCGCGCCAACGTCACTTATCAATTGCGATATCATGTCAAAAACATAATTTTTATTTATTTATAAAAAAAATATTAACTTTAATAAAAAAATTACTTTCAATAAAAAAATTTGTTTTTTTATATTAATGGAAAAAACTGTTTTTCTATATGAAAAACAGTTTTTTTTTTATATAAAAAACTATTTTTATATCAATGGTTAAACACAAAAGAATAAAATAAAAAAAAGTCGCTGAATGCGGTTCCAGGCGATCCCCACGCGGGAAAGGTAGAATTACTCTTAAACAATAAACTTCGTGGCCCATCGCTGATGCAATGACAGAGACATAGTTGTTACCAAAGTTTTTGTAATATATTCTAATATGACAAAAGCAAAAAAGTGGGTTATGTTTTATAATGAGAATCTCCCAGATGAAGCCTAATAGAAACAAATCAAACTATTTTTTAAATAAAAATTCCCGCTAGGCATCTTTGGTTATAAAAATGAGTTAAATTGATTCTTAAACAATATTTCTAGACTAAAATACAAAACGAGTTTGTTCCAAAAGGGATATTTTCTGGAATATTCATAGGTCTATGTGATGCACGTACCCCAACTAAAGGCACTAGTTCGTACTACTATAGAAGGAAAAGATGGATATGTGTCACCAACCCACCAATTTGTCTCCCCCTCTCTCCGCAAGGAGTTTTACAATGTTGTTTATTTGTAAGTACGCTTTTAAAATAGGGTGCGGGCGGCTATCACACTCTAAAATGCCTCCACTACATTTTTTTAATCGATTCAACGTATAAGAATTAAAATATCCTCTCCTCTTTTCATTTAGAACTTGTTCTTGGAATGTTATAAAAATGTCACATAGAAGTGAGAAAATTTGGCACAAGAAAAAGATTAGGAATTTAAAGAGGTACGTAATTTACATATACGAATCGGGCGAAGTCCAAAGTGAAGCAGAGAGCAAACGTCGGGATTTCCACCCTAAAACAAGCTTATTCGTGGCCAACTCTTCTACCCTGTAACCATCATTAAATAGTCCTAACAATAACTTTGCTTGACAATGATTTGCAAAGCTTATGTTGATAGGACAAAATCCCACCTCACCCAACCAATCGGCCCATGAACCACCGTCCTCTCCTCTTGCGCAATAGAGTCGGGCCAACGATCCAAATATTTGCGGGCCGAGAAAGACCCGTTCCACGAGTGCTCCGGCCCTACCTTGCATCGGAAACCCAGCCTCAAGCGAGTCATATAAAGCCGAGTAATGGTGCAAAGTATCCATAAATCGACCCACAAACCCTCCCTCCATCGCGGGCCCAACTTCCTCCTCCACTAAAGTCACTAATCGCGGATTTAACGTTTTAGCTTCCGATAAAAACGACGCAACTGAATCCGGTGCGCGATAGCTAAAATGCGGCAAATGCAACATACAATTCATAACAAGTGCTTCCCCTCTAACTAACTTCAAAGCAGTCGATCTAAACGTCTCGTCAGGGTCCAACCTACACTGATGAAACGAAAACGGCTGACTGATGGATGCTGCAAATGCAGTCAACCGTCTGCCAGTCTCCTGAACGGTGGCAATCGACCGTCTGCCGCTTTTGCCCCGGGACAACGCCGTGATCCGAAGGTGCGGGCTCGGTGGGCCATCCTTTCGAGAAACTAGTGCTTGCATTAATGAGGCCCATTGGATCCCCTCCATGATATCATAATCCACGATATGCACCCTCCTATCATGTGTAACGGCTTCTAAAATAGCTTGATTGGATGTGAAGTGTCCAAACTTGAGATACGGGGACATGTCTTGTAATAACTCAAATGCAGCTAGAACATCAGTTTGATTGTCCGGGGATAAGTTTTTATTGTGTACACCACCTGCGCCTTCAAGCAAACCTTCCAGGGCTTGGGTAAAATGCTCCGCGAGCCGTTCCATGTTGGAGCCGGTTTCTGAGGAAACTAATTCATTGAGCCGAATCAATATCACACGAGCCAGATCTCGGCTCATAGTAAGAGCCTCGGCTGCAGCCATTAAGAGATGGATCAGCCTTAACCCCTTTGTATCCTCAGACGGCGTCGTTTCGTCTGTGGTTGAAACAGAGTGGGACCCAGTTTTGAAATCGAAGTGGGGCCCACTTGTAGTATTATCATCGACCATGGAATCAATAAGGTCGCGGAAGTCCACGTGGCAACCGGAGAGAGAGTCCCAGTCGATGACCGGCGACCAGTTGTTGAGGTTGCAGTATGGGTCATCTTCTGACGTGGCACCGGTGGTGGTGGTGGTGGTGGTGGTGCTGTGATCAGATAAGTCGAGTTGAGCATAGGTGTCATGGACCACCGCCATGGCCATGCTTAATTAAGCAAGTTTCAGACAAGAGAGAGAGAGATAGAGAGAGAGAGAGAGGGTAGTAGTGTTTTAAGACATAAATTAAGGAAATGCTTACTAGATCATTAGAATTAGTACGGTTTATATAGGACGGTAAGAGTATTTTTATAATAAGGCTTCATCAATAATAGGTATTTATAGGCTAACAAAATATTATGAGGCTAACAAAATAATAATTATTGCCTTTATGAAAAAATAATATTTTTATAACAAGATATTTTTTTATGAAAAAATATCGCGATCAATTAGTGTCGTTGGCGCGGACCCAGATTCAACAAATGATTTAAATCCGGGAATGTTGGTTCGCGCCAGCGGTACTAATTAATCGAGATATTTTTTATCGCGATTAATTAGTACCGCTGGCGCGAACCCACATTCCCGGATTCAAATCATTTGTTGAATATGGGTCCGCGCCAGCGACACTAATTAATTGCGATATTTTTTATGAAAAAATATCGCGATTAATTAGTGCCGCTGGCGCGGACCCACATTTTTGAGTCTATATCATTTGTTGAATGTGGATCCGCGCCAGCGGCACTAATTAATCGCGATAGTTTATGAGTCCGCGCCAACGTCACTTATCAATTGCGATATCATGTCAAAAACATAATTTTTATTTATTTATAAAAAAATATTAACTTTAATAAAAAAATTACTTTCAATAAAAAAATTTGTTTTTTTATCTTAATGGAAAAAACTGTTTTTCTATATGAAAAACTTTTTTTTTATATATAAAAAACTACTTTTATATCAATGGTTAAACACAAAAGAATAAAAAAAAAAAAAAAGTTCTGAATGAGGTTTCAGGCGGTCCCCATGTGGGCAAGGTTGAATTACTCTTAAACAATAAACTTGGTGGCCCATCGCTGATGCAATGGCAGAGACATAGTTGTTACCAAAGTTTTTGTAATATATTCTAATATGACAAAAGCAAAAAAGTGGGCTATGTTTTATATTGAGAATCTCCCAGATGAAGCCTAATAGAAACAAATCAAACTATTTTTTAAATAAAAATTCCCGCTAGGCATCTTTGGTTATAAAAATGAGTTAAATTGATTCTTAAACACTATTTCTAGACTAAAATACAAAACGAGTTTGTTCCAAAAGGGATATTTTCTGGAATATTCATAGGTCTATGTGATGCACGTACCCCACCTAAAGGCACTAGTACTACTATAGAAGGAAAAGATGGATATGTGTTACCAACCAGCCAATTTGTCTCCCCCTCTCTCCGCAAGGAGTTTTACAATGTTGTTTATTTGTAAGTACGCTTTTAAAATACAAAATTGAGTCTCCCCCTCTCTCCGCCAATTTGTAATATAAACTGACGAATTTGTAATATAAACTGTTTTTTTAAAATAAAATAAAAACTCTTTTTTAACAAATTATAATAAAAACTGTTTTTTTAACAAAATGAAAACTGTTTATAACAAAAAAAATAGTTTAAAAAATTCTAACAAAGCAAAACTGTTTTTATTTTGTTATAAACTGTTTTTATTTTGGTAAAAATTGTTTTTATTTTGGTAAAAACTGTTTTGTTTTGCTAGAATTTTTTAAACTGTTTTTTTGTTATAAACAGTTTTTATTTAAAAAAAACAGTTTTTATTACAATTTGTTAAAAAAACAGTTTTTATTTTGCTTAAAAAAACAGTTGATATTACAAATTAGTTAGTTTATTTTGTTTAAAAAGCAGTTTTTATTTAAATATAATAAAAACAGTTTTTATTTTGTTAAAAAAAAACAGAAACACTTTAATCCATTACTATTTTTTTAGACTTTATTACATATTAGTCAGTTTATTATACTTTGGTATATTTTTCGTTGCTAAATATTAAAATATCTCTACAGAAAGTTTTTAGTGTTAATACTGTCTTTTATTTTATTAATTTTTTTTTTTGAAAAACTATTTTTATTCTTTTAAAAATGATTTTTTGTTAAAAACTCTATTTTTTCACTGAAGTGTTTTTATTTTTCTAAATTTGTTTTTTTCATATTTTTATTCTTTAAAAACTTATTTTTTTAAAAATATTGTTTGTTTGTTATAAAATGATTTTATTTTGTTAAAAACTGTTTTGTTTTGTTGGAAAATGTTTTTTTTTCTATTGTTTTTATTTTGGTAAAAACTATTTTTTTCATTAAAAACTATTTATTTATGTTTTAAAATTTTATTATATTTAAATACTTAAAATGATGTCATGTTTTAATGAAAGAGGAGAGGGTATTTTGGTCCTTATATGTTGGATTTGTTAAAAGGGTGTGGGGGAGGCATTTTAGGATGTGGGGTAGCCACGCTCTTAAAATATGATAGACTGTTTTATATTTTTTCTTTCATTACTTCATATCAAGTAAATAGTTAAACTTCTTCTTTTCTTTAAAATATTTTATATTAAATATTTATATATTTATTTATTTATGAGGTTTAACATTTATCTCCTTCTAGCAATGTATTTTACAAGGGATGATATTGGATTTATACCTTATATACTCAACTGATTGAGGCATTCAAACGATTATGTTATAACATTATCTAACGGTAGGGGTGGCCGTGGGCCGGGCCTGGGCAGGCCCGGTCGGGCTCGGGCCGGGCTTGAAAAATTAAATGCTATCCCAAGCCCGCTCGGGCCCAGATCGGGTCTTATTATGTAATCCCAAGCCCGCCCAGATTTGAAAGCTCTTTACCCAGGCCCGCCCGATCGGGCCTTATTATGTTAATTAAAAGATTTTTTTTAAATTAAAATACCTATTTTTTATTTAATGACCAATTTTTTTAATTAAAAATCTGTTTTAAACTCCATATATTACAAAATCCATATGTAAAGTTTCTCATTCTACATGAAAAGACTTGGTATACGTTTTTATATTTATAAAAGTTCTCCCCCCCCCCCCCCCATATATATATATATATATATATTTTTCGGGCGTCGGGCCGGGCCGGGCCTCATCGGGCTTAAGAACTCATGCCCAAGCCCGCCCGAAAAAAAATCGGGCCTATAAAATTTTGCCAAGCCCGCTTTGCGGGCCTATTCACCTTACCCAAGCCCTATTTTTTTATTGGGCGGGCTGAGCGAGCTTGACGGGCCTCGGGCCTATGGCCACCCCTATCTAACGGTAGTAATGAAATATTCAAAATAGTCAAGACTGTATTAGATTTTATATTATAACCGTTTGGCAATCAACCATTTCTTTATATAATGCCCCCTTTAGCTATAATTTTGGAGCACCTAGCCCCTCTACAACAAAATGTACTTTATAGGATTAGTATGTTTTAAACCATTTTTTTGTAAAAAAGCTCTATCTTAAGGTTGTAGTAAGGTGTTTTTTTCACTTAGTATCTGTTATTCAACGGATAACAATTGTGCTTTTTTAAGATTTTGTCTACTTTATCGAGTGGCTATATATTTATAAGACTATTCAGTCTTATTTGTTTGGTTACATTGAGTTTGACCACAACTATTTTTCAGTGCTTCGAATATGTATACTTTTTCTGATGTTTTAGGACTATTTGTCATTTTTGAGTATCCAAGTATAAAAAGTGAATATAGTGGTGGTCAAACAAAATAAAGTAAGATAAATGAGGGTCATAACGCTAAATAATATTAATATAAATGCGTAGTTTTATATTAACTTTGTTGTTTTGAGGATTTTTGTATTATTTTTTTTTATGTTGCCGTTTCATTGTTCATATTGTATCAACAATCTCTTTACGATTGTTTTTTATTTTTTCAGGTATGGGTTTTCCTTTTAAATATATATTGCCTTGGGTTGAATATGGACAATAAATAAGCATTAAAGCTTGTTATCAGGGTTTTTGTATTCTTTTAATATAAAATTAAAATTTCAGGAGGTTGCTAAGATTGGTTTTAGTGTGTGTTGTTATTGCTTTTTGTTTTGTTGAATTGGCTAATTTGGTGAACGGTTTAATTGAATTAGGGAGGACGAAAGATTTCTTTCATTTGAAATAGTCGATGTTTATAACTGGGCATAAATTTATCTTTTCATTAGGTTACACGTTTTTTTGAACGGTTAGTGGATGAAACAAGAGGGGTTAAAGTGTAACATAATTTGAAGGGATTGATCAAAACGTTTATAATAAACAATAGTTATTATGTTTTAGATCGTAAAACCAAATTAACCAATGCTTTGCTTCTTGTTTATCGTAGGACAATGTTGTGATGTTGCATTTATCTTCATCGATACTATGCATAGTGATAAAAGCAAATAGAAAGGATACATAGCTATGTCTTATTTGGCTCTCGTTTTTGTTTTCAGTAATGAGAGAATGGCACACCCCCACAAATGCATAGTTTGTTAAGAGCATCTTCAATGGTAGCTAAAAGTTAATTTACTAAAAAATCTAAACTTTTTATTCCAATAAATCAACTTATTGTCCTTGCATCATAGCTAGCCACTCCGAAATCAAATTTTTGCCTTATTCAAAATTTTAACACTTTATATCTTATTTTACATATTCGATTATTACACAATTTATAATTTTGAAAAATATTCGTCTATCGAACAAAATCTATATCCAATATTAATTTCTTTATAAAAGAACTCATGAAAATTATTCATTTTAGATTTGTTTGGTCTTTTCACTTTTCATGCATATAGTTGAAATGAATTTGGGTATATTTGGTTGTCAACAATTTTTATAGAAAATATAGAGAGTTTAAATTTTTGGTACCTTTGGTTGCATAAATCTTCTATGGATTTCTTTTCCAATTTTGCCTTAATTAAACATTACAACGTTGTTGAACATTGCTCATGATTTCTTTTTCTTTTGAGGAATATATCCTTGGAAATATTATTTCCGCTCGTCCATTCGAGCACACCCCTAGACTACAAACTGAAGTCGTAAATAATTTAGTGTTAAATTTACTGTACACATAAAAGTTGCACTAAAATGATACACCAAGACCTTAGATGCTCTAAAGGTAGTAGTGGAAACTAAAAGGGAAAAAAAATGGAAAACTATTGATAAGATATTAAACGTTTAAAGAAGGATAAGCTTACTGTCGGTTTGATAGCGTGGGTAGATACAAATTTTAACCAAATAGAATTTAGGAAGAAAAATTATCATAATGTGTGGTAATTTAAGCTAACAAAATTTGTCACGACAAATAAAGACGATCAAATGTGCAAAAAAAAAGACAAATCTAAAAAATATATATGTGTCGCATAATTTGCTTTGACATGCTATTAAACAAGTACCATCCAATTACATTAAAAATAACTCACAATGCAACTAGGAGTCTGGGTCCCTCTCTATTTCACATTTTTCCTTCTCAATTACATTAAAGATGACAATCTAATTTGGCTATTTACAATTATTCAATAACACTATATGGAAGTATTATGATCTTATTTATTTATTTTAAAGCTGATTATGATTTAAGAGTTTTGAAAGTATTTGAAATGTTATTAAAAAAATCTTATTGATGTGAATTGAACTTAAAAGATCTATTTTAGAACCATTGACTGAGAGTTGTAAAATTCAACACAATAGAATTATTCCATGTAAGGTAGAGAAGTCCAACCCTTAGCTTTCATACCACATAATAGCTTACCGTAATTCATATTACAAGTAAAGCATAAATGCTAGAAGAGCTCCAAGAGAAAGGGTGTTCAAGATCTCTGGCAAACTGTCACATGAAGCCTTCATTGGTAAACCCCTTCCATTCAATGAAAGACGGAAATACCTTTCGGTGTTTTTGTTTTTCTTCTCTTTTTTAAACGTAAATATATTATTATTTTTTTACATGTATGTTTTTCATCAAATCAACTTATATCCATAGAACCCATTGGACAAGATGTATCAAATGACACTTATAATGACAACAAAATTATATACAAAAATTGTGTAATGACTTATCGATCGTTTGCATACATATGAAAGGAAGTGTTGCAACAATTGGAGCAAAGTTCCCCTTAGAAAAACTGATTATGACACCAATTTATTTTGCATGAAAAAAAAAACATTTTCTGTGAAGAGAAGTTTTCAGTTGCAAGCTTAATTTATTTACACTTGGTCTAGTAAGTCCTATTCACATAATTATGTGTTGGTTGCGATGTTCATTCGTAACCAACTTTTCATTTAGAACTGGTTCTTGGAATGTTATAAAAATGTCACATAGAAGAGAGAAAATTTGGCACAAGAAAAAGATTAGGAATTTAAAGAGGTACGTAATTTACATATCCGAATCGGGCGAAGCCCAAAGTGAAGCAGAGAGCAAACGTCGGGATTTCCACCCTAAAACAAGCTTCTTCGTGGCCAACTCTTCTACCCTGTAACCATCATTAAATAGTCCTAACAATAACTTTGCTTGACAATGATTTGCAAAGCTTATGTTGATAGGACAAAATCCCACCTCACCCAACCCATCGGCCCATGAACAACCGTCCTCTCCTCTTGCGCAATAGAGTCGGGCCAACGATCCAAATATTTGCGGGCCGAGAAAGACCCGTTCCACGAGTGCTCGGGCCCTACCTTGCATCGGAAAGCCAGCCTCGAGCGAGTCATATAAAGCCGAGTAATGGTGCAAAGTATCCATAAATCGAGCCACAAAGCCTCCCTCCATGGCGGGCCCAACTTCCTCCTCCACTAAAGTCAGTAATCTCGGATTTAACGTTTTAGCTTCCGATAAAAACGACGCAACTGAATCCGGTGCGCGATAGCTAAAATGCGGCAAATGCAACATACAATTCATAACAAGTGCTTCCCCTCTAACTAACTTCAAAGCAGTCGATCTAAACGTCTCGTCAGGGTCCAACCTACACTGATGAAACGAAAACGGCTGACCGATGGATGCTGCAAATGCAGTCAACCGTCTGCCAGTCTCCTGAACGGTGGCAATCGACCGTCTGCCGCTTTTGCCCCGGGACAACGCCGTGATCCGAAGGTGCGGGCTCGGTGGGCCATCCTTTCGAGAAACTAGTGCTTGCATGAATGAGGCCCATTGGATCCCCTCCATGATATCATAATCCACGATATGCACCCTCCTATCATGTGTAACGGCTTCTAAAATAGCTTGATTGGATGTGAAGTGTCCAAACTTGAGATACGGGGACATGTCTTGTAATAACTCAAATGCAGCTACAACATCAGTTTGATTGTCCGGGGATAAGTTTTTATTGTGTACACCACCTGCACCTTCAAGCAAACCTTCCAGGGCTTGGGTAAAATGCGCCGCCAGCCGTTCCATGTTGGAGCCGATTTCTGAGGAAACTAATTCATTGAGCCGAATCAATATCACACGAGCCAGATCTCGGCTCATAGTAAGAGCCTCGGCTGCAGCCATTAAGAGATGGATCAGCCTTAACCCCTTTGTATCCTCAGACGGCGTCGTTTCGTCTGTGGTTGAAACAGAGTGGGACCCAGTTTCGAAATCGAAGTGGGGCCCACTTGTAGTATTGTCATCGACCATGGAATCAATAAGGTCGCGGAAGTCCACGTGGCAACCGGAGAGAGAGTCCCAGTCGATGACCGGCGACCAGTTGTTAAGGTTGCAGTATGGGTCATCTACTAATGTGGCACCGGTGGTGGTGGTGGTGGTGGTGCTGTGATCAGATAAGTCGAGTTGAGCATAGGTGTCATGGACCACCGCCATGGCCATGCTTAATTAACCAAGTTTCAGACAAGAGAGAGAGAGAGAGGGTAGTAGTGTTTTAAGACATAAATTAAGGAAATGCTTACTAGATCATTAGAATTAGTATGGTTTATATAGGACGGTAAGAGTATTTTTATAATAAGGCCTCATCAATAATTTATAGTAAGGTTTTGATCAATAATGTCTAAACTTATTTTACTCGAATACCCCCTCATTGCCTAACCAAATGTGTTATACTAATAATGTATCTTCCTTCCCATGATTTTTGAATACAGGTTCTCAACCTTTTGAGGTGAATATTATTTTCAAACCATCACTTAGCTGGAAATTTTTGATAATGTATTTACTCATGATCATCATACCTTCTCGGTAGTAGGGTTGTGAGTGTATAAGAATAAGAGCACCCAAAACAAATGATCAAGGATGGCGCTATCCGCGCTCGAACAAAATTCTCTTGCACTCCAAAATTTTTATGTACTGATTCTGAGGACAGTATTACCCCCTTGCCCAATAAATCAGTCTGAAACGGTTGAAACCCACTAAACTAACACCCATCCCATATAACCAATATATCCCCATATTGCTACCAAAAAACAAAAAAAAAAAAAAACCATACCGCCCTATACTCTGGTAAGCGCAAATTAAGCACTTTTTTCAAGCCACTTCTTACATATTTTATTTTATAATTTACTTTGTAAAAGACAACTTTTCATCTTCTTTATATTTTATAATTTTTTTTTCTATTTATAAAAAAACTAACTTTTTATTTTTTAAAAACAGTTTTTTTATGAAATAAAAAATTAATATAAAAAACAGGCTATTATAAAAAAAATATAGTTTATGCTCTTTTTAATTTTTTAAAAAAATTGTCTTAAGTTTTTCATTCTTTGAAAAACAGTTTTTTTTATAAATCAATTAAAATTTAAAATTTTACTTTTAAAAGCTGTTATTTTAGGAAAAATACTCTTTAAACCTTTTAAAATTCAACCTTTTCAAGTTTTTATTCTTAGAAAACACATAAAAGAGTTATTTTATAACTAAGATAGAATTTTTTTTATATAAATAACACACATTTAGAAATTAAAATACGTAGTCTTTTTTCTAAAATAAAAAAATGTTAAAAATCCACAATTTTAAAATATTTCAATTTTTTTTTTACTTTCTCAATGTTTTTCAAAAAAATGGGGGTGTATTACAATACCGATCATTTTGCGCTTTCCCCCACTTTATGCCCGGTTTTATAATAGACCTAAACCTGGCGAAATAAGAAACGACACGATAACACAATACAAATCGATACAAATGTTTTATGGTAGTAAAACCTTCACCCGTTAACATCCGTTAATATCCCCCACTTTATGCCCCCCTTTTACCCATTAATATCCGTTAAGACCAATTAATGGTTGTAAATAAGAAATATTATTGGGAAACCTAAGGTTTATGTAGCTTAATATTAATTTAACAGCAAAAAAATTACTAAATAAGAGATTTAGTATTGTTAATGAAAGAATAAGTCTAACTTTTTTTAATAATGGCTTGATGTGTCAGCTTGTAAATGATTCAAAACAATTAATTATCTTAATGGATAATAACGGGTAAACACGGCACGTTAAGGTAACGAGCCGGATTTGAATATAATGTTTTCACACAAAAAAGGCACCCGTTTCAGGAACTCGATAATACCCGAACATGAAACAAACCAACAGTAACACGACACAACCCATTGTCAAGTCTAAATAGACCCCATTTAAAAAAATTGCAATACAAACCCATTTTTTTAAAACATTGAAAAAGTCTTACAAAGATTGAAATATATCTAAAAAAAATAGTGGATTTTAAAAAAAAAGACTGTATTTAGTTTTTCTAAATGCATGTTATTTATATATAAAAAAAATTGTATATTGGTTATAAAATAACTTTTTCATATGTTTTTTAGAAATAAAAACTTGAAAAGGTTGAATTTTAGAAAGTTTAAAAAGTTTTTTCTTCTAAAAAACAGATTTTAAAAGTTAAAATTTAAATTTTAATTGTTTTATATAAAACAAAATACTATTTTTGCAAATAATGAAAAACTTAAGAAAGTTTTTTTTATTTAAAAAATTATAAAAAAAACTATATTTTTCTTAATTTGGCCATATATAAAAAAACATATATAAAAAAAAAATCATGTTGTGTCGCTTTAACTTGGCCATTTTGGTAAAAAAATGATTTCGTATTCTGTGGCATTTTAATTCGGTCGTGTCGTGAAATATATTTTTTTTACAAAAATAGCAACACAACCGAATTAAAATGCGACACAATACGAAATCTTTTTTTTTTACGAAACACAAATATGACAAAGTAAAAGCGACATAATATGCGACACTTGGAAAAAAAAATCATGTTGTGTCGCTTTTACTTGCTCATATTTGTGTTTCGTAAAAAAATATTGCGTGTTGTATCACATTTGAATTCGATCGTGTTGCTATTTTTGTAAAAAAAATATATTTCACGACACGACCGAATTAAAATACAACACAATATGAAATCTTTTTTTTTTTTACCAATATGGCCAGGTAAAAGCGATACGTGTTTTTTTTTACCAAACACAAACACGATTTGATGTGGTTTTTATGGTTTACTTCGATCCCGTTTGAGTTTGGTAAAAAAAATCATGTTTGTATTTGCTAAAAAAAATTATTATTTGTATTTGAAAAAACAATCCGTTGTATCGCTTTTACTTGGTCATATTTGTGTTTCGTATAAAAAAAGATTTCGTATTGTGTCGCATTTTAATTCGGTCGTGTTTCTGTTTTTGTAAATAAATTAAGGCAATATTTCTTGTCAACTCGTGTTTCTTTTACCTTGAGAGTGTTCGTGTTATGTTTAAAAAATATTTCGTGTTGTGTCCAATTTTAATTGGGTCGTATTTGCACTTGATAAAAAAAATTATGTCTTGTCGTTTTTACTTGGATCGTACTCGTGTCAAGTAAAAAAAAATTCGTATCGTTTCAAATTTTAATTTGGTCATGTTCTTATTTGGTTAAAAAAAATTGTATTTATTAATTTTAATAAATATATATGTGTGTGTGTGTGTGTGTGTGTGTGTGTGTGTATATATATATATATATATGAGAAAAATCCTTAATATTCTCACCTTAAAAACTTTGTCTTAGCAGTTTTTTCTTTCTTTTTTTGTTGGAGAGAGAGGGAGATGATAAGGTTAGTTTTGTCATCTAATAACTTTTTGGAGCGCCGGAGGTTTTGAGAGGAGCGGCAATAGCTAAACCCATGATCAAATTCAGATAAACATTTAAGAATTTATATTTCAATAAATTGATATAAAACAATGGTACATGTCATGCATGTGTTATTATATATATTTTTTTTACAATTTGGTTTTTAATTTAGTTTTTATTCTTCACAGATATGTTTATTTCTACAAGTTTATAAATCTTATCTCATATACATATTTAAAAATGGTGTCTCCTCATGTGGTTCGACCATGTGTCATACATTAGTCTCTCACAAATATTCCTAGAAATTAGAAAGTCTACCTACCCACGTTTATTGCTTCTTCTTTTCATTTAGTGTGCATCGTTTTCTATTCCTACCACTCCGTATGAACTAGAAAGTTTCTCTCTTTATGGTTAATGTGAACCATTGCACCAAGTGAAAGAACTCGGATTTGTTTCAAAGTTTTGTTGGGTGGTTGTGCTTTGTGAATACCCCTCTCGAGGCTTGTTTCTTGCTATCTCTGTGTGATACCCCAACCCCATGTTGTATCTCTTTTTCTGTAATTTATAATCATGAGACTTTAAGTAAAGGGAATCATTGTTTAAAGAGTTTATATCATTTCATTCAGTTTGGTTTTATGATTCTTTTATGAATTTAAGATATTATGGGGCCAATCTGTAAAACTTAGGAAAATCAGTACTTCGAACAAGGTTGGAGTCGTTCAAACGACTTTCTTATGTCACGCGAACCAGTCGTTAGTAACGAACTTCAAGCGACTTAGGAAAAGGATAGTTGTAGCATGTCACGAGAAGGGGTACAACGAATGACAGGCTATAGTCGCTCGAACGAGGATGATCTCATTCGAGCGACTCTGATCAAGTCAGAATCTGACGGGTTTGCTATCACCATACCAGCCTTAAATGAAAAAACATCTCAGTTTCTTGGAGCCTGACGAATTTGATGAGTTTTAAGGGGTATTTTATATGTTTTAAGAGGGTTTTGTGTTGATTATAAAAGAGAGATTTGGGATGGTGAATTCCCACCACCATTGTCATCTTCTTCCTCTCTCCCAAGAGCTTCCACGCTCATTCCCCCTAGGCCTGTAAACAGATCGAATTCAAACCGGATCAGTCAAATCGAAATCCATATCCGTTTATATTAAACGGATTCAGATCTGATTCGTTTATTAATCGGATCGGATCAGGCAAATCCAAATCCATATCCGTTTATGCTAAACGGATTCGGATCGGATCCGATTATCCGTTTATGTTAAACTTAATTTGTAACATTTTTATTTTCAACTCTTATTTCATAAATTTATTTTGCAAATGTTCGAAAAAAACAAATAATGAAATAAAAAACTATTATAATAAATATTTAAAATATTACTGAATACAATATATATTAATTAAAAATATATTATATATAATTTATATATATATACATATATATATATATATATATATATATATATATGATTATTGACAAATCGGAGTATATGAATCCAAATCCGCTCCATTTAATAAACGGGTAATCGGATAATCAGATTTTAGGCATGATCCATATCCGCTTAAATGGATCGAATTCGGATTCAAATTCAGATCCGATCCATTGACAGACCTAATTCCTCCTCCCTAGAGTCATTCTTCCTCCATATTGAGTAGTGCCAACCATTTATTCACATCATAAAATACCCATCTCTACACATTATCACTACTTTCTAAACTTTTTTTATTGAAAAAGGTGGTAGTGGAGCACCCTTATAGAGAAATTTTGGTGGAGCTTTGAAGAAGCTAAGGCATTGTGAAGCTAGAGTCTTGGAGCTTAGGAATATAAGAGCTTTCAAGTCACCCATTGGTAGTTCTCCTTTTCAAAATCAAAGGTAGGGTTTCTTTCCAAGCTTTCAAGGTTTTTTCATGCTATGAAATTGGTTTGGGAAGTGCTAGATGAAGTTTCATGCCAAAAGTATGTAGTTTTATTCATAAAATATTTTGTCTTGCAAAAATAAAATATTTTCAAAACAAATCCTAAATGTCTTTTACATATATAAGGAAAATGGCATTTTTATACTTTGATAGTTGGAAGAAAGCATGTCAAATTTTAAAGCTATGAGTTACGTAAAATAAATGCCTGATTGGGGTATTTCTATGTTGAAAACCTCCCATAAACATGTAGGAACATGTAGCATGCTAACATGTGATAAAATAGTCTTAGACAAGTATGTTAAAATGGGGGTTGGCTCCAAATTAACAAGTAAAGAAAAATAGCCCCAAAGTTGTTACGACTTAAAATGGTGGAAATGAGGTAAATGTTGGAACTTACATGAAATACTAAAATAAGACTCTGAACTTTGGTAAAAATGGTCCTAAGTATGTTGAACATTATTTTATGTGGAAAAACATAAAATGAAAGAATATGGTTTTGAACATGAAATGATAAAATTAGTATTGTGAAAATACTTAACTTTTGTGCCATTAAAATAGAAGTAAATGGTTTTTCACAAAATATAATAAATAGGGGTGGAAAGGGGATTTTGATAAACTTGAGGACCCTAATAATTAGGTTTCCTCTCGAGACCTCATCGGTCTAATTTTTGGTGAAAATGGATAAAAGATAAGTTTCGACACGATTGTTAAAGTAATTATGCTTCAAAACCATGGATGATGAAAATGATGAAAAGGGAAATGGAATAATGTGAACATTGGATAAATGTTAAACAAATAACGATTAAGACTCGGATGACACCTAAAAAATTAAGGAGGGCCCGGAGCCCGGGGTTGAAAGTCCCCAAAACCACTGGCCAGAGCCTATGGTGGCGCACCGATGGTGAGGAGCCCGTTAACGCACACAATTTTTGAAAGATTTCGAGAAATAATAAAGAAAAGAAAATTCAACTGTTAAATAAACGATTTAAGCAAATAACCTAATCAAAGTAATAACTAAGATTAAAGGGTAAAATGTGAATTATTAGTCTCTAAACCCGATAAAGGGTGGTAAAAATGAATTAAGTGTGAGTATGAGCTTATCGTTTGAGCGCATGACATGTAGTTGCATTACGAGTAATTAAAATGTCCATGTTTTTCGTAATTGAATAAAACACTCACTATATTTTTAGTAATTCGTAGCAAATGTATTGCTTAGTATTAATCCCTGGCTGAAATTTTTCGTACACCTACTTTTCTTTATGTTAAAAACACCACCCCACCCCAGGTACCGCGAGTAGGAATGTCAGACATAATGCGAGTAAATCCCAGGGGGTGACCTGCGTCGTTAGAATGCTATGTACTAATTTTTAAACAATGAAATTTTGGTATTTGCACTTGGACTTTTGGACTTTATTTGGGCCTTGGCCGTAATTTGTAAAATACAGGACGGTGTGACTTGTTTTAGTTTAATTAGAATTTTGGGATAAACTAGATTTTTCATAAATAAATTCTACTAGATAATTAATCTCATACTGGCCACATATTTTTTTTAAATATAAACAAGAATTTAAAGCACTAAACTTATGAGTCAAAATTAAAGGTTTTCTTAAATAAATTGGTTAAATCTAGCGTATGGAGAAAGACGTACGACATCTTGCTTACTATCTTTCTCAACAGAAGGCCAATCATAGCGAAATCGTCGAAAGCATCACTTTCGCATCGCTCCTCAAGGAATTCAGGAGGCTGAATTCCCCCACCTCGAATAGGGTGTCAGGCCTTGATACAGCTGAGGCATGGCTCGACGAGGTCACGAGGGTGATGTAAATCCTAGATGTGCTCGGTGGGCACAAGGTTAAGATTACAACATTTCAGCTGACTGAGCAGGCACAGAGATGGTGGGCCCATACTTGGCCGATTTGGCAAAGCTGTTGGATTGGGATGGTTTCCAGGTTACTTTTTTGGATAGGCTCTTTCCTCAGTTGTACATTGATGCCAAGAAGGATGAGTTTTCCCAGTTGACCCAGGGAAAGTTATCGGTCAACGAATACTTGGAGCACTTCGAGAGCCTATCGAAGCATGTGAAAGTAGTAAGAAGAGATGAAGTTGAGAAGACAAGGCTCTTTGTCAAGGGTCTTAACGTGGGCATTCGTCGAATCCTAGAAGGTATGGATTTTCCCAACTTCAGGATAGCTGTGAATAAGGTGATTTAGTTGGAGATTGATGCTGAGGATAGCAAATCTATCAGGGAGAAGAATAGAGAGCTAAGTGGCTCTCACTCGGGTGGTCACAAGAAGTCCTAAAGTAGGGCTCGAGGTTTCTTTGCAAAACTCAAGGATGCAATGGGGGTAGGCTCCTCCTCAGCATAGTGTACTAGTGATCAGAACCCTATCCCCCCCCCCCCCCCCATAAAGAGGACCTTCTTTAGTTGTGGACTCTCGGGGAACATGAAGAGGGAGTTCCCCCAACGGTTGTCAGGTAGCCAGCAAACCATTAACTTTGTACTGGGTCGGAGTTCCAACTACACGGGCCCCACTCAATAACAGTAGTAGTTTTCTTCTGGTACCAGCAGCCGGCTAGGCATAGTGTGGACGGATTTCATCCAAGTCAGGGACAGGGTGGACGTGATCAGGGCCAAGTGCCCAGCAGCCAGACCAACATATTTAATCCCTGGCGAATTTACACAAATTCCTAGCAGACTGCACCTCCTAGTGCCGTAACAGTGATGGAAGGTATGATTCTCCTATATAGTACTTGGGTAAAGGCATTGTTCGACTCTGGCGCTTCATACTCTTTCATATCTATTTCCTTAGACTTTAGTCTAGGTTTGGTAGTGGATCGGTTTCATCCCCAAATTTTTATTGGTGTCCTAGTGGTTGGAGGCATAGTCCTCGTTAAGGTTTGCCGTAAGTGCGTGGTTATGGTTGGAGACTTCGTTTTAGAGTACGACCTGATCTTTATAAACAAAGATGGGTTCGAGTTAATCATGGGTATGGATTAACTCGCATGTTTTAAAGACACTATCGAATGACATAGGCACAATGTCCCGGTGTTGCTTTCGAATGGTTCCCGCCATCATTTCAGTAGTGAGCTAGGCGTCGATTATCCCTGTAAATTCTTCACAGTCTGTGAGCAAAAAAAGTATTTCTGTTGGCTGAGCATTATGGTGGCTCAAGACGAGTCATAAGGTATAATTGAACTATCCCATGGTTCGGGATTTCCCTGATGTATTTTTGGACGATCTTCCCAGGTTGTAGCTTCGACGAGAAGTGGACTTTGCTATAGAGGTAAATCAAGGTGTGTCACCTATTTCAATACCACCGCATAGAATGGTCCCTATAAAATTACCAAAATTTTGGACCCAATTGTAGGAACTATTCATACGACCAAATGTTTCTCCACGGAGAGCCCGGGTCTTATTTGCACAGAAAAACGGTAACTCTATATGACTTTGTGTCGACTACTGATAGCTAAATAGGGTGATCGTGAAGAATAAGTGCCCTATGCCCCGTATCAATGACTGGTTAGATCAGTGGTAGGGGGAAGGTAGATTCTCTAAGATTGACCTCCGCTTCGTGTATCACCAGTTACGTGTCATAGAGGAAGATATTCCTAAGATGATGTTTCGAACGTGATACGGATACTATGAGTTTGTGGTGATGCCCTTCGGGTTGACGAACGCCCCAAAAAAATTCATGGATCCAATTAATCTTATCTACTCCCCTTATTTGGATAGGTTTGTTGTAGTTTTCATGGATGACATCTTGGTATACTCTGCATCTGATGTAGATCACGAGGAGCACTTCCGAGCGACTTTGTAAGTGATTCGGGAAAACCAATTATATGTTATGTTTAGTAAATGCGAATTCTGGATGGAAGAGGTCAAGTTCCTTATCCATGTGGTTTTCATTGAGGATATTTCTGTCGATCCATCAAAGGTGGAAGCGATGTTGGGGTGGAGTCAATCGAGGACAATCGTCGAGGTGCGCAGCTTCCTTGGTTTGTCTGGGTACTACCACAGATTTGTACAAGATTTCTCAAGGGTAGCAATGCCTCTCACAGTTCTTACTTGAAAGTATAGGAATTTTGAGTGGTCCGAGGACTACGAGTTATCATTTCAGGAGTTGAAGGTCAGACTGACCTCCGCGCCCGTTCTTATCCTTCCAAATTAGGGCAAAGGCTATACTGTGTACTACGATGCTTCATTATGGGGACTTGGGGAAATATTGATGTAAGACGGTTGGGTAGTAGCCTATGCATCTCTCTAGTTGAAGGTTCATGAGAAGAACTTACCCACCCATAACCTGGAGTTAGCTGCAATGGTGTTTGCACTAAAGAGTTGGAGGTACTATGTATACAGGGAGAGATTTAAAGTGTTTTTCGACCACAAGAGCCTTCAGTATATACTTACTCAGCAGGATCTAAACCTCCCACAAAGAAGGTGGATGGATTTAATGGAAGACTACGACTTGTCATTGGAGTACCACCTAAGGAAGGCCAATGTGGTGGCCGATGCTCTCAATAAAAAAATTTATCCTCACGCTCGCAACAATGAAGTGCCACCGAGTAAAAATGTGTGAGAAACTACAGAGATTCGACCTACACATGCAACGGGGCTATGATAGAGCATATCTTTGGAGAGTGGTGGCTCAGCCCCTCATCCAACAAAGAGTATTAGAGGCACAGTCGCTTGATCCTGAGTTCGCTCAGTATTGTGACCTCAATGGAATGGGGAAGTGTTCGACACCATCATCTTAGACAAAGATGGCAGGATGCGACACAAATGGAGGTTGATTGTCTTGATCATTGAGGCTCAACAGGAAGAGGTGATGGCTCCCGTTTAAGTGTACTGATTAGGTATAAATATATCATATTTATCCTTTTAATTTTGGTTTTTTTACGGTCCCGTACATTGCCTTTCACCTGGACTTATCTTTTATTTATGCTACTAACCCTTTTTGGTGAGTATTTCGTGTTTTGTGTATTTCTCTCATGTTTTAGAGGTAATTCGTGCAAGTGGATGGAAGAGAAATGCCAAAATAGAGAAAGAAATGCAAGAAAGGGAAGTCAAGGGAATTTTTGTAATTTTCCAAATGGAACCTGAAGGATGAGTCAACTAAAAAGTTGAAGATCTTGAAGTCATAAGAATACTGGAAAAAACGTCACCTCAATCCAAGCTACGGTGAAGAATTTTTGCGCATTTGAAGTTGAGAAGAAAATCTAGTGGCAGAACTATAAATAAGAGAACTTCGAGCACACAAGGCATCACTTGGGCAATACTGGAAAAAGGAACCAGTTTGGTTCTTTAGGGAGCCGGTTCTCCATTAGTAATGCTCCAGAAATGTGACAAAATATTATCACGCTCTAAAACCGTGACAAATTACCCGAAGCGAAAATTTTATTTTGGCCCTATTTTTTAGCCTAAAGAGTTTTATGTTTTGAGGACACTTCTAAATGACTTCTAACCCATATATTTAGTCGTTAGTGTTCTTTTAGGGGAGACTTCATTGATTGTAAATATCCTAAACAAGGAGGAACATCTCGGAGAATAATTTACATATTATGCACCTTCAATTCAATCGATTTTTCGGTTTTTCTTCAAGCTTTTATTCTTCTTGCATGTTGATGTTCTTCAATCTTAGTAACCTTAATTTCTAGAACTTTGATTATATTTCATGATGTTTTCATTCTTGTTAATAGATTCTTACTTAGATATTATAATATCATGCCCGTCTAGATAATTAGAGGGTTGGGGTACATGAACCCAACCTAGGTTAATAGGTTGGATATAAAATTGGATAAAATTGTATAGATAATTTGTAGGTTTGATATTTTGTTGAAACAAGTATTATAGGTCTCTTAACTTTGTTTGCCTTAGGAAACCGGAGTGTTTGAGGGAATAATATGTGTGTCGTCAATCTTTTCATTCACATTAAATTATTTATTGACTAGACATTGCGCGCAGTAAAATTCTCATGTGTTTAGTACTTTGAAAATTTTAATATTTTCTTCTAATTATAAATACTTTTTTTGAAAATTTTGTGTCCAATGAAATTACCGAAGATTCGGGAGAATATATTCCAATCCCATCTTATTCATAGTAGTTAATCAAACTGTATTAGTCTTTATAACTTTGTCAAACCAATCATCTTTTACACTTTCCTCTTTCCTAAGTGTTAAACCAATTTAATCCTAAATTTCATTCCTTATGGATTCGATCCATACTTGTTGCTACACTTCCATTTATAGTGTGCGAAGGTGTGGTATCTTTTTGTATAGGCCGTAATCACCCAACAACGTGATTTAAATACAAAGTTTATGCCTCATAAAAAATGGCGCTGTTGTCGAGGACTAGTTTACTTTAGGATTTTAGTGTTTTAATACTTTGTATATATATTGTTTATTCTTTTTACTTTCTTTTTTACTTATACTAAATTGTTTTGAGAAATTTTAAATCTTGATGCTTGTCATGTTGTTTAATTGCCCACTTTGAAAGGTCTAATCCTAACTCTTTTTATGGCTTTTATTATTATCATAATAGTTCTCAAAGTTACACTCCTAAGACTATGTGTGAATGCTTCTAAATTCTTGAAAATGAAATAACTAAGCATGAAAAAAAAAATTCTCCACCACCTATGACGATGGGTGAATCTAGAAAATGAGAGAATTCAACAAAGCGCTTGGGAACAAACTTTGCAAAATGGAAAATCCTCTCACTATGAGCAAACCTCCTAAGAAGATGCTATGTCTTCTTATTGGCTTTATCAAGAGTTAGCGAAAAATGAATTGAATGGCCAAGTTGAGAGTCATAAACATTGGTATTTAGAAAAAAATGCCCAACTCAATGAGATAATTTCTTCTTCAAAAATCTCGATTGAGGTTGAAACTTGCTTTTCGCCTCCACCCTATTTTGAGTAATAAATCATTGAGTGATCCAAGCGCTTTAGAATTTCAACCTGTTATCCATATTTCAAATTCTATTGAGGTTGAAGGTCCTTCGTTTCCTTAGTCTCCCACTATTATTGAACCATTAAATCTATCACAAAAATTGAATGAAAGTCTTGAGGACTTTGACTCGATTCTTTAATGGGAATGTTATTTTAAGATGCTTCATCTCATGTGTTATTCACTTGAACTTTTCCCACCTCCCATTCTATTAAAAAACTATGGGGATGTGAATTTAACTTTCTTGAGATCAAATTGGTTTAAATCATTATTTGATCGATTACGAAAAACGAGTGAGATGTCGTCTAAAAAATGTGCTAAAATATCTCTAAATTAAAATTAATCTCGAAACGAAAACGGTAACATAACTAGTAATTCGGATAAATGAAGTTAGGCCATCATTTGTTTACCCAAAAATATTAGTCTTAAAAAGTCAAAAAAATATTATCCTTTTGCAAGTCACTTTGAGCGTAATAATTTATACCCTTTTCGTTTGATTAACCCGAAAAACCCAATTAGCCCGGAGTTGTGAAATAGAAAAAAATCATTAAGCAAGTCTAAACGGTACCTAAAAAGGGGCAAGAAAAAAATAGAAGAGTAATGCTAAAAAAATAGCAAGAAAAGAAGGAAAAAAATAAATAAAAAAATAGAAAAATGGAAAAAAAATATGAGGAAAAAAAGTAGAAAAAAGAATAGAAAAATAGTAAATGCCCAAAAAAGTACCAACGAACATCATCGTAAGCAAAAAATTTCAACTCCAAATTTTCCAACCATTTCCATTTCACCCAATACCCCTTACAACTCGAGAAAGTCCTAACTGAGTTCGAATAATGAAATTATTTATTGCGTGGAGAACTAAGACACGAAAAGATAATAACAGAGATTAATTGGTGGGGATAAGAGTCGATGTTTCCTATTTTTCAATAATCGTAACTCTTTCATGAGATATTTTCACCTAAATATTATGTCTTTCTATTTGTGTGCGTGAATTCATGTTTCATTATATTTACTCTTAATATCATGCACACCGAGAGAAAATAGCCACAATTCGAGTGATTCGTTTGTGAGAGTATTCCGTGAGAAATTGAATCAAAACGAATTTTTGAAAAGTAACGTAATGATCAATCGGTGGAAGTTAGCGGTTTAATTCTCGACTTCGCGCACGCACACACACACACTACGAATTGAGACTCTTGAATCTGAATTTGAGTTGACTAGTTTTTGAGAAATTTAAGTTATACTATTTTTAAGCATTTTGATTTTTCTTTGAGTCAAAAAATGAATTTTGTGGGTAAATTGACTGCAAACCATCACGAGACACCACTCGTTCTGCTAGGGTAACCTAGGGATTTAACGGCTTATTGTATACGCTAAATGCAATCGCTTTCCTGCGAAAGAGATATCCTATCATATTAGTTGTTTAGAAGTCCATTTAAACTCATGCTCTTATTCTTTAACATTGATCGGGACGAGCAACGTTCTAAGTTAGGGGGTTTGATTAGGCATAAATCGGTTCTTTTACGATCCCGTAAATTTTATTTCACTCGAACTTATCTCATATTTATGCTACTAACACTTTTCGGCGAGTATTTCATGTTTTTTGTATTTCTCTCATGTTTTACAGGTAATTTGTGCATGTGAATGGAAGGAAAAAGTCGAAACAGTGAAAGAAATGCAAGAAAGGGAAGTCAAGGGTATTTTTATTAATTTTTTAGTCAGAAGCCTGATGATGAATCAATTGGAAATTTGAAGAGATTGAAGTCAAACTAATAATAGAAAAAATGGCACCTCGATCTGAGCTACGGTGAAGAATTTATGCGCGTTTGAACTTGAGAAGAAAATCTAGTGGTAAAATTATAAATAAGAGAACTTCAAGCACACAAGGCATCACTTGGGCAATACTGAAAAAAGTATCCGGTTCGGTTCTTAAGGGAACCGGTTATCCATTAGTAACGCTCCAGAATCGTGATAAAAATTGTCACGGTCTAAAACCGTGACTAATTACATGAAGTGAAAACTTTATTTTGGCCCTATTTTTTAGCCTAGAGAGTTTTATGTTTTGAGAACTCTTCTAAATGACTTCTAACCTATATATTTAGTCATTAGGGTGGTTATTTTAAGGGAGATTTGATTGATTGTAAATCTCCTAAATAAGGAGGAACATCTAAGAGAATAATTTACGTATTTTGGACCTTCAATTCAATAGATTTTTGGGTTTTTCTTCAATTTTTATTATTCTTACATGTTGATGTTCTTAAATCTTGGTAACCTTAATTTCAAGAACTTTTATTATTATTTCATGATGTTTTCATGCTTGTTAATATATTCTTACTTAAATATTTATAAGATCATGTCTCTCTAGATAATTAGAGGGTTGGGTTACATGAACCCAACCTAAGTTAATAGGATGGGTATAAAATTGGATGAAATTGTATAGATAATTTGTAGGTATGATATTTTGGCGCAACAAGTATTATAGGTCTCTTAACTTTGTTTGCCCTAGGTAACCAGAGTGTTTGAGAGTATAATATGTGTACCGGATATCTTGGCATTCTCGTTAAATTATTCATTGACTAAACATTGTGCGGAGTAAAATTCTCATATGTTAGTACTTTGAAAAATTTAATGTTTTCTTCTAATTATAAATACAGTTTTTCAAAAAAAAATTATTTAACAAAATTACCGAAGGTTCGGGAGAGTGTATTCCAATACCATCTTATTCATAGTGGTTAATCAAATTGCATTAGTCTTTAGAACTTTCTCAAACCTATAATCTTTTACACTTTCCCCTTTACTAAGTATTAAACCCATTTAATCCTACACTTCCATTTATAATGTGCCAAGTTGTGGTATCCTTTTGTATAGGGTGTAAACACCTAAATATGTGATTTATATACAAAGTTTAGGCCTCATTATATACACCCTGGCACCACCAATATGTATAAGGACCTATGCAGGGATTTTTTATGGTCCGACATGAAGAGAGACGTGGCAACATATGCGTCCAAGTGCTACACATGCCAATAAACATTTCCCAAGTGCTACACATGCCAATAAGTAAAAACTGAGCACAAGAAACTGATAGGGCTGCTATAACCACTACCCGTGGCCGAGTGGAAGTGGGAACACATAACGATAGATTTCGTTACAACTTTACCACGGTCGGGACGTGGTCACAACGGAGTATGGGTTATAGTAGATCGTCGCATCAAGTCGGCCCACTTTTTACCAATCAAGATCACAAACAGTGTGGGTAAGTTGGCAAGACTGTATTCTAGGAAAATAGTCAGGTTGCATGTTGTCTTGATATCAATCGTATCAAACAGGGATGCTCGGTTTGTTTCACGATTCTGGAAGAAGTTTCAATAGGATTTAGGTACAAAACTGAACATGAATACGTTATTCTATCTTGAGACTTACGGGAAGCCAGAACGGACAATACAAATACTGGAGAACATGCTGAAAGTGTTGTCAATTTATAAAATTCCGTAAGTGCACGGGCTATTATATATAGAATAGCACGTGTAAGTATGGGTCGAACCCACAGAGATTTGTCAATTTTAACTTTTAAAATAATTGCAACTGCCCAACTAGATAAAGTGGGATAGAGAATAATTATGAACTATATTAAATAAAAGCAACTACGATAAATGAGGATAACACTGGATTTTTATAAACAATTAGGATTCGGGGTCCATTTATCACGTAACTCACATTGCACACTAATTTCATGTTAACATTTCCTTTTTATAACTCAAATTAAACCGACTCTCATTGCGTTTAATTCAGAAAATATGAAAGTTATGTTCGAATATTTTTAACGTCTCTAACAGAACGCTGAAATACCTATTCCCTTATAAAATACAAGTTTTAAAGTTCTCAAATGTATTTAAGCATGGACTATCAAAACAATCAAAGTGCATGCATAATCTATCAAAAATTATTATTTTTAAATCTCAAAACTTGATTGACAAAATAATTTTGAAGGTTTTAAAACACACTCTCGTGCTGTTTTAAAATGAATATCGAATCTGTGATAATAATTAAAACGAGTAGGGAAATGAACAATCATCAAATTAACATGACAATATTATCTAACCATGATAAGCTTCACCTTAATCGTAATAGAAGACTCAAACTACCATAATGAAAGAGAAATTGCAAGAATGAGTAGAGATTTTCATTGATAAGTTAAACTTACAAATAAGTTCTCTCACAATAATCTTCAATTCTCTAAAAAATAATAAAAACTTGACCCTCAAATTGAATACAATCTCTCAAAAATTACCCCGAAAATCTTCTCAAAAATCCTTTACAAAAAAAAGGATAAAAACTTGGCCCTCAAATTGAATATAATCGCTCAAAATTACTCCCCAAAAATTCCTTTTTTAAAATTATGAGCCCAATGGTCCTTTTTATAGGACAAGTGGTGAGGTATTTGAGTTGTGATGGGACTCTCCCTGATTGGCTGAATAGTGTTGAAAGCTATCACTCCACCTCTATAATCTTTGGATTGAGATAAATGACCAAATTTCCCCTCACTCGAAAACTCTTATCTTTTCTTATTGAACACGCACGCCGAGTTTCATCCAAATCGAAAAATAAAAATTCCCGACTTTTTTACTATATTTTCTTGTTGTAAAAATAACTTTTTTTCGAATGATCGTAAAAATCATCTTTTTGCGCCTTTTTCTAGTTGATCGTCAATTTGCACCAAATTCCATCATTACCTGCAAAATTTTCACTAGGCAATTTTTTCACAAATTAGTACAAGAATATTATGAAATTATCGAAGTGCCCATTTTTTACTTAAAATTTTCATTTTGAATATGAATTCAATCATTCTTGCATTTTACCTTTTTTAATAAAATGATCCTAAGAACGTATTAAATAAAATAAAATGGGACTAACAAAGTATAAATTCAGGTATGAAATATACAAAATAATGCACTCATCAAATACCCGCAAACCTAAACTTTGCTAGTCCTCAAGCAAAACTAATTTTTTTAAAATCTAACTCACTTTCGCAGGAATCACGATTGCACTTAGCACGTGCAACAAACCTTTAAACCCCTAGGTTACCCTGGTGGACGAGTTTTGTCCCGTGAAGGTTTGCAGTGAATATACCCACAATATTCCAAAACTTGACTCAACAGAAAAGACTCAAAAGTAATATAACCAAGTTTTAATGCAAACTTCATAAATATAGTAGAACTTCACTTTTCAATCTAAACTTATCGTGTGTGTGTGTGTGTGTGTGTGCGCGCATAGCCAATATAACCGTCCATTTCAAAAGATTTGATCGTTACATTTCTTATTCAACAGTTCGTTTTGATTTCAAAATCTCACGGGATGCACTCACAATCGAACACTCGAAAATCGGTTATTTTCTCTCGGTCTATGCGAATAAAAGAGTAAATTTAAATGAAAAAAAATTCACATACACATGATAAATAATTCTTTTTTGTTTTATAATGGACGGATATGATCTCATGAATGGAAAATCAATTACTTTTTAAAAACCTTGAATCACACCATAGATCCTATTCATCTTCTCTCCACACTATAATTAATTTCCCTTGAGATCGATTAAGACTTTCTTTGGTTGTATTGTAGGCTCAGGTTTGGCTAGAAAGAGTGGCGTTTTGGAGTTCAAAACTTCTGAGAATATAAAGGTTTTCGGTATTTTGACTTTTAGGCACTTTTCTTCTAACCTCCATTTTTCTTTTCTTTTTCTTTTTCTTTTCAGCTCACATTATTTTTTATTTTTTATTTTTGACACATCATTCTTGCAACCTCCTTTTCTTTTGGCTGTTTTTTTATCGTAATTCCACCTTAGAATTCTCAGAAATTAGGCATGGCCATTTGATTTTAGGGGTTTTTAACTCCCAGTTGGAGTTGGGTAGGATAATGGGTTTTAAAAAAAAGGCTTATTTTATTGTTGGCTCAAACGGGCTTGTAACAGAATAATGTAAAAAGGTCATTTTAGGCTTAATTTTTGGGCTTTCAAACGATGGCCTAATCTCATTTTCTCATGGTTTGTTAAGTTGATTTGTGTCTTGAGACGACTTACTAAGACTTCTAGTGCTTAAGATTCACGTTTTTTACTGTTTGTTTTCAATAATCGAACAAAACAAAGAATTTGAGAACATCAACGAATTTATCGCTAAACGAAAGTTTGAGTTATTTTAACTCGAATTGATTTAAATCTCTCGGAAACGACGAATGACACAATATCTCACAAGGTTAAAATCTTCATATTTATTCGTTAAGCATATTAACTTTCGCCTCAATATCTATTTTCGATCATATTATTCGACTGATATGTAAAAAAAATTCATAAGTTGAGATATCCATGAATTAATTCTATATTAAGAAATCATTGATTTTTGATATTTTTTTGATATTTTTTTCAAAAATGTCATCCTTACCCCTAAACCTAAATTTTACATTGTCCTCTATGTATGCTCAAATAAAAACATGGACAAAGAAAATAATGTAAAGAAGTAAAATGATGATACATGTTAAACTAAAAAAATAACAAAAAACGAAAAAAATACACAAATAATATACAAACATATGACAATTACCATCATCACCATAAATTAATAATCGAAATTATTGTGGGTCATTCCAATTAATAAACTTTATATCACTAAGAACCAAAATATTATAAATTTGAGAGTGTGACTCCACAACACAAATTTCAACCTTAAATTTATTATCATAATGGTGCGCACCGACATCATCAATAATAAACAAACTTGAATCGCAAGAATCATATGCTGATACATCACATGGGGGTAATAAATTACAGTAAGGTTCCAAATATTTACTATCCCTTTTTCGAAAATAGTCATGTAGAATTGGGGATGCATACTCCACTCCTAAATGTGAGACTTTATGAAAAACGCGGGAAGAAGATGTATCACGAGGGGATACACTTTCTTCATAAAAAATAAGAGGACTGTCATAAATACTCAAAGTATCACTACAAATACACACCCACGCCCTTACTTATCCCTCATGTTCTCTCTATCACTCTCACTCTCTCTCACTGATATAATACACACACAAATCCTCTGCTTCTCCTTTGTTATGTTACTTCTAAATATTATTCTCTGAGACATATTTAGAATTTCTCCATCACCATGTGCACAGTAGTTTGGCAAGGGTTCCATAAATTTTGGAGTCTCGGCCCATTGAAACAACCACAGATAGGTAATATTAACATGTACATTATATTGGGAGTCTCCATATGAGATTGGGAGTCTCCATATAAAAAGGCGATAAAAATACCTTTAAAATCTTAGATTAAAAATACGCATACGTAACTGTAGACAAAAAACATAGATAACAAATTTTCACACACAAAGATTGAATATATAGATATGTATATAATATTATACATACCTTACAAAATGGATGGATTTGTAAACAAACAATATGAATAAAAAAACCTGATATTACAGCAAAAAAATCTATAAACAAATTTAGGATGAACAACATAAAGTAGAAAAAACCAAACATATTAAAGTAAAAAATTAAAAAGCTACAACCAAAAGACCCAAATCTCGTGGTCTAGAAAAAGCCAATAACTTTAATATATAAAACCCAAATGTCTTGACACATAAATTAAAACCCAGATGACTCTGCAAAAAGCTCCAAAGCCCACCACAACCATCAAAATCGCAAATGGAAATTTCTTGACAATCGCACTTCTGCAGAAATCATGATGTTAACCCACAAAAAATATAAAATGTAAATGAAATGGGGTTACTTGAGATTGCACCTCAATCCAGCGATCCAGAGTGTGGAGACTGATCTTAGAGCATGAAGACAGATTTCGAAGAAGACTGAGCATGGAGAGAGAGAGAGAGAAAGACTACACCAAATCCTGCGAATGGTCATTCCCAGTGGGTCAG
The DNA here is from genome assembly GCA_949130495.1 of Sambucus nigra. Lineage (NCBI taxonomy): Eukaryota > Viridiplantae > Streptophyta > Magnoliopsida > Dipsacales > Adoxaceae > Sambucus > Sambucus nigra. Next base: position 336,514,470 of record OX422211.1, read on the forward strand.
GCCCAAGTCCGTGACCAGTTGATTGCGAACTTGGGTCGTGACCAACTCAATATTTGGTGTGACCATATTTATTACCACACTAAATTATAGATGCCCTGGAAGTGGTCACGGACCAAATCCCAAACCATTGTGGGTCACGGACTTAGACCGTGACCAGGGCATGACCATCTTGGCGCTAAATTTTGCACCAAAATTCCCTCCAAACTGGTCACGAATGGGTCATGGACTTGGGTCATGACCAAAGGCGTGATGAAATATAAAACACACCTATTGAGGGTCACGGATGGGGGCCGTGACCATTTCTTGGTGTGGGTCACGACTATGGGCCGTGACCATACCTCATTCAAGCAATAGGGTTGATGGGAAAAGGGTCGCGCCTGTTGGGTCATGGCTTTAGGCTATGACCAGGTGCAAGCCAGGAACACTTCCTTTCATTTATTGGTCCCGCACATGGGGGTTACGGCTCTAGACCATGACCACGTTCAGGTCTTAAAAAAAGCTGCTTATCATTTCATTTCTGCGATTTGTAAGGCAGTCTAAAGGCTCATGTGATTTCATGTGGATTTCGATTGGATTTTCAAGGGCTAAGTGATTTCAGTTAGTTTTCATTTGGATTAACACCTGGTAAGTATTGATTCATTTTGATTTCATTTGGATTTCGTGATGTTTATCTAAAGCCCTAATTTCTGTGTATATATGTGTAAATTTATGTTTGTATGTGTGTATGTGTGTGTATGTATAGATTTATGCTTATATGTGTGTGAATGTATAGATTTATGTGTATATGTATGTTTATGTGTGTAACTATGAACAAATAAATTATTTATATGTGTATGTGTGTGTGAAATCCAAATAAACCCTATATTGTATGTGTGTGTATGTATAGATTGTATGTGAGTGTATGTACAGATTTATATCAAAAAAATATTAGAGTTTAGTAAACCCTAAATAGTATGTGTGTGTATGTATATATTATGTCAATAAACTCTAGATTGTATGTGTGTGTATGTATAAATTATGCCAATAAACCCTAGATTGTATGTATGTGTATTCTTTTTGACAAAATATAATTAAATAGATTTTTAATGAGTAAAAAAATTTACATCCACCTTGTCGTGATTTTAATGGGGGTTATATGCGTGACATCATATTATATTGGGGGTTATATGCATGTCGTGATTTTTTGCACTACAATATGTGATTTTTTCCATTTACCTTCTGCAATAGTGTTTATGCATTGATTGTTTGTTTGCACTACAATATGTGTGTAAGTACAATGTGTGTTTTTGTTGATTATGCAGTTTGTATGTTTATTGAATAGATAATACACATATACTTTTAAACTCTCTCATAATAAACCCTAACAAAACATATTATAAACAATTACGGCAGGTTGTTGTTGGGATTTCACGTATACTTTTAAACTCTCATAACTTTCAAACCAAACCTTAATAGTAGGACTCGTATTCAGGCCCTCGTATACTTTTCTCAGGAAAAATGAGGCACGATGATAATTACTGTCAACAAGAGTGGGAGAGTTTGCAATTAGACCGCACTGTGACACCCCGACTAATTAAATACCGGGTAGCTACTCCTTTATTAAATTAATACAAAATGTCAAGTTGGTCCAGTTAACAGCATCACTGTCGAAAACATTTTAATCATTACTAACCACCTAGTATTTAAAAAGAAAGATGTCAAATTTTAAATTAAGTCTGATTAACATACAATAAAAGAATTATGAAAGAATATCATAACCATACACCATAAAGTCTCAATAAAGTAACCAACAATTAATAATAAGTCCGGAGGAAAACCCCTCACAATAATCCCACCACTGAAATAAATAAAACAGTATATCCTGAATTAATTACATGCCAGCAATCTGAATAACTGAAATATGAAATGTCTCTAATAGAAATGGGCGACATGCCCTACAAATGATGAAAACTGAATAGATTCAAGACAAAAGAAGCGTCTACTAGCAAGGCCCTGTAACTTCCACAAACAGCTACAGCTCGTCACCTGAATGGAAATCCTATGCATGGTGTCCTTGTGGCTGGGAACCTAAAAGGTTTTTACAAAAAAATAGATTTGAAAGAAAACGGGTTAGAGCCCGAAAGTGGAGAGTATTTTAAAAACAGCAAGTTCTTTAATAACATTAAAACAAAGAATGCAAAATACATGTTAGGACGTGCTCTCACATGAAATACTCACCTCTCGTCTAATCGTGCACTCCTAACGTACAGTACCCATCTAAGTGGTATTTATATCTAACTAAACCGACATAAGTTCTAACCCATCTACTCGATTCACAATATGAATTCCCAATGTTATCACTTGAATAGATAGCTTTACTCAAACTCGGATTCTCAATTATTAGCATTACCATTTACCGGAGGTTATCCCCTTATTTATCTTCTCAAGGAGTTACTATAAATTATTCTCATAATTAAACATGCCAAGTCTGTTCATTTAACCGTATATCATTCACATAATAAATATACAATACAAGCACCCCGAGACTAAGTTGCGGTGTACACATACTCTGCTATCCATCCCGGTACATCACGTACATAAGGATCATGCATTCCGAATCTCTCAGGAATCGTTCTCAGATAACAACAATCACAAATAATGGAGGCGAACACAGTCACATCACATGGGTCACGCACATACCTACGCTCACATGATCAGAAGACTTATTAACTACCCAATAAGTCCTTCTTTGACCTATGTCCTCGAGGTACCCATCTATATCCCCCCGTAGGCACACAAAGAATAGATGGCCCTAAGCAAACGCAAACCTCCCGTGATAGCAAGTATGGTAGGTATGTCATACTCATACAATCATATACATATACTAAGCATACACACGTCTTAGTAATTACCATAATTTTATTAGTGGTATACTTTTCATTCTCATACCAACTTATAATGTCACGCAAATCATATGTCCCCGGTTTAAATGTATTCAAGTCATTTATTATCCTCGCATCGTGATTAGTCACTCGCTTCCTAATCTACCAATATCATTTGGTTCAAATTATTCTTCTATATTTTACTCCTCAATATATCCCGAATATCCCAACTATATCAATTAGTCATCAAGGAAATGTTATCTCTACAATTACACAAGGTTACGGGACACTAGAAATCAAATCAGGCCAAAAAGGCCAATCTGTCAACTCGTTAGAAGTCTTGTTCGAACAAGAGTTCGTTCGAACGAAGTGGGCATCTAACAAACATCCAACTCGTTAGAAGGCAAACTGTCAACTCGTTAGAAGCTCGTTCGAACGACCTGGGCAGGTCTTCTAACGAGGTGACAGTTCGAGCCCAGAATTCCTAAATTCATTTTTCCTCCAACTTTTTCTTCTCAAAACTCATCCAAACATTATCCCAACAGTGTTTTAAGGTTCCTAATCATTCCTAAACATACTTAGGTCGTATTTTAACATATTTATGGGGTCAAGTCTCCCTAAACAACACCCAATTATCAAATCTCCCAATATTCCCCCAACCTTTATGAATATGAACCCTAGAAAATTAAAGTCATCAATATCCACAATTAAATCCGTTTTTGTAATATAAAAGATGTATTTCTAACAATATAATCGCCCAAACATAATTCTACATGCAATCTCTTTATCAAAATATGAATTTATAACTCCAATTACATGGTTTTTTACAAGTCTCCCAATACAATGCAATTATATCAATTTCTAACCATGGAAGAAGCATTCGCTTGAAATTAACGTAATTAAACCACTTGCCTTGGATTTTTCTCTGAATTTGGTGTTGAATTGATGAAGGTTGTTCTCTCCTTTTTCTCCCAAGGTTGAAGGTTGAAGATGGAGGTTAAGGTTTTCTCTTTTGGGAACCTCTCCTAACTTCTCATGAAACTCCCGTTGCCCTCTAATCAGTTAATTGTTGGTAATGGGTTAGTGGGTCATTAAATTTCCTATTTTAAACTCCCAAAATTCGTTAGTCATAAATCCTCAAATTCCAAAATTACCAAAATACCTTTTTACGTTGCCGGTATGGCCTAAAAATGCCCCGGGACCCAAACTAAACCTCCGGCTAGTGTTTTCTGACTATTTCGACCCTTCCGGACACGTTGGCGCACTCAAAATGACCATACGATTGATAAAAATAAAATTCACTTTTTAATTAAATAATGTTCGTGGCGCGACTGTCACACGCGTCCCAACAAAATTTCCAAATTGTCGTATTTCTATCTCGCGACAATTTTAATATTCTCAATATTCATATATTGCCATATATATGCATTATAATCAAATACCAACTCACATCTCGTTAGTATTTTATCCGGATTAATTCTCAATTAATACACATTTAATTCAATTAATCCCATAAATAAATATCACAAAAATACGGGGTATTACACGCATACATAACTCTTTTATTACTGTGCGTCGTATAGAGGGTACTCCTATTTATAGGCATGGGAATAAAAAGATCGAACAATTTAACTACCTTGTAAATCGTGGAGTTGATGTCCAGCAGGATTACTTGTTCGATCGTATTCTATTTTCTCTACCAGAAAACTGGGATGATGTTATACAAAATATATTTCACACACATAATCCCGACATAGCCCTGACCTTGGTTACGTTGTTGGAGAAGGCGAAAAAAATCCACCCGTTACGGACACAACTGCGTACAGAGAGCATTGACATAGATTGTAATGTCTCGCGCCACTTGAACGTAAAATTGAATCTTGCCAATAAGTTGAGAAATATGAGATTCCGAGTTCATGTCACGGATATCTACACATCAATCATAGATACCCTTCCTCCTAGTTGGCGACGTGCAAAAATTCATAGGTTCTTAAAAACTAATACCGAATGTATGGTGATTAGACACATTGAACTTATTCTAAAGTCTTACTTTGAAAAGGTATCTATCTATATATATATATAGTCATAAGCTTTATTAATTAGTTATAATTTAATATTTTTCTAATTATTTGGTCACTTATAGTTTTGCATTTTTGCAGATAATGTCGAGAGGAAACAACCCAATGGTACTAAGTGTTGAGGTGACACCACAACGAGGTTAACCATCTCGTGTAGAACCCAGATTCTCAACACCAATGGCTGAGCAATTCGCAAGTCCGCCAATGGTTCACTCCTTACCTAGTCCAACTCCAAGTGCTCCTACGCCCCAATCCAACACTCCCGTTGCTTTAACGCCCCCATCCAGCACTCTCGATGCCTCCCGCTCAAATGAAAAGAAGCCTATTGGGTTCTCCTTTCTCGAGAATAACCCGATGGGTGATAGGAATGACGTGCTGAACTTTAAATCCTGGTGTTTGTCGCTGCAAAAAATGAACGTGGGAGTCGATGAACCAGACAATTGGAACCTTGTTAATCAAGCTGTCAAAGATGACATACATGACCAACTTTGCAAGCATTTCTCATTTCCTGACCGTTCCAAGAATAGGGTTTTATCTCGAGTTGCTGAAGGATTGAGGACATAAAGGAAAAACCTTCGAAAGAAATATTTCTCGAAAGAGGCAGCGAGCTCAGATATTTTGGCTTTGAAAGAGAGAGTGCCTCCCAATGTTGAAATGCTATTGGAGAAGTGGAATAATTTTTTAGAGAATGAGGTGAAGGAGAAAAAGTTGGTCCAAAGGGATCAAAATAAAAAAAATAGGGCACAAAAAACTGATATCCATCGGTTGGGATCCAAATCATATGAGGATTTTAAGAATGAATGGGAGAGTAGGAAAAAGGATGGTCCAGATGTCGGTAAAACCCCAAATCGATCCAACTTATTCCTTCATGCTCGACGGGACAAAGATAATAAATTCCCGCTGCACTTGGCTAAGACACTTGAATCAATAGAGGCCATCAGCAGTCAATCCAATTCGAGCCCTACTGATGACTTTGACCTTGAAAATGATGCTCTGACACAGACCGTTGGAAAGGAAAAATGGGGGAGGACGAGAGGTGTTGGCTCACATATGCCAAAAATAAAACTTCAACACACTTCCTCTCTTGTGGACGAGCTTTCTTCGGTCAAGAATTATATCTTATCCCAAAAGGAGCACCAGTTGAAGACCGATGGGGATGTCCATGAGATTAAAAATACCCTGGGATTATTGACGAATCAAATTGGGAAACTTGTGAACTTTTTTTAAAGTTATAGTCCCCCAGTGCCTCCTTAAGGTTACCCTTACCCTACTCCTACTCAAGGTTTCACACATCCTTCCCCTCCCACATTCCCCTCTCAAATGTCTCATCCTCCAAGATTCCCCTCCCCTGCACCTCCGCCAATCACTAGACTTGGATTATTGTCAACAACTGACGGTGACTATAGTGAAGAGTACTATATCAAGGACATTAGAAATTCGAGGTTTGTTGGCATGTGCATACTCATCTCCATAGTTCCTGGAACTCCAGTACATGGCCAACCTTTGGAGAAGGGTGAGGATAAAATAATGGTTAATGAAATATACAACGGCTGTGGAGATATACCTGTGTACGTTAACAGCGAGGAAGGGATGGAATTGAGGAATTATGCAAAATCTTTTATTACATGGCTAGTTTATCTGTTGGCCAAGATGCAATAATATTTTCTTTCGTTTCAATTGTAATAATTTTTTTTAGTTGTAAGAATATTGGTTTTGCTTCAGTTGGAATGATATTTTTTGTGCTTCAGTTGTAAGAATATTGGTTTTGTTTCGTTTGTAATGATATTTTTTTTGTTTCAATCGTAAGAATATTCTTTTTGTTTTAGTTATAATAATATTTTTTAACCTATTACCACAGGACTGGAATTTGAAGATTATTACGTGGATTTTACACAAGACAAAGAGTGGATGGGAGAGACTAACCGGATATCAAATAATCATGTAAAGGGCATTTATGAATTTATTATATACGCTTAAAAAAATATTAAAAGTGAGAAGATTCCGTGTCCGTGCACTCATTGTATTAACAGAAAATATATGTCATTGGAAGATGTTGAGTTTCATTTACTAAAGTGGGAAATTGTGAAGACTATATAATATGGACATACCATTGCGTTAGTGGGTGAAAACCCGAAACAGCCCCCAAACGGCCCCCGTGAGTGTCACCAACACCTAGCACGGGGCCAATGTAACTCGTACAAATTGACCGCGCGATCATGGGACCCCCGGTTTGAGAATATGACGATAATTTAAAAATAACAGGACTTAGGCAAAACATGACGTTAGTGGGTGAAAACCTGAAATAGCCCCCGAACGGCTCCGTGAGTGGCACCAACACCTTGCACGGGACCAATGTAACTCGTTGGAACTGACCACGCGATCATGGGACCCCCGGTTTGAGAATACGACGATAATTTTTATATTTCTAGACTTAGACTTAAAAACATGGCGTTAGTGGGTGAAAACTCGAAACAGCCCCCGAACGGTCTTGTGAGTGGCACGAATACCTCACATGAGACCAATGTGACTCGTAGGAACTGACCACGCGATCACGGGACCCCCAGTTTGAGAATACAACGATAATTAGCATATTTCTAGACTTAGGCTTAAAAACATGACGTTAGTGGGTGAAAACTCGAAACAGCCCCGAACGGCCCCATGAGTGGCATCAACACCTCACACGGGACAATGTAACTCGTACGAACTGACCGCGCGATCATGGGACCCCCGATTTGTGAATACGATGATAATTTGCATATTTCTAGACTTGGGCATAAAAACATTGATATGTTGATAACTATAACTCATATAAGCAATTTTCAGCTTGAATAATTTTTTTGTAAAACTACTTAGTTACTGATATCATTTTTTTTTGGTATCCTATCATTTGTAGGATTATTGCACGTGGAATAAATGAAGAAGGCAATGGTTTACGACATGACGATTGTTTATACAATGGTGTGGGCGTTCAGGATTATATTTTTTATGTGTTATAGTCGTGCATGATTTTATTGTTTAGTTTTATGGTTGTGCAGGCTTTTATAATTTGATTGCTAAATTTTATGGTCGTGCGGACTTTATAATAAGCAGATTTTATATTTACCGGGTTTGGAATGTCAAGAAAATAGAGGAAACTCACCCCAATTTTTTTTGGTCTGTGAATTATTAAGACGTATAATATTTTTAAATTTATATATATATTTATTTATTAATGACGCGACTAAAAATGTGTCTGAGAAGTGAGTTCACTCTAGGCTCAAGTTTAAGCTTGTCGCGCAATTAATAATCCCGGTAAATCGGGTATCGATCCTCAGGGAAGAAGGACAACAGAGTTGTGACGACGGGAAAAGATGGAGGAATCCTAACCTTGACTCTAAAAAGAAAAGGAAAAATGATTTGGTTTTTGAGATTGGTTACAGCTAAATGCGATTATGAAATTATGAAGAAATGAAACTACGTTAATCTACCTAAATTATGAGTGAAAAATAATCTGAAACTTTTTGTTTAAATGATGAGAAAAATAGGACGGGAATACAATCCCCCCACCCTAGTGTAGTGCGGATATAATATTAATCTTAAATTTATCTGATTGATTTGACCCGGAATTTAATACTCCCAAGCATTATGTATACGAGGTTCAATCCCGAATCATACCTAATCTGAGGATGAGTAAATCAGTATCGCGATAGTAGCACTCGAATTGCACTCTAAATCATCACGAGTACCCAGAGGCAAACGAGATATAAAGATATACAATTGTTGTGTAACTACGCAATACGATCATGGTCAATCATTAAATTTAGCAGATTAATTTTATACACTCGCACTAACACATCAGGCTGGGTTCATGCATCCCGGCCTTGCGAAATCTAGCCTAACATGTTGAAAAGAATGGAAACAAGGATTAGTGTGCAGGAACTCATAATTACTCTAAGGAAAATAGTAATTAGATGCAGAAAAGAATTAACTTTAAGAATTACTCACTAAAATTATCCAATCAATAAGTGAAACAATGAAAGAAACTGATACTCACAAAAATCACTGAATAAAATCTTAAATCCTTGAATTAAATCTGAAATTATTAACTAAACTAGGGTTTCTAGAAAAAGAGAGGAAAATCCTACTAATTCTCCGTTCCAATAACAATAATAAACCGGGTCTTTTATACCCTACAACAATATCGAAAGTTAGTTGCACTAGGAGTCTTTTTAGGAAGAGAGAAGATTTTCAAATATCGAAGGCCGGACCGGTCCGGGGCTTAGGCGGACCGGTCTGCCCCCAAGGCGGATCGGTTCTTTTTATTTTCGGGCGGACCGGTACGGGGTCGGACCGGTTCTTTTTATTTTGGCCTTCTTCGATTTGCATGAGATCCGGGGTCTTCTGGAGTTTGGCAAGGCGGACCGGTCCGGGGTAGGGGCGGACCGGTCCGGCTATTTGACTTTTTGGTTCCTCTTTGACTGCTCATAACTTTTATTCCGGGATTCCGATTGAGGTACCGTTTCTTCCTTTGTGCTCGTGAATGAGATGTCTTCAACTTCTCTTTAGGTACCTCATCCGAATTCCGGGTGGAAATTACGCTTTTGCCCTTGAGACTTTTCCTTCTTTCTTTCTTGATTCTTCCGGTTTCCTTCTTTCGTTTCTTGACATCAAATACCTATAAAATCACTACAAAATACCAGAAACTCGGTGTACTCATTAGGATCAGTCAGTAGCACAATTATGAGATAAATCCAACTCAATTACGTTGTTCGAGGTGCTAAAAGTAACTAAATCAGGGGATAAATTAGGAAGAATTTATGCTTAATCAAACCCCCATAACTTAGAACTTTGCACGTCCCGAGCAATGTAAAAGAATCCTAGCATGGCTCAACTCTTTGAAAATCATTTTATTGGGATAAAATACCATTTTCGCGGGCAAGCGATTGCATTTAGCGTATGCAACAAGCCGTTAAACCCCTAGGTTACCCTAGTAGGATGAGTGTTGTATCGTGAGGGTTTGCAGAGAATATATCCACAAAATTCGTTATTGACACAAAGAAAATTCAAAATATGCAAAAATTGTGCAATTCAAACTTTTTCAGAAAATAGTCACCATCAAGTCATATGTACAAGTCTCAAATCATAGTGCATGTGTGCGAAGCCGAAAATATAACCGCCAATTTCCACTGATTGATCATTACGTTACTTATTCGAAAATTCATTTTGATTTCAAGTTCTCACGGAATGCTCTCACAAACGAATCTCTTGGATTATGGCTATTCTCTCGGTATGCGTGATATAAAGAGTAATTGTAATGGAAGCAAAATCACGCATACGGTTAGAAAGACGGAAATTTTGTGGTGAAAGGACCTCTTCAAAGGATTACGGTTTTAAAAATGGGAACATTGCCTTTATTTCGCGCACTTAATCTCCTTTATTATCTTTTGGTGTCTTAGCTCTCCAAGCGGTAATCAATTTTCGCAATTTGGACTTGGTTAGGACTTTTTCGGGTTTTTAGGGTATATTGGGTAAAATGAAGGAGGTAGGGAAAGTTGGAATTGGAAAAGTCATTAATGATGTCCATTTGTTCTTTTTCCAGGCTATTGCTCATTTTTTCTTCTTTTTCTATTTTTTTCTGTTTTTCACTACTTTTCTTTTCTCGCTATTTTTTTTTAGCATAACTAATTTTTCTTGCCCCTTTATATGCACTTTTGGACTAAATTCTGAATTTTTGCATTTTTCACAATTCCGGGCTATTTCGGGTTTTCGGGTTATCAAACGAAAGGGAAAAATCATTCGGCTCGATTTGGGTTGCAAAAAGGGTGATTTTTCACGAGTTTTTATGGCCAATATTTTTAGGTGACAAACGAGGGCCTACTTCATCGTCCAAAATACTAATTGCGTTACCATGTGCGTTTCGAGATGAATTTAAGTTTAGAGACTAATTTGGCACGTTTTTCAAGGCAATATTGCACACATTTTTCAAAACCGATCAAAATGAAAGGATTGAGATCCTTGACAACTTTTTAGGTGCTGAAAAGAACTTTGAGTTAACAATTAACTCGGATTGATTTTAAAAATTCGCAAAAAGTGATAGGCTCGAATCTCACCGGGTTTGTTAATCTCCACACTTATTCGTTAAGTCGTCAATTTTCGCTCAATTTCCATCTTTGGTCAATTTCGGCTTTGTGTATGTAATATGTTTACAATTTGAGACTTTAAACCGACTTTCAATGATATTTTTGCAAAATTTGAATTCCAATTTTTATTTATTTTGAACAAAAATATTTTTGGATTTTTCAAAATTTTATGATTTTTTTGGAAATTTCTGGGCATTTTGAAAATTTGTGAAGTTTTAGAAATATGTACTTGTGACCCCCCTAACTTAGACTTTTGCATTATCCTCAAGCAAAAAGGACTAAAATCTAAATAAGGCAAAATAATAAGTGCGATAAATAAAACAAACAGATAGAGAAAATGCAGTTTTTGTTACAACAGGACTGTGTTACATGTGCAGGAAAAAACATACAACTGTGAACAGGGGAAAACAAAGAAAAAGTTGCCAACACCATATAAAGCATCACCGGGGTGGGGGATGGGAGGAACCGGGCGTGTTGGGGTCATAGGGGTTTTGGTAGTAGGAAGGCAATGGCTCATTAGGATCCCCTATGCGGCGATAGATGTCCGCTTGGAAGCGGAGAACGATGCCCATGTCGCGCTCGTAGTTGGTCTGAAAGGTGTTGAAGTTGGTCTCAAGCGCCGACATACGCGCGGATAGGTCCGTGCCCTCCCACTCGAAATCTGGGTCGTCCTCCTCGTCCGCCGACTCCTCGTCCGGACCGATATCCCCCATCTCGACGTCCTCACCGGCTGCTCCTGCTTCTTCCTCACTGTCGCTCGGGGCAGCCTCTTCGTCACTATCACCTCCCCGCCTAGCCCGGAGGACAGCTAGCTGTTTGGCGCGTATGGTCGCTCGGCGCCTCTATGCCAGCATCCTGAAGGATGGAAGTGATCATTCGGGCATAGGGAAGTGGGGCGGTGCCCTTCTCATCCAAGGACGCGTTAATGATATCCGCGTATAAGGTTCGGTCCAAATGGATGGAAGTTTGGGGGTCGAAGAGGTGATACGTCAAGGTGGCCTGCCGGGGCCTCCTGGCGGAGTCTTTGGATGTTTGTAAACTGTTGGCGCACATGATTTGAAATGTGAGGCGCGCCTTCTCATTGAGGTGTCCAACGGCGACGGTTTGCCCCGTCCAAGCCACATTCGGCGCAATTCGGGCCATGATGGTATCCTTGTCGATCGGGGGGACGTTTCGGGGATAGGTGAATTCTTGGACATCCGGGACTTCAAACTCGGCCAACTTTGCCATGAGACGGGCCAAGGAAAATGGAACGGGAGTCCCATCCACGTAAGCTTCGGCCTCGAATTGGCTCGTTCGGACTAGGGTGCCATAGAATGAGCGGACTTCGGTTACCCAAACCGCTTTGTGAGGTTGGTTGAGGAATCGTCACCAGGCCCGAGCCATGAATAGGGCGGTGACGGAGTTGGACAGGGCTTCCCATTGGACAGCGAGCTCCATATGGAGTTTACGGCCCAATCCGAAGTATTGAGTGCACCATCGCTCCTCTTGGTGGGAGCAGAAGTCACCGTGACCGGAGGGGTTGATCACGGTGGAGTCGTATTTGGTGGGGGAAACACGGGGGGCCATGGAAACAGTAGGGATTTGTTTCTAGAAACACAAGAGAGGAAGAAGAGAGTATTTGGTTTGAAGGTGTGAGGAGAAGGGGAGGGTTTGGGGTGTATTTATAGTGGAAAGGGGGAGGGGAGGGGTTGGTTTTGGAGGGAAGGGGTTTGGAGGAAAAATGGGATGGATTTGGGAGGGAAAGGTTGGGGTTGGGAAGAGGAAAAATGGATTGGAGGGAATGAATGGGATTGGGGGGAAAGGGGGGTGAATCTTGGGAAGGGGAGAAGACAGATCTGCAGAAGGCGGACCGGTCCGGGGTAGGGGCGGTACGGTCCGGCCCTTTAACTTTTCAAACCATCCACAGGCGGACCGGTTCCTTTAAAAATAAAAGGAACCGGTCCGGGGTCGGACCGGTCCGCCTAAAAAAGGAACCGGTCCGCCCCAGGGTTTTTGGGCTGGACTTATTCTACTTCGGTTTCAAGCTCTCTTCTTCAAAAAATTTCACTTTCCCGATATACTCTCTATCCAATTGGACTAAAAACCCTCTCGATTACGCTAGTCAACACCCTTTGACTCAAAATATCCAAAACACACGAATGCTTATCCCGAACGAAACCTAGTCCTAATGACTTTCAAAACACACACTCTCTCACACACATGACTCTCACCCCATACATATCGGGGGTGCGACGACCTCACTTTAACAGCTCACTCAACCCCGTAAACGGGGTTCGATAACCAGACGGTGTCGACTTCTTCTGCACGTGCCTCTAGATATGGCTTTAGGCGTTGTCCATTCACTTTGAATGTATTTTCCCCTTTTAAATCGTCTAGTTCAATAGCTCCATGGAGGAAAACATTCTTCACGATGAATGGGACAGACCAACGTGACCGCAACTTGCCTGAAAAGAGGTGAAGCCGAGAGTTGTAGAGGAGAACTTTTTGCTCAGGGAGAAACTCTTTTCGTGGAATGATGCTATCATGAGCGAGTTTCATCCTCTCTTTCAAAATTTTGGCATTCTCATACACATTATTGCGTAGTTCTTCTAACTCATTCAATTGAAGCTTGCGGGCTTCACCGGCCTTGTCCATGGCATAATTTAATTGCTTAATCACCCAATACGCCTTGTGTTCGAGCTCAACGGGAAGGTGGCAAGGTTTGCCATACACAAAGGGGAAATGGGACATGCTGAGTTGATTCTTATATGCGGTACAATAGGCCCATAGCGAATCGTTCAATCTAAGGGACCAATCTTTTCGGGTAGGATTAACGGTCTTTTCAATAATGTTCTTGATTTCTCGATTCGCTAGTTCGGCCTGCCCATTCGTTTGTGGGTGATATGTCATTCCAACCTTGTGGATGACACCATACTTTCTCATGAGCTTCTCGAATGGCCTATTGCAAAAGTGTGTGCCATTATCACTAATTATCGCTTTCGGTGCATCGAAGCGGGAAAGTATGTGTTCCTGTAGGAACTTTGTCACCACTTTGTTGTCATTGGTCTTGGTAGCTATAGCTTCAACCCATTTAGAAACGTAGTCTACCGCGACGATGATGTATAGGAAACCAAAGGACGGGGGGAAGGGACCATGAAGTTAATACCCCAACAGTCGAATATCTCAATGATGAGTATGGGGGTAAGGGGCATCATGTCTTGTCGAGTAATGGCTTCCATTCGTTGGCACCTATTGCATGATTTGCAAGCATCATTCACATCCCGGAAGATTGTGGGCCAATAGAGGCCGCATTGCAGAATTTTAGCGGCCGCCTTTTTCGTCGAAAAGTGTCCTCCACAAGCTTCCGAATGACAAAACTGGATGACTTTCGGGATCTCGTCATCTGGTATACATCGTCGGATGATTTGGTCGGCGTAATATTTAAAAAGGAATGGATCATCGTAAAAGAACATGCGCGACCAAGTAAGAAACCTCTTCTTATCTTGTGGTGTCCAGTCGGGAGGGACGGCTCCCATGACAAGATAGTTTACTATATCCATAAACCAGGGATATGAAGAGGTGGCAAAAAGTTGCTCATCCGGAAAGTATTCGTCTATGGGTATGGGATCACTAGGTACGTCGAACGAAAGCCGAGATAAATGGTCGGCAACGATGTTTTCTACTCCTTTTTTATCTTTGATGGAGAGATTGAACTCTTGTAGGAGTAGGATCCACCTTATGAGGCGCGGCTTGGCGTCTTTCTTCGCAAGTAGATATTTCAAAGTCACGTGGTCGGTGAAGACAGTAATAGAAGAACCAATGAGATATCACCGGAATTTATCAAGGGCAAAGACTACCGCTAGCAACTCCTTCTCTGTAGTAGAGTAGTTGAGTTAAGGTCCGGTAAGGGTCCGGCTAGCGTAGTAGATGACATGATATTGCTTATCTTTTCGTTGGCCCAAAACAACCCCAATCGCGTAATCGCTTGCATCACACATAATTTCGAATGGTATGGACCAATCCGGAACTTGCATGATGGGAGAGGACACAAGCATGTTTTTCAATTTGTCAAAAGAGCTTTGGAATGCTTCCATCCACTCAAATTGGGTGTCCTTCATGAGTAAGTTTCTTAAGGGCCTAGCGATGGCGCTAAAGTCCTTAATGAACCTTTGATAAAACCCCGCGTGGCCCAAGAATGAGCGCACGTCCTTCAGCGATTTTGGTGGGGAAAGATCAGCTATGACATCTATCTTTGCCCTATCAACTTCTATTCCTTTGGGTGATATAATGTGGCCAAGAACTATACCCTCGATGACCATGAAATGGCACTTCTCCCAATTCAACACTAAGTTCTTTTCCACGCACCGGGTAAGTACTTTTTCCAACTTTTCTAAACAATGATCGAAAGAGGTGCCAAAAACGCTGAAGTCATCCATGAACACTTCGAGTCCTCTCTCGACCATGTCGCTAAATAAGCTCAACATGCACCTTTGAAAGGTCGCGGGTGCATTACACAAACCAAATGGCATACGTTTGTAGGCAAACGTACCAAAAGGGCAAGTGAAGGTCGTCTAGTCCTAGTCAAGTACATCTACCTCAATTTGGTTATATCCAGAATAACCATCAAGGAAGCAATAATAAGGGTGTCCCGCTACTCTTTCAAGCATTTGAACAATAAATGGCAAGGGGAAATGGTATTTCCTAGTTCCCTCATTGAGTTTTCGGTAGTCAATGCAAACGCGCCACTCGGTGGTGGTACGTTGGGGAATGAGCTCTCCCTTAGCATTCTCAATCACAGTGATACCCGACTTCTTCGGGACAATTTGAATAGGTCTCACCCATTTGCTATCCGAGATTGGGTAGATAATCCCGGCATCCAATAATTTGATGATCTCGGTTCTCACAACTTCTTTCATGTTGGGATTCAGTTTTCTTTGCATTTCTCTAGAGGGCTTGACATCCTCTTCGATATGGATCTTATGAGTGCAAATCAAAGGACTTATCCCCTTCAAATCAGCTATGCACCGACCAAATTCACCTTGGTGCTTCCTCAGAACTTTTAATAATTTACCCTCCTGCCCTTCATTTAGGTTGGAGGAGATAACAATAGGAAATGTCTCATCCTCTCCTAGGTATGCATATTTAATATGGGAGGGGAGTTTCTTTAATTAGAGGGTTGGAAATTTTTGGCTGGAGGGAACCATGTGTGTATCCCTCGACGGTAATTCCTCGAATCTAGAAACCCAATTAACCTCTCTTACGTCCTCGTCCGACGTACTCTCATCGAGTAGCTCTCTCAACTCTCCAACCTCCCTCTCGAAGTCAGTATACGTCCCCTCACACTTGTATCTCGCCGCTATATAGGACTCTAAAGCGTCGCCATAGTAATTCTCCTCAAAGTACTCCTCTACTATCTCATCAATGAGGCGCACCGCGTGAAGATCATCTTCCTCTCCTGCATTTTGGGCTATGTGGAAGATGTTGGTTTGTAAGGTCATGTTCCTAAATGTGAGTTGCATTTGCCCATTCCTCGTATTGATGATTGCGTTAGCCGTAGCTAGGAAAGGGAGCCCAAGGATGATGGGAACATGATTGCTTGAGTAGAAGGAGGGCTCCGTGTCCCAAATGACAAAATCTACCGGAAAGTAGAAAGTGTCAACTTGAACGATCACGTCCTCGACTATACTTCGTGGGATCTTCATTGTTCGATCCGCTAATTGGAGAGTGACCTTCGTGGGCTTGAGGTCGCCCAAGTTAAGTTGCCTATAGATGGAGTAAGGGAGGATATTTACACTTGCTCCCAAGTCAAGTAAGGCTTTTTCAATTTTATTCTCCCCAATGATGCAAGATATGGTGGGTGCACCGGGATCTTTGAATTTAGGCGAGAGTTCATTTAGTGGAATGGATCTCACATTTTGTGCTACAAAGACGTTCTTCTTCACTTTCATCTTTCTCTTAACTGTCAATAAATCTTTGATGACTTTGCCATAAGCTGGAATTTGTTTAATGGCCTCAAGGAAAGGTAAATTTAGCTTTACTTTCTTAAGCACTTCTAGCACGTCTTCGCGTGGGTTTCCTCTATGGGAGGGAATCAACCTTTGAGGAAACGGTGCCGCGGAGGGAAGTTTCACTACTACCTCTGTCCCACTAGCATCTTCTTGGTCACTCTCATTTAAAGGGACATCTTTGGCCTCTTTCGTGCCGGGCGAAATCACCTTGTCTTTCGTTGTGTCGGGTGGGGGAGGTGATAGATCAACAACTCTCCCACTCCGAAGAGTGGTCACTGCTTGACATTGCTCCTGATGTTCAGTGGAGGTGGAGCTAACACTAGTTTGACATTGGGGAGGTCTTTGGCCTTAGGCGGGAAACTTTCCCTTCTCCTGAACACTCAATGAGGATTGTATTTTTGACAGATTCGCATTTATGTCGCCAATCAGACGATCATATTTGGCATTGGTTACGGTGTGGCTTGCGATGAATTGATTCATGGTATCCTCGAGAGTTCTCCGCTGTGGCGGGATATAATTTCCTTGAGGTGGTGGTGCTTTCGCATGTCCTTGCATGGGCGGGGCTTGTTGAAAATGTCGTGGTGGAGGAGGGGCAACATGCGAAGGAGGGTTCATTGCGGCATGTTGTTGCCCATAGCTAAAACCGAGATGATTTTTCCATGAAGGGTTGTATGAATTCTCGTACGGGGCACCGAAATTACCCTTAAAACCTCCTATACCACTAACTTGCTCCTGAAGCATTGCTTTGTAGGCGGGTATCGTCGGGCATTCCTCAGTTGAATGTCCCGCCTCACAAATAGCACACACCTTCACGACAGGGTTTGGAATGGGTCTAGCTGGTCCTTTTCCATATATCTCGCATAGATCTAGAAATCCTTTCTCAAAAGTCTCCAATCGGTTGTCCGTCATAGAATTCTTATCTACGTGGAATAGGTCGGACGCCGATGGAGTGGTGGTCGCTTGTCTATTTCGATTTTGAGCATTGGGATCAGAAGTGTCCCATGATTGGGTAGTCTCGGCGACATACCTCAAGTGAAGCTCAGCATCCTGGGCATCTAAATCGATAAAAGGACCACTTCCCATTGTTTCAACAAGTTGTTTGGAGTTAAGATTCAACCCATTATAGATGAAAGAGATGACTTGCGCTGAATCAAACCCATGATGGGGGCATGAAGCAACTAACTCGTTGAAACGTTCATAATATCGATGGAATGGCTCATTTTCAGCTTGTCTGAAAGCTTGAATTTGAGCCTTTATGGATATTGTTCGATGAGGTGGGAATAATTTCTTGAGAAACCTCGACTGTAACTCATTCCATGATGAAATCGAGCTTGGAGGTAAAGACCATAGCCAGGTCTTAGCTTTATCTTTGAGCGAGAAAGGGAAGAGTTTGAGGCGGATTACCTCTTGTGTGCAGGTTTGATTATTGAGAGTATCACACACGTCCTCAAATTCCCTAATATGGAGGTATGGCTTTTCAGAATCCATACCGTGGTAATGCGGTAGCATCTAGATCATCCCATTTTTGAAACGGAATTGCCCGGCATTATACGGGAGTATAATGCATCCCGGAGTGACAGTACGCTCAGGATATAAGAATTCTCTAATCGGACGGTATGGGGGCTCTTCCTCACCGGCGGGTGCACTGCCATGTTGCGACATCTCTTCCTCACTTATTGACTCGGTGCTCTCACTGGGCGTGCTCAGAGTGTGTACTAAGAAGGAAAAAGGAGAGTTATCGGAGACTGAGTGCAACGGTGTGGGAGGTGGGACCTAGAACTCTGGGGCGTTTGGAGTGTGGGGACTATCGGGATTATACTCAACAACTGGATTTTCGTGAATGTTAGTTGGAGTATTATGGGGTGTGGGATTGGTTTCAGAATTTTGCATTAAGCTTGTGAGAGATGGTGATGAATCTTTTTGTGATTTTTTTGAAATTTTTTTTATGTGTTTTTGGATTTTTGGAATTTTTGGTCAAAGCTTTGGATTGACTCTATCTAATCCTAAGTCTACCTAAATCCTCGACAACGGTGCCAAAAACTTGACGCGACTGAAAATGTGTCTCAGAAGTGCGTTCACTCTAGGCTCAAGTGTAAGCATGTCTCTCAAGTAATAATCCCAGTAAATCGAGTATCGATCCTCAGGGAAGAAGGACAACAGAGTTGTGATGACGGGAAAAGACGGAGGAATCCTAACCTTGACTCTAAAAAGAAAAGGAAAAATGATTTGGTTTTTGAGATTAGTTACAGCTAAATACGATTATGAAATTATGAAGAAATGCAACTACGTTAATCTACCTAAATTATGAGTGAAAAATAGTCTGAAACTTTTTGTTTAAATGATGAGAAAAATAGGATGGGAATACAATCCCCCAACCCTAGTGTAGTGCGGATATAATATTAATCTTAAATTTATCTGATTTATTTGACCCGGAATTTAGTACTCCCAAGCATTATGTATACGAGGTTCAAGCCCGCGTCATACCTAATCTGAGGATGAGTAAATCAGTATCGCGATAGTAGCACTCGAATTGCACTCTAAATCATCACGAGTACCTAGAGGCAAACGAGATATAAAGATATACAATTGTTGTGTAACTACGCAATACGATCATGGTCAATCATTAAATTTAGCGAATTAATTTTATACACACGCACTAACACATCAGGCTGGGTTCATGCATCCCGGCCTTGGGAAATCTAGCCTAACATGTTGAAAAGAATGGAAACAAGGATTAATGTGTAGGAACTCATAATTACTCT
Organism: Sambucus nigra; assembly: GCA_949130495.1. NCBI lineage: Eukaryota > Viridiplantae > Streptophyta > Magnoliopsida > Dipsacales > Adoxaceae > Sambucus > Sambucus nigra. The sequence goes on from OX422211.1 coordinate 336,534,280, forward strand.
AAGGAAAATAGTAATTAGATGCAAAAAAGAATTAGAATTAAGAATTACTCACTAAAATTATCCAAGCAATAAGTGAAACAATGAAAGAAACTGATACTCACAAAAATCACTGAATAAAATCTTAAATCCTTGAATTAAATCGGAAATTATTAACTAAACTAGGGTTTCTGGAAAAAGAGAGGAAAATCCTACTAATTCTACGTTCCTATAACAATAATAAACCGGGTCTTTTATACCCTACAACAATATCGAAAGTCAGCTGCACTAGGAGTCTTTTTAGGAAGAGAGAAGATTTTCAAATCTCGAAGCCCGGACCGGTCCGGGGCTTAGGCGGACCGGTCTGCCCCGAAGGCGGATCGGTTCTTTTTATTTTCGAGGGGACCAGTCCGGGGTCGGACTGGTTCTTTTTATTTTCTCCTTCTTCGATTTGCATGTGATCCGGGGTCTTCTGGAGTTTGGCAAGGCGGACCGGTCCGGGGTAGGGGCGGACCGGTTCGGCTATTTGACTTTTTGGTTCCTCTTTGACTTCTCATAACTTTTGTTTCGGGATTCCGATTGAGGTACCGTTTCTTCCTTTGTGCTCGTGAATGAGATGTCTTCAACTTCTCTTTAGGTACCTCATCCGAATTCCGGGTGGAAATTACGCTTTTGCCCTTGAGACTTTTTCTTCTTTCTTTCTTGATTCTTCCTGTTTCCTTCTTTCGTTTCTTGACATCAAATACCTGTAAAATCACTACAAAATACCAGAAACTCAGTGTACTCATTAGGATCAGTCAGTAGCACAATTATGAGATAAATCCAACTCAATTATGTTGTTCGAGGTGCTAAAAGTAACTAAATCAAGGGATAAATTAGGAAGAATTTATGCCTAATCAATTAACAACGTTCCCGATTCACAATTTGTGAATTTTTTTATTATTTTACCAATAATAAATATTCACAACCGTGCAGTCACCGGACCCCCGATTTTAGGATTAGACCAAAAATGGATATTTTTTTAAACAATTATAGTTAAATATGGTCATGAAGTTTGTCCATGACCATTTTTATTTTTTCGTCACGCATAAAAATGACCGCTGCCAAAGTCCATGACCCCCAACCGTGACGAAAATGGTCGCGGCCAAAGTTCGCGACCATTTTTTTCCTTTATTTCATCCCGACGTAGGTCACGAAATTTGGCCGTGACCAATTTTTGTCACAGTTGTGGGTCACAGATTTGGGCCGCGACCATTGTTTTTTCGTCGCGGCGTGGGTCACGAACTTTGGCCGCGACCAATTTTTTTCATGGTTGTGGGTCACGGACTTGGACCGCGACCATTTTTTTCCTTTTTTTCCTATCGTAGCGTGGGTCCCGGACTTTGGCCGCGACCAATTTTTGTCACGGTTGTGGGTCACGGACTTGGGCTGCGACCATTTTTTCCCCATCGCGGTATGGGTCATGGCCTAAGTCCGTGACCATCTGTTGTGACCCACTGCGGGTTGTGACCATTTTTTGGTCACGGACTTGGACCGCGACCCACAAAATTGGTCACGCCGGAAATGGTCACGACCCAAGTTCATGACCCACAGTCTTGGTCACAGATTTTGGTCTGGACCATTCGCCAGTTTTGGTGTAGTGAGAGAGAGAGAGTTTGAATTATTGAGAAAATGGGTGATAGATAAAATGTTTTAATCGGAGAGTAATTAAAGTGAAAGTTTGGTAAGTTGAAAAAAGAGGGGGAATCAAAAAATAAAATGGTAGATTTGTAAAACAAAGAAAAGGTAACATGGCAGAAGACTCTTTTCCCATTTTACCTTATTTTTTAATTTTGATGAAGAGAGGGAAATAAATTTGAGTGTGAAAAAAGGGGGAGAACTTAAATGTTTAAGGGGCAAAATAGAAAGTGCAAGATTAATTTATCTTATGACATATAAGATATTTATGATGATGTCATATAAATGGTAAAAATAATGCTCCCTTTTATATATATATATATATATATATATATACACTATCGGAATGCCCGTGCCTGAAGGCACTGCGAAGATTTCCAAAGTATGTAATTGCAAAAGGGAAAAATTTCGTTCCCCAACAAAATAAACTGTAATTTTGAAAACATGGTCATAATATCCTCTATTTCTAGGACTATGCACAATTTTTAACAAATAATAAATAGTCCAACAACTTATACACAAAACTGAATCCACTACAACAGGACATAATCAGAATAGGTAAACAAATTGACAAAAAAAGCTTACATGAACAAAATCCGACAATGAAAAAATAGAACTGTCGACTTTAAAGTCGATTTTGACCCTTTGAACAGCACCAAATATAGCTCGGAACGTAGTTAGCTAGGCACGGGAAATACGAATCCAATGACGCCAGAATCGCCTCATTCTGATTTACAAATAAAAAGTTATGCCATTTCTTCCCAAACATACTATTAAGGCAATTCAACTACTGCTCGTGCCAATTAAGAAATAATGATTGGAATTTCAATGAACGTACAAAGATATAACTATTTAGGACATCATTGTCAACATTCACATAACCTATTACTATGGTTATAAATGGAATGGCATAACACACATAACAATGATGAAGGTTGATATTTAAGTCAATATTTTTTACAATATAAATGGCACTTAAGAAGGCTGAGAAGACTTAAATAGTTATGTTGGCATTTGATGGCACTTAAATATGTAATATCACCATGTGGGAAAGCATTCAAAGTAAAAACTGAAGAGTACAAATAAAATCATCTCAACACAACTTCATTTTAATTACTAAGATGACCACATGATAGAGTTGTATAACCACCAAATTATATAAATATACCTACTACTTAAGAGCCTAAATGTACACAGTTGTATATAGATCACTGGAAAAGGGATGCTCTTAGTCTGGAAAAAAAATTAGATAAAAAATTGGGAATGTATCAATGTTTGTATTCAATGTGAACTGTGGATAAAACCAATAAGAGAATAAACCCAAACGAAAAAGTGCAATATGTCAAAATATCTATTTTGTTTTGCAGATTACCTTTGAAGAGACATGTGAAGAGCCAAGTACCAATCAATTATGGTTTAGCCCAAGTAGTACACAGAGGAAATCACTTCAAATGAAATAAAAATGAAGTTTCAAACAGAGGAAAACACCTAGAATTACCACAATGGTGAAAATATATACAAAGATTAAAAATAGAGTATTCAAGATATTATGACAATGTAATGTTAAATAAAACAAAACTCCATCCCATTCACATTACCCATGTCAACGCCACTATTAAAGTTCTATATTTACATATCGTCAATACATAATCAAAATCTGAAAATTATTCCTACTTTTAGTATCCGAAACGCCCATTTATTCCTACTTTTAGTAGCGGAAACACCCAACTACTTATGTTAAGCCTCAAATTAATGATCAATTGCTTATATTGAAAACAAAATTATTACGGTTCGTTTGATAGGTGCCACATTTGCCATGATAAATGTAGTAAATGATGGGAAATGAAAATCTTACCCATCATTTTGTGTGTTTGATAGGCCTTATTTTTCATGAAATTTTTTGCACGATACACATATCCGCATACATGTTTTAACATCCTTTTTATAAATTTGTTGGTAAATTTTGCTTACCTATATAAGTAAGCAATTTTTTTCCACGAATTTGTCATCCCTTTGATTTTTTTTAAAACTTGTTTTTCTTTGTTAATTTTTTTTTATTTTGATAAAAACTTATATTTCTTAAGTATTTTATTTATTTTTCGTTAGAACTATTTTTGGGGTTAGAAACTATTTTTAAGGTTAAAAGTAGTTTAAAAAAAATTAAAAAACCTATTTTTCATTAAAAAATTATTTTGTTTTTCTTAAAATTATTTTTTATTGTAAAAATTTATTTTTCATTGCTAGCTATTTTTTTGCTAAACGTATTTTTTCCATTAAAACATTTTCACTTTTGGGTAAGAAATTTTTTTTATTGTTAAAATTTATTTTTCATTGAAAAATATTTTTTTCCCTTTAAAACGGTTTTACTTTTGGGTAATAAACTATTTTTTTGTGTTAAAACTGTATTTTAAAAAAATATTTTTCGATAAAAACTGTTTTATTTTGTCAAATTATTTATTTTGGTTAAAATCTATTTTTTAAAATGTTTCTAATAATGGTTTTTTACGAACTATTTTTTCTTGGAAAATTTTGTTTTTTCGTCGTAATAAATTATTTTTATTGTTAAAAACTATTTTTTAAGAACAATTTTTTTTTCATTATAAGTTGTTTTTTTTGTTATCATTGTTCTTTTGGAAACTATATTTTTAATAACTATTTTATGTCAAGAATTTTTTCATTTAAACCCATTTTTTTTATATACATGTTTGTCTACATTTGCCACTTTTGCCATTAATTTTATTGAACATTTTTCCACCTGAAAAGTTAATGTTATTAAACAAACCTATCTGAATAATTATAGAATTTGCCATAAAATCTTTATCATGGCATGAACGAATTTGCATACTTTTGAACCAAACGTACCCTTATATCTTTTAATCTAGAAATAAGAGAACGAGAACATTACTATTATAAATTTATAGATTTAGTTGCTGACAAATTGGTCATGTAGTGGTACTTAGTTATATATTATTCCATTAATCTATATGGCGTATACAAAGCCTATTAAAATACTATTCCTCTTTAATATGTTTAGAGCATCTCCAATGCTAATGTGGATTGAAAGAATGTGAATATCAACATAAGATTCATACACAATGAAACTTGTAGGAACTGACCGCGTTGTCGCGGGTCTCCCGGTTTGAGAGTATGACGATAATTTACAAAAATCACACTTATAGTAAAAAAACATGTCGTTAAAGGGTGAAAACCCAAATCGACCCCCCAAACGACCCCGTAGGAGGCACGAACACCTCCCACGGGACCAATGTAACTTGTTGGAACTGACCGCGTAGTCCCGGATCTCCCGTTTTGAGAATATGACGATAATTTGCAAAAATCAACACTAAAACTTAAAAACAAGCCGTTAAAGGGTGAAAACCAAAACCACCCCCCGAACAACCCCGTAGGAGGCACGAATAACTCGCACGGGACCAATGTAACTTGTAGGAACTGACCGCGTAGTCCCGGGTCTCCTGGTTTGAGAGTATGACGATAATTTGCAAAAATCACGCTTCGAGTTAAAAACATGCCGTTAAAGGGTGAAAACCCAAACCGGCCCCCAAGCGACCCCGTAGGAGGCACGAACACCTCGCACGGGACCAATGTAACTTGTAGGAACTGACAGCGTAGTCTCGGGTCTCCCGGTTTGTGAATAGGATGATAATTTGTAAAAATCAACACTTAAACTTAAAAACATGCCGTTAAAGGGTGAAAACCCAAACTAGCCCCCAAACAACCTCGTAGGAGGCACAAACACCTCACACGGGACCAATGTAACTTGTAAGAACTGACCGCATAGTCCCGGGTCTCCCGGTTTGTGAGTATGACGATAATTTGCAAAAATCACACTTAATGTTAAAAATAGGCCGTTAAAGGGTGAAAACCCAAACCACCCAACAAACGACCCCGTAGGGGGCACGAACACCTCACACGGGACCAATGTAACTTGTTGAAACTGACCACGTAGTCCCACGTCTCCTAGTTTGAGAATATGAGGATAATTTGCAAAAATCAACACAAACTTAAAAACAAGCCGTTAAAGGGTGAAAACCCAAATCACCCCCCAAACGACCATGTAGGAGGCACGAACACCTCACACGGGACCAATGTAACTTGTAGGAACCTACCGCGTAGTCCCGGGTCTCCCAATTTGAGAATATGACGATAATTTACAAAAAATCACACTTAGTTAAAAACAAGCCGTCAAAGGGTGAAAAACCCAAACCAACCCACAAACGACCTCGTAGGAGGCACGAACACCTCACACAGGACCAATATAACTTGTAGGAACTGACCGTGTAGTCCCGGGTCTCCCGGTTTGAGAGTATGACGATAATTTGTAAAAATCAAACTTAGTTAAAAACATGCCATTAAAGTGTGAAAACCCAAACCGGCCCCCAAACGACCCCGTAGGAGGCACAAACACCTCACACGGGACCAATGTAACTTATATGAACTGATCACGTAGTCCTGGGTCTCCCGGTTTGAGAGTATGATGATAATTTGCAAAAATCACAATAAAAACAAGCCGTTAAAGGGTGAAAACCCAAACCGTCCCCAAGTCGACCCCGTAGGAGGCACGAACACCTCGCACGGGACCAATGTAACTTGTAGGAACTGACCGCGTAGTCCCGGATCTCCCGGTTTGAGAGTATGACGATAATTTGCAAAAATCACACTTAGAGTAAAAAACATGTCGTTAAAGGGTGAAAACCCAAATCGGCCCCCAAACGACCCCGTAGGAGGCACGAACACCTCCCACGGGACCAATGTAACTTGTTGGAACTGATCGCGTAGTCCCGGATCTCCCGATTTTAGAATATGACGATAATTTGCAAAAATCAACACTTAAAGTTAAAAACAAGTCATTAAAGGGTGAAAATCCAAACCACCCCCTAAACAACCTCGTAGGAGGCACGAACACCTCGCACGGGACCAATGTAACTTGTAGGAACTGACCGCGTAGTCCCGGGTCTCCCGGTTTGAGAGTATGACAACAATTTGCAAAAATCACACTTGAGTTTAAAACATGTCGTTAAAGGATGAAAACCCAAACCGACCCCCAATCGACCCCATAGGAGGCACGAACACCTCGCACAGGACCAATGTAACTTGTACGAACTGACCGCGTAGTCCCGGGTCTCCTGGTTTAAGAGTATGACGAAAATTAATAAAAATCACACTTAGAATTAAAAACATGCCGTTAATGGGTGAAAACCCAAACCGGCCCCGTAGGAGGCACGAACACGCACGGGACCAATGTAACTTGTAGGAACTGACAGCGTATTCCTAGGTCTCCCGGTTTGTAAATAGGGAGACAATTTGCAAAAATCAACACTTAAACTTAAAAACATGTCGTCAGAGTTGAAAACATGCTATTAAAGGATGAAAACCCAAACCGGCCCCCAATCGACCCCATACGGGGCACGAACACCTCGCAGGGGACCAATGTAACTTGTTGGAACTGACAGCGTAGTCCCGGGTCTCCCGGTTTGTGAATAGGATGATAATTTACAAAAATCAACACTTAAACTTAAAAACATGTCGTTAAAGGGTGAAAATCCAAACCATCCCCCAAACGACCCCGTAGGAGGCACGAACACCTCGCATGGGACCAATGTAACTTGTAGGAACTGACCGCGTAGTCCCGGGTCTCTCGGTTTGAGAGTATGAAGATAATTTGAAAAAATCACACTTAGAATTAAAAACAGATCGTTAAAGGGTGAAAACCCAAACCGGCCCACAATCGACCCCGTAGGAGGGTCGAACACCTCGCACGGGACCAATGTAACTTGTAGGAACTGACAACATAGTCCCGGGTCTCCCGGTTTGTGAATAAGATGATAATTTGCAAAATTCAACACTTAAACTTAAAAACATGCCGTTAAAGGGTGAAAACCCAAACCGGCCCCCAATCGACCCCGTAGGAGGCACGAACACCTCGCACGGGACCAATATAACTTGTAGGAACTGATCGCGCAGTCCCGGGTCTCCCGGTTTGTGAGTATGACGATAATTTCCACTCATATATGTAATTTTTTTGTTTTGAGTATTTTTTTTTGGTAAATTATTGGGTTACTAATATCGTATCTTTTTTGTATTCTATTTTTTTGCAGGATAACAGTTTATCGTTGGCTTTTATTCACGTGGAACACACAAAGAACTCAATGGTTTACAACAAGGGGTTTATTAATGATTCCATTTTTTTGTGTCATGACCGTACGGTCTGTTGTTGTTTTATTATTGATTTTTATGGCCATGAGGGCTTTTGAAAGTTAATTGTTATATTTTGTGGCCGTGCGGGCTTTATGTTAGGCAGGTTTTGGAATGTCCAGAAAATGGAGGAAACTCTGCCCAATTTTTTTTGGGCCTGTGAGCTGTTAAAGATTTGTAATATTTTGAAGTTTGTATGTACATTAGTTTATTAATAACGCGCAATATTGTTAATTTATGAATTTTGTGCTTTCAAATAATTTTTTTTTAAAATAAAAAAATTGGCACAGTTCAAAACCGCGGAAAAAGTGTATCATATTTTGGCACGGTTTTAAGCTGTGCCAATTTTTTTTAAACTGTGCTGAATCTGGCACAGTTAAAAACTGTGCCAAAAGTGTGCCAGAAATATTAAATTCTGGCACGGTTTAAAAGTGTGCCAAAAGTGTTCCTGTTTGGCTGAATCTGGCACAGTTAAAAATAGTGCCAAAAGTGTGCCAGAAATATCAAATTCTGGCACGGTTTAAAAGTGTGCCAGAAGTGTTCCTGTTTGGATGAATCTGGCACACTTTTGAGCCGTGCCAGAAAAAAATTCCCATTTTGGAATACCTGATTCTAGCACAGTTCAAAATCGTGCCAGATTTGATCTGGCACAGTTTTAAACCGTGCCAGAATCCTATTTTTGGTGTAGTGATTTGTGAGATTAAATATTGTAAGAGAGTTAATTGAGTCAAAGCATTTGGATGCTCAATTGGAGGGATTGTATGCTTCAATTTGGAAGAGTAGAGTTCAACTTTCTCAAAGAGATTTGGTTTACTTGTTTTATTCTCTTCTCTTTTATTTTAGTAGCCTTGATTATTAATTTGTCATGTTTAATATCATGTTAGGCAAAATCCCCTTTCAAGGGGTGGGGTGAAACCCTTATTCGATATTATTTTAGTTTAATTAGTTTGATTACTTGAAATTTCCCTTTGAATGTTAATTTTAATCCCTCACCCTTAGATTTACGCTTCGAGAGAAGGTAATTGATTTTTGTGAGAAAATCGAAATTCTAATTATAATACCCATTTTAGATTCGAACTAGAGATAGGGGTTTCTTAAGTGGGGTATTATAACTTGAATTTCAACTCTAAATTTGTTTTCTAAGATTTACATAAATTGTAATTGATCGATCCTAGCGGGCGATTAATTAAAAGGAGTGTGGATCTATTTTTCTAGAGTTGTGGGGTGTTAAACTTAATTTTCAAAAATGTTATTATTAAAATTACACTTGCAACGAGAGTTGATTTGTAGTTTTGATTTTAATTTGGGAGAATTCAAAGAATTAAATTAATTAATTAGAATAACTAAAATTTGTGGTGTATTCCCACTCCTTGATTGTTCTCACAATTATTTACCCCACTTATCTCTTATTTTTAGTTTAGACCTTAATTTTTATTTTAGTCAATTTGTAGTTAGTTTTCATCTCACACTTTAGTTTAGTTTAGTTTAGACCTCACCTCACCCTATTGTTTTAATATTGAAAAAGCTAAAAAGAAATTAGAAAAGTGAAAAAGCACAAAAAGCAAATAAAAATTGAATTACAATTGAATTTGTCTCTAGCTTACTCCCTAGAAAGTGGATTGACATCCTTACTTACCACTCTACACTTGAGTTTATTATATTTCTAGGTACATAAGGATTTTGATTAGAAGGAGCTTGTACAACAACGACAAAGACACAAAAAAAGTTTTTTCTATCAATGGTGACATACCATTTTTTTCCAACTTTGAGGATCGCGAGGAAGGGAAAGTCACTGTTATAGATGAGAGTAAGTCTAGCATTTTGGGACATGCATAAACTAGACAATATGTTATATATGAAACGGTTGAAAGATAACTTAATTAGCATAAGCCAACTGTGCGACATAAACTTTGCGGTAAAGTTTGAATGTTCCGAATGTGACATTTATGATCAATCGAGATAACTTTTATTACAAGGAGTAAGGACCAAAGATAATTGTTATGGGATTTTGACCAAGTCCTCCTTTGTGTGCAACAATGCCATGATCTCCTCTATGGACCTTTGGCATCAATAACTAGGTAATGTAAACTTTAGAGATCTTATGAGATTAATGAAAAAGGACATAGTTCATGGCTTTCTATCACTTGGGTAACTAAATTCCTAGGTTTGTGAACATTGCCAACAAGGAAAACAAATTTGAACTCTCCATTGGAAGTTGAATATCATTGCCACCACCAGCCGTATTTTGAGTTGATTCACATGGATATTATGGATCCTACTCGCTCGGAGACTTTAGGTGGTAATAGATATATTCTCATGATGGTCGGTGATTTTTAAATAATTCATCATGGGATTTCTTAGACAAAAGTTTTATGCGACTGAGTTCCTAACAACCAAGTGTCTTGTCCTACAAAACCAACATGATGTCATTATTAATCGGATGTGTAGTGACAACGACACTAAATGTAAAGAAGCTAAAGTTGATAGCTATTGTGATGGAGTGGACATCAAACAATAATTTTCAACTGTTCTACTCCTTAATAAAATGGGATTGTTGAGAGGAAGAACAAGACGATACAAGAGATGGATAGATCCATGCTTCTTGGTAAAAACATGTCTAGACATTTTTAGGCAGAGGTGGTGAGTATCGCATGTATGATGAATAGGGTATATCTTCGACCACACACCCTACACACACCATATGAGTTGTGAATAGGGAATGAGCCCAACCTATCGTATTTTCATGTCTTTGTGAGTACTTGCTATATCTTGAGAGATGGAGAGACTTAGGAAAGTTTGACTTCTAGAGCGGCGAGAGGATAGTTTTGTGTTATTCATTTATGATGAAGGCTTGTAGGGTGTTTAACCTTGCAAGATCTAAGGTTATGGAGTTAACAAACATAACGATTAGAGATGGTGAACTAATGACTTATATTTCTCCTTGCTCCCAGTGTGGGGGGGGGGGGGGGGGGGGGGGAGGGGATGAACCCCTGGATGAAGATCCCATCCTTCCTCATACTACCTCGGTGGACTCCTCTTCTAATTTAGAGGATCCACCCTCTAGGGTTCGAAAGACTCATGACCCTACTGCTATACTTGGTGATCCTACACTAGGTGTCAATACTGGAGCTCAACTTGAAATGTGATTAGATACTTTTGCTACACATCCTTAGTCGAGACCAAGAATGTGAAAAAAGCACTCAGGGTTGAGCATTGGATAATTTCTATGCATGGTGAATTGCTTCAGTTTCGTAAAAATAAATTTTGGGAGTTAGTCCCCCGACCTAGCAAGTCTAATGTGATAGGTACCAAATGGATTTACAAAAATAATATGGATGAGAATGGTACCATAGTTCGCAATAAGGATAGGTTGGTCTCTCAAGGTTACACACAGATTGAGGGGGTAGAATTTGGTGAGACATTTTCTCCTATTGCTAGGCTTGTGTCGGTTCTCTTTTTACTCTCCATAACATGTCATTTGCACTTCAAGTTATATCAGATAAATGTCAAGATTTCCTTTCTTAATGAAATCCTATAAGAGGAAGTTTGCGTGGAACAACCAAAGGCATTTGAAGATCCTAAGCACTTGGGACACGTATTTTATCTTAAAAAGGCCCTCTATGGTTTGAAACAAGCACCACGTGCTTAGTATGAAAGGCTAACTTCCTATCTCTTTACTCATGGTTTCAAGAGAGGGTAAGTGGATAAGATGCTATTTGTGAGGAGAGAGTGGTACTATCTTGGTTGCCCAAATCTCTATGGATGACATCGTATTTGGATCCACGTTCTCCCACTATGCTCACACTTTTGAGAAGGAGATTAAGAGAAAATTTTATATGAGCATGGTTATGAGAAAACGTTCTTCTTAGGTCTCTAAGATGCGAGCATTGTGGGAGCACGTGGCTCCAAATACGATGTCATCTATGTAGACTTGGGAAACTAAGATAGCACCACTTCGTCTCCTCATAAATAACATCTTATCCACTCCCCCTATCTTAAATCCATGAGCTAAGAGATATGAAGTGATCCACTCGTACCAAGAATATGGCACTTGCTTCAAACCATACAAGGCCTTCTTAAGATAAAAGACGTGTGCTGGGTGATTTAGGCCGTCAAACGCTTTTGGTTGTTCCATATAAACTTCCTCCTGTAGAATGCCATTTAGGAAGGAACTCTTGAAACCCCTTTGATATAACTTGAAGCGTAGATGAAATGCTGTGGTGAGTAGTAAGCAGACGAAATCAAGCTTAGTAACAGGAGCGAATGTCTCATCAAAGTCTACACCCTTAATACGTGTGTATCCTTGAGCGACCAACCTAGCCTTATTGTAAAATATGATACAATTCTCATCCATTTTATTCTTATAAATCCACTTGGTAGTGTTCACATTAGTCATGCTAGGTCGGGGGACTAACTCCCAGACATCGTTCATGTGAAGCTAAAGCAACTCATCTGGCATAGAGGATATTTAATGCTCATCCTTGAGTGCTTCTTTCACATTCTTGGGCTCGATTAAGTAGGTGTGGCAAAGGTAGCTAACCACATTCTCAATTTGAGCGTGAGTCTTAACACCTAGTGTGGGATCACCAAATATAGTGGAAGGGTCATGACTTTTTCGAACCCAAGCTAGTTGATCCTCTAAATCAAGAGTGGGGTCTACCGAGTTAGTTTGAGGAAGTATGGGATCATGACCGGGAGGTGCGTAATCCTCATACAGGGGCTATGGTCAATATACATTGGCGGCTCGTCATTTTTAACTATGATGTTTATTGACTCCATAACCTTGTAGCTTACAAGGTTAAACACCCTATAAGACCTACTCGATGATGAACAACCCAAACATATCTTTCGTCGCTCTAGGAGTTGAACTTTCCTAAGTGCTATCTATCTTTAAAGATGTACCAAGTACTCCCAAAGACACGACAATACCGTATGGTTGGGCTTCTTCCCCGTCCACATCTTATATAGCGTGTGTGGAAAATTTTATAGCCTATTCACCATATGGAATGCATTACTCACCGCCTCTGCCCAAAAATGTCTAGGCACATTTCTCCCAATAAGAATGGATCTAGACATTTTTTATATCATTTGGTTCTTCCTATCAACTATCCCATTTTATTGAGGAGTACAAACGAATGAAAACTCATGCTTAATGCCCACTCCATCACAATAGCTATCCACTTCGGCTTCTTTAAATTCAGTGTCGTTGCTACTATGCATATGATTAATAGTGATACCATGTTATTTTTGTAGGAGACGACACTTGGTTGTTAGGGACTCAACTGCATCAGACTTTTCTCTAAGAAATCCCACGATATAAAAAAACTCTCTAAGGAGACCTCTTCTTTTTAGTATGTGCAAACCTAGAATTTTTTAGGTATACGCTAGTTCGCTTTCTTAGGTTGAACTTTCTTTTGTGGTCTAGGTTGAGGCCCATAAGGAACTACCATAAATTTAGTAGTTCTGTGCGGTATGAGAAGTTGATGCACTGTCGTAACCTATTCCTCGCCTCTTTCCAAAACCTAAAGCAAGATCGATGAGCATCTTTCCATCCTTCTTCGATGTATCCTATATAGTTACCTTGACCTCCCGAGAATGTTTGAGATATTTTTCGAGATGGGATACAAGGGCTTTAAGATTCTCATGAGTCTCCATAGACGCTTGAAGATCTCTCATAAGACTATACACTTTGTTGGTCAAGTCACCAATTTCCTTTTCAACTAAAGAGATTCTCTCTCCTAAAGAAACTCTCACAGAGGAATCTCCCCCCCTCTCTCTCTCTCTCTCTCTCTCCTCTTAAATCCTTATCTAAATATAAAACTCTAGCGTAAAACCTTTATTTTTTCTTTATTTTAGAGGACTCAGTGTATAGCTCGGCATAAGCACGTTGAAGATCACTCTCTCCCTTACTCAAACCATCATCTCCCTCCCTCTTTTCGGAATGACTAGAGGTCATAATGTTTAGTGGATTCCTTATTAACGTGAAGTGCACTAGATGTACCAACATGACTTGCCATGAACACCGTGAAGTTTCGTCCATCCGGTGATTCATCCTCGGAATCGATCGACTCGATATTGCTCTCACTATGCATGGCATTGAAGGCAGCTTTGCCTTTGTCTTGTTTCTTTAATCTCGTATCACACTCTTGAGCTTTGTGATGCTTATCCTCGCACTCATAACATCTCTCTTCATCTCTCTCAAGGTAATATTTTCTTTCATTATTAAAATTTTTATTTTCTGATTTTTTTTTTGTCTTTCTCCAAACTCTTGTTTTCTTTGGAAATATTTTTCTTTTCTAAGTTTCAGAGATTTTTGCAAAAAGGAATCATCTTGGTAAAAATCATACTCGGAGTCAGACGACACTTCTTCTTTATTTTTAGATTGACCTTTGAATGTAATTCCCTTTTCTTTAAGTTTAAAATATTTGGGAAACATGTCGTTTTCATAAGTTTGAAGGTCTCCAACGAGTTTTTCCAACCTAACCTTATCTAATATACCCAATGAATTAATCATAGTAACCTTAGGAATAAAACGGGCTGGAAGTGATCTCAAAATCTTTTTAACTACACATGTCTAAGGATTTTTCTCCCCTGAAATAAACTAGAGTTTACGATATCAGATAACCGTGCATAAAATTCATCAAAAGACTCAGACTCTATCATGGTAATAGTCTCAAACTGTGTGGCAAAGTTTTGAATCTTAGAAAATTTCACGACGTTGGTACCCTCGTGAGTGAGTTGGAGAATACCTCATTCTTCCTTTGATGTGGTGCATGTCATGATGTGGTGGAACTCGTCAGAGGTGACTGCTCCAAAAATGACACTTAAATCGCATGAGTTAAAATTAATCCATTTAAAATCATCTTCACTCCAAGCAGAGATAATTTTTGAACCTATGACATTGCCATTGGTCACCGTAGGTGGTGTCCACCCTCTTTCACAAATAATCTAGACCCTTTCATCAATGGAATTAAAAGTAGGCCTCATCCTAGCTTTCCAGTATGCATAATTTGACCCATTAAAAATAGGCATCATATTATACTAATTATCCATAAAATCCAAATTTTAAAGGATCACACGAAAACGCGTTGTAACCTTCTCTGATACCAATTTGAGAAAGCAATGTCTATGCATTGATTCGTATCTTAGGCCAAACACACACAAATTCAAATTTTAACAATTTTTATTGTGAATTACTTTAATATGCATGAAATTATCAAGTCCAAATTAATTAAGATAAACCAAAAAGGCAAGCATGCGAAGAAGTAAGGAAAATTCCCTTTCGGGAAAATCTTTATTTTTTAGCAATGTACAAGAATTGACAGACACAAGATGACTTACAGACTACTTAGCTCACTAAGTATAACATCCAGCTCATCAAGTCTTCAGTAGTAACATCATATTCCAGTACCTCCACAAGAAGCAGTCTTACCTCGGTATCCATTGATTTTCCTTTTTCTTCAGCAGTAGATCCTGAACTCCACGAATCAATCGTAGATATGATCTCTATGAAGGGTTTTGAACAAGTATGTATTTATAAAGTGATCTCTAAATTTCCAAGGGGTTTGGGTGAACAAGATAGAGTTTAATTGATAACTGACTTTTTGCATATCTGTCGTTGTCTTCAAAAAAATCAATCTCAAAATCCCTTAAAAACTTACAAAACTTGTTTAAACAACTGGTATTACGATAAGTACGAGTATCAATCCAACTTCGAAGGTCAAATAGTCGACGTGAACATTTGCAATTCAATATTTTTATTAAAATATTTTTTTTGTAATTTTTTTAAACAATTTCAAGTTAGAATCAACTAATTGATGATAAAATTATTAAATGACTAAATAACAAAAAATAATATGCAATTGAGTGTGATAAATGTGAGAAAGTCAAGAGATGGGATTACACCGCTTTATCAATTATTTTCATTTCTTAATTTGAAATATTTCGAGATAGTATTAAATCGATAATCTAACTCTCGCTACAATTATAAATTTAATAAAATATTTTTCAGAAAATTAATTAAAAAATATCACACTATGAAAAATTAAGAATTATACCATTTTTAAGAAAATTACCCGATAAGATCAATTTAATAAAAACTGCATCAATTCTCTAATTTCAACACCAAATTAATATTTAATTTTAAGAAAAACCTATCTCTAGTTCGATTCCCAAAATCAAAAATTAATTTATTAACTCTCGTTACATAAATTAATATTTGACAAGTCTAAATTAATGAACCTAGAAATATAGAAATTAATGCAATTAATTAATTAATATAATATCCTACACAGTTCATCCCACCCCTTGAATAGGGTGACTAGACAAGCGTAATTAAACAATTAATAACAATAATAAATATGGAAGAATAATTAAAAAAAGAAAATAAAAAAATACAATACACAAAGTCTCCTTGCGAATTGATTTCTTGGATCGCGTTCATGAACGTGTGTCCCAATGTCTTCACAAATCCAGCACTTGATTAGACAAATAAAAAGAAATATCAAACTAAAAATCTATTATAATGCTAAACTATTTTTTTTCTGAATTTTTTTTCTAACCTAAACTATACAAATTGTACAGTGTTTCTCTATCTCTGTAGTCTCCTCCATGTGAAATTCCTACATTAGAGTCCTCTCCTTTTTTAATTGCACTTCCTTCTTTTTTTTATAACTTTCCATCCATTTTTTAGAGTCCCACGAACTGCCTTGGTTTGAGAGATATTTGGGGGATTTAGTTTCAACCAAGTCAAAGGCAATTTTTTTCTTTTTGGGGAGCTAAGTGGCTTGTTTGGATGTGCCGATTTCTTTAGGATATGGAAGGTGCTAGTGGAAGTTGTGGGTTTTGTTGTCAGGCGAAGTGGGTTTCGAGTTTGACGACGTAGGGTTATTTTTGGTTTGGTTTAATGGAGGTTCGGTTGGCATGGAGTTTTGGAGCCGGATTAGGAGGTTGGGCTATGGGGTCTGCAATCAGATTTTGTCGGAGCTCCAGGCATTTGGGTTTATATGGCTGTATGAGATCGAATTTGAATAGAATTGATGCCGAATTCGAGTTATGAGTGCAGGTCGTGGGTAAGCGTTGAGGTGCGGTCAGAGTGATGGGATTTGTCGGTCCATCACCAGCAGGTGGTGGCCGGAGTTATATGGTTGTATGCTTGGGGGATGGGTTAGGATCGGATGTCGTTGGCTCTGGCCAGAGAGAGCAGCAAGTAAAGGGGTCAAAACCGGGTTACAGTTTGGTGAAGGTATGAAAGAGAGGTATGAGGGTTATTTATTGTAGGGTAATTAAGGTGGGGGTGAGAGGAAGTTAGTGTGTGTGTATAATTTGTTCCTAAAAAATAAAACTAATAATACTAAAAATTAAAATCTACAAAAAAATAAAATCCTAATCTATAAAAAAAAGCTCAAATAATAAAATAAAATAAATAAAAAATAAAAACTAAAGTCCTAAAAAATGTAAAATCTCATAAAACTAAAAATAACTTCCTAAAAATTAATCCTAGTAAAATAAAATAAAATAAATTAAAGTGAAATAAAGACTAAAAACTAAAAACTAAAAAATCAAAATCAAAATAAAACTACACTAAATAAAAAGAAATAGAAAAATAGAAAATAAATCCTAAAAATTCTAAATAAATCTAAAATAACTCTTAAAAATAAAACCGACTTAAAATAAAAAAATCTAAAAATTGATAAAAGTACTAACTAGAAACACAGTTCTCAGTGAATGGTCTGGGCTCAGTGTAGGCTTAGGTTTGGTTCGGGCCAGGTTCGGGGCATCGAAAATGATCTCAATAAGCTCAAGTAGGACTTCGAACTTCTTAGTGCTTTGATTTCTTCGTTTCATTCTTGTGATCGCTATTGTGTCGCAATTATGTCGATTTAACAATATTTGTACCGCGACAACATATTGACTTGCAAAATTGATAAAATATGAACAGAAGGACATTTTTAATTACAATGAGTGACTAAAATGCATCTATTCAGGGCATCAAAATATACAATTTTGAGTGCTTATCACACCACCACCCAAACAAATCATTTCTAGTCCTTGAGCAAACTTAGAGAGAAAACAGAGATAAGTGACCAAAAGTGTGCCACTTTCACAGGCACTGGCGATTACTGATTAGGCATAAATTCTTCACATTTATCCCCTTAATTTCGGTATTTTTATGATCCCGTGTTGTATAAATAGCTTGGATTTGTCTCATATTTATGCTACTGACCCTTTTTGGCAAGTATTTCTTCTTTTGTGTGTCTCTTATGTGTTTTACAGGTATTTCATGCAAGTTAGTGCCAAAGAGAACTCAAAACAGTGAAAGAAAACCAAGAAATGGGGAGTTAAAGGGCATTTTCATAATTTTGCAGCCTTAGTCCGGAGGTGGAGCCAACTGGAAAGTTGAAGAGCTTTCAATTTCAAGAACACTGGAAAAAATGGCACCTCAAGCGAAGTCACGATGTGAAAGTTATGAGCAGTCAAAGATAGAAGAAAAAGTGAAAGAAAGACAGGACATGACCGATCCGGAATACAAAGTTCCAGTGAACCCCAGACCGAAGACGGATTGAAGTTGATGAAAATTAAAAGAACCGATCCAGACAGGACCGATCCGGTCAAATATTAAAAGAACCGATCTGGATAGGACCGATCCGGTCAGAAATTAAAAGAACCGATCCGGATCCAAGCAGGACCGATCCGAAGGAAGACCAAACCGGTCCAGCTGTCATAATTTTGGTTTTTCACTCTTCCTCCAATGGAGAGTCCTGGTTAAGCTAAAACTGTTGGAGTCTTTTAGGGTATCTAAACCCGATTTATTATCATTTTAAGGGACAGGAAAATCATCTAATTTTTCCCTTTACAGTAAAGACCCTAGTTTGAAGAATTATTGCAATTTTAATTCCAAGATTGAAGTTTGTTCAGATTTCTGTGATTACAAGTATTTCTATTTGTTACTTTTAGTGCTTTGGTGTGACACCCCGCCTAATTAAATACCGGGCGATCACTCCTTTATTAAATTAAATCAAGGTGAACAGTTTGGTTCATTCTTAGCATCACTGTCGTAAAAAGAAACTTTCCAATTAACACCCTAAATAATTAAGCTAAGTGTCAAAACCAATTTTTAAACATTAACTACCAAATTTTATTTAAAGAAAAGATTTATTTAAAGTATTAACAAAGCTCAATGAATAAGATTCACACCACAATATACTGGAACGAAAGAATCCAATATATAAAACATTCATCAACGAATGTCAACATGCGAGAAAATAAAGTAATACACTGTCTCGAACAAAAATCCCAAAATAACGAACTAGGAAATAACTGAAATAACAATGTCCCAACATAAAGAAATAATGAAAAGGGCTACACATGCCCATCTGAATGAAAATGCTAGGAGTGGATCTGAATGAACGAAGTCGTCTAATCAAAGGACCTGCAACTCCCACCTAAGCTGCAGCGCGTTCCTTCCAAAAGATCCTAAGCAAGACGCCCCTGTGGCTGGGCACCTGAAATACATACATATACATATATACAAGGGGGAGAGGGAGAGATAAAACGGGTCAGAGCCCGAAAGTGTGTATGATTTAAAATAGTTTAGCAAGTATTTAAATTGATACAGGCAAATGCAATAACATATTAGTTCGACATTCTCTTGAGAAATTCTCACCTCTCTTCTAGTGTGCACGCCTATCGTACTAACCTTCCCCAAATGGTTTAACTTAACATATTATCATACTAACCTTCCCAATAATTTAGTTTATCTTAACTTACTCATAGGTTTTAAAAAAACGAACAATGTCAACGTGTAAAAAGGGTACTTTCAAAGTGTAGCACAACTCTCGTTTTAGCTTCATTAATTTATAAGGTTTCCCAGTGTCATATTATACTCTCATAAAACAAGTATTTCCAACCTGATTCATCAAACATGACTTACTTACCAAATCACAGTAGGTATTTCCAAGTTTTCGAACTTCATATATATAAAATACTCGTGTAATATATATATTCTAATGGCACCCCACATAAAAATTATGGTGCGAGCATACTCTGCTATCCAATCCCCGTATCAATCGTACTAAGGGAAATACAAGTTCGGAATCACTCTCGAACTGTATCAATAAAACCACAAACAATATTGAGGCGAAGTATAGTTTCCAAGTCCAAGAGCTCAGCACATACCCTCGCGTCTCTTAGGACCGTGACTACCGATTCGATAGCCTGTACCTAGGATTCCTATCTTCTAGGGTACGAATCAATATCCCCCGTAGCAACACAGGATAAGACCGTCCCAGCGCGGTAACCTCAGGGATAGCAAGTAGCGCGGGTACGTTTTTCACATGTATATAATATATACACACACAATCATATAAATATACTACTTTCATCATATTAATATAGGTCACTCTCGTTACCCATAATTACAACATTTATCCTTAATTTCACATTATTAGTATTACGCATAAGGTTTCATCTCTAACCTTAACTCGAAGGGTTTTCTCACTAGTCATGGAACACTCATGGGTTCTATCCATCCAAGTAACAAATTCAGTAGGTAGACATCTATTCACTATTGTAGGTATTCGTCGTAATCCCTCACTTGAAATACGAAGTTCATCATTCCTTAATTAATTATCCCAAAAACACAATAATCATTTCATAATAAAGTTCTCAACACTTAATCATATGTCCTATTGTTCTCTCCTATATCCCAAAACATTTTATTTAATATGCCCAAGGATTATTCCACAATAAATTAATTCAACTAATGAAACATGGGGAAATAAGAGGCTGCCAGGAAGGGTCGATCGATCGATGGCTGGGGCTCGATCGATCGAACCTTCGATCGATCGACGCTCTAGGGTCGATCGATCGATCAAGCAGGTCTGCGAAGATTTCTGCAGAATTGCAGTTGCGGGTTTCACCAAAATTCTTCATTCAAATTCATATTTTCCAACCCTAATCGTCCCAAAACTTATACCACAAACATAATAACATATTACCAGATGTTTCTAACGTTAAGCATGCGTGTAACCATTATTAAACATGATTAAACAACCTAAAATCTCATCTAATCATCAAGAACCCTAAGTTTTCTTAACTTCTATTCTAATTAGTTTTTCTCCAGAATTTCCTTCTACATAATCATCAAAATTCGTGGGTTAATCATCTACATCATATAAGACTTCCAGAATATGGTTTTAATCTTTTCTACATGCAAATTCCTATAAAAAAAATGGGGTTTTCTTCCATAGATTATACTCCTAATCATTCCTAACTAATATGAATATTGCACCAACGAAAATACGCAAGTTAAACACTTGCCTGGGATTTCAGAGGTCTGGTTTCCTGCTGATATTGGTGTGGTTGTGTTCTCCTCCTCGCGATCTACGCGCTGGTGGTGACGGCGGTGAATTCGGTGGTGTTTTGGGCCTTGAATCACCTTGAGAGCTCTCTCCTCTCTTCTCCAATGGCCGTTCTAGGGTTCTGAATGTTCTAACCCTAAAAGGCTGACTTAAATGGCTGCTAAGGATGGCTGAAATTCGTGGGTTTAATTACCCTATTTTGTAAAATGACCAAAATGCCCTCCCGGGTCACTAATTAAGCCTAAAAACATCCCGAGACCCAAACTAAACCCCCGACTACACTTTTCTGACTATCTCGACCCTTCCGGACGCGTTGGAGCACTCAAAATGACCATACGAACAACTTATAAAATATTCACTTTTATATATTAATAATTAATCCCGACGCGACACGGGCGCGTCCCGGCTAAAATTCCCAAAACTGGCATTTCATTCACTCGTAACATTTACTATAATCAATATAATATATTACTATGCTCATAAGTAATATTCAACAATTTCATATAATTACTAACTCACGTCACGTCAATAATTATAACATAATTAATTTCCGAATTTTTATTAAATAAATCATCACATTAAATTTAATAAATCCCCAAATTAAATATAGCATAAAAGTACGGGGTATTACATACTTCCCCCCTAATAACGGAATTTCGTCCCGAAATTCGGAAAATAAGGCATACCTGGTAAAAAACAACTCTGGATATCTCTCGCGCATATCTGCCTAACGCTCCCAAGTGGACTCCTCCACATTATGATGCTCCCACTGGACTCGCACAAGTGGAACTACTTTCGATTTCAATCTCTTCTCACTATAGTCTAGGATATCCACTGGTCTCTCCTCGTAAGAGCTATCAGACTGTAAGTCTATCTCGTCTATCGTAATGTGAGTATGGGCCATATCATCCCGAAGATATCGTCTCAACGACGAGATGTGGAATACATCGTGGATGCGATGTAAATGTTCTGGCAATCCCAACCTGTATGCTACTGGCCCAATTCTCTCGATGATGGGAAATGGTCCTACGTACCTCGGAGCCAACTTCCCCTTCTTCCCGAACCTCATCACTCCTTTCATAGGAGATACACGCAACAACACTTGATCTCCCACATTAAACCCCCGGAAGAACCGTTTCGCATCGGCGTAGCTCTTCTGCCTGTCTTGGGCTACCCGAATACGACTCCTGATTATCTCAATCCTCGCGGAGGTCTCCTGAATCACTTCTGGCCCTAATAACTTGTTATCCCCCACCTCGAGCCAACAAGTTGGAGAACGACAAGGCCTGCCGTACAAAGCCTCAAATGGAGCCATGCCAATCGTAAACTGATAGGAGTTATTATAAGAAAACTCTACTAGTGGAAGGTATGGCTCCCAACCTCCTCCGAAATCGAGAACATACATGCGTAGCATATCTTCCAACATCTGATTAGTACGCTCTGTCTGCCCATCTATCTGTAGGTGGTAAGCTGAACTCAGTCTCAACTCTGTACCCATAGCCTCCTGAAAGCTTTCCCAGAAACGTGACACAAAAATCTTGTCTCTATCTGATACAATATTCAGGGGTACCCCATGTAATCTGACAATCTAAGCGATGAACAACTGGGCATACTGACCCGTGGTATAATCTGTCCTCACTGGCAGAAAATGAGCCACCTTGGTCAAACGGTCTACAATCACCCAGATAGAAATATGACCCCTCTGTGATGTAGGCAACCCTGTAATGAAGTCCATGGAAATGCTCTCCCACTTCCACGCGGGTACTTCCAATAGCTGAAGCAATCCTGATGGTTTCTGGTGGTCCACCTTAACCAGCTGGCAGGTAGAACACTTGGACACAAACTCAGCAATGTCCTTCTTCATCCCACTCCACCAGTATTGCCGCCTCATATCCTGGTACATCTTATCGCCTCCCGGATGTACTGCAAATCGGGACCCATGAGAATGAGTCATCACTTCATGACGTAGCTCCGCTCCTTCTGGAACCACTAATCTCCCATTAAGCCGCAACCCTCCATCTGAACTAACAGAATAGGACTCAGCACCCTCGGCTAGAAGTTTCACAATCTGCTCCTGACAAAACGGGTTTATGGTCTGTGCCTGTATCACCCTCGTAACAATTTCGGGTGTGACTGACATCACGGATAGGAAAGAACGTGTTACTGCGTCCTGGTGACCCAACTCCTTCCACTTCGCTATCCAGATGTCCGCTACATCGTCAACCGGTCTACGGCTCAACGCATCAGCAACTGCGTTGGCTTTCCCCGGATGATACTGTATATCGAACTGGTAATCTTTCACAAACTCTAACCATCTGCGCTGACACATATTCAACTCTCGCTGAGTGAACAGGTACTGCAGTGACTTATGGTCTGTGAACAAACGAAATTTCTCGCCCAATAATTAGTGCCTCCAAATTCTCAATGCGAAGACGACCGCAGCTAACTCCAGGTCGTGGGTGGGGTAACTCTTCTCATGCAGCTTAAGCTTGCGGGAAGCAAAAGCTATAGCCTTCTCCTCCTGCTGGAGTACTCCTCCAAGTCCGCATAAGGACGCATCTATGTAAACCAGGTACTCTACACCCGGCTTCGGTAAAGTAAGGACTGGTGCCGAAGTAAGCTTGTCCTTCAGCTCGTCGAAAGCCAACTGACAAGCGTCATCCCAGACATACGGTACCCCTTTGCGAGTCAGATTCGTCAATGGACCCGCTATCTTGGAGAATCCCCGAATGAACCTCCTGTAGTAACCGGCTAACCCCAAGAAACTACGCACTTCGGTCGGTGTCGTGGGCTGTCCCCATTCCCTCACCGTTGACACTTTACTCGGGTCACTACTATCCCCTGCTCAAAAATAACATGGCCCAAGAACTGTACTTCTCGCAACCAAAATCCACACTTCTCGTACTTAGCATACAACTGATGCTCTCGTAGAGTCTGAAGAACCTGCCTCAAGTGTTCGGCATGCTCCTCCTCGGAGGGTGAATATATTAAAATGTCATCTATGAAAACGATGACAAACTGATCCAAGAATTCTCTGAATACTCGGTTCATCAAGTCCATGAAAACGGCTGGAGCATTTGTGAGTCCGAACGACATCACCCAGAACTCATAAGACCCATATCTCGTCAAGAAAGCAGTCTTCGAAACATCCTGCTCCCTAATACATAGCTGATGGCACCCCGACCTCAGGTCTATCTTCGAAAAGAAGGTTGCTCCCCTCAGCTGGTCGAACAGATCATCGATTCGAGGCAACGAATATTTATTCCGTATCGTGACCTTGTTCAACTCCCGGTAGTCCACGCACAATCTCAGTGAACCATCTTTCTTCTTTACAAATAAGACTGGAGCGCCCCAAGGTGAGGTACTCCTACGAATGAAGCCCTGACCTAATAGCTGCTCAATCTGATCTCGTAGCTCTCGCATCTCTGCCGGAGCCATACGGTACGGTGCACGTGCTATAGGTCTCATATCCGGCACTAAATCTATAACGAAGTCTATCTCACGACTGGGTGATAGGCCTGGTATATCCTGAAACACATCGGAATACTCCCTGACAACAGGGATCGAATCTAAGGGAATCACAACCTCCTCTATGTAATACGAATGAGCGGTCAAACCTCCCTCTGGGCGAGGCTTTGCCACTACAAACATCTCTTGCCCCGAAATGGCAAAAACAATGCTCCACCGAAGTAGGTAATCATGGCTCTATAAGCGGCGAACCAATCCATACTGAGTATAACATCATGCTAATGCATATCTAAGACTATCATATATACAGGTAATACCAAACTACCAATCTCTACCCCCACTCCCGGGCATATAAAGAAAAATAAAAGACCCACTCCCAAGATGGTGAGTCTACACACGTCACTGAGCTCACTGCCGTGGCTAACAATCCTAAGGCTTTCGCAAAAATTAGCTTATAAAATAGTGCGTTGCACTCGTAACAAATAAATCTCGACTCATGGTAACATGGATAGAAAAACATACCCTCAACCGCGGTTGGCGCCTGTGGGGTTGCTGCCTGTGGGAAATTATAGACACGTTCGCCCTGTAGCTTTCTCTGCTGAACTGAGGCTGTTGGAAAAGGTGGCGGAGTTGGCTTCTGAGGTACATTGTCAGCACATTCCTGCCGTGGGTCCCTATTCTTCTCTGGACAATTTTGACGCTTATGGCCATTCCTGCCACATTGGAAACACCTCCCCCGAAACTGTTTTCCTTCCTTACGGTATTGACTAGCCTCTCTTTTTCCCTGGTCTTGCTGGCCTTGAGGGGAAATCTGCGGAAAAACTATGTCAGGGCGAGGACAATCCATCCACTTGTGACCCGGTTGTACACATTTATAGCAGAGTTTCGAAATTCTTTGCCGGTCAGGTTGTAGTTTATCCCCAGTCTGATTTAGACAAGATTTACGTTTGTGGTCCTCCATTCCACAACCGAAACACCTCTTGGTGATTTCATTCTGAACCTGGCTTCGTTGTCCCTGACACTTTTGTCTCTGTACATAAATCTCGTTACTACTGGAACTGACTCTATCTTGATTGTTTTATTGTCGCAGATTCGGTGCCTTCGCACAGTTCTCAACGTCAGTCACATGTACTAGGTTAACCTCTCTAGGTCTTTTGCCTCCTTTAAGTTGTAGGCTGCGTTCTTGGTATTGTAGAACTGCAGTGGTAACTGCTTGTGCCACGATACTTGCTAACTCGGCGGTTGATACTCTCCCTGGGAATACCTGAGGTGTGAGTCGATCTTGCTCGATGACTCCCTTAACCGTCTTATCTAGTTCTCCTTGACGATCCATCTGAAAATGAAAGGTAAATTTGGATGAGTTCATCATTCAAATAAACAAATCGCAGAAGCACGAATTCCCAAAGGATAGAGATGAACACAACATTCCTAGTATTAGGGCTCTATATCAAAGAAAGCAACGCTGAAAGCATAATAAGCCGCACAGATCCTAAAGGACACTAGAACCTGATGCTCTGATACCACCTGTGACACCCCGCCTAATTAAATACCGGGCGATCACTCCTTTATTAAATTAAATCAAGGTGAACAGTTTGGTTCATTCTTAGCATCACTGTCGTAAAAAGAAACTTTCCAATTAACACCCTAAATAATTAAGCTAAGTGTCAAAACCAATTTTTAAACATTAACTACCAAATTTTATTTAAAGAAAAGATTTATTTAAAGTATTAACAAAGCTCAATGAATAAGATTCACACCACAATATACTGGAACGAAAGAATCCAATATATAAAACATTCATCAACGAATGTCAACATGCGAGAAAATAAAGTAATACACTGTCTCGAACAAAAATCCCAAAATAACGAACTAGGAAATAACTGAAATAACAATGTCCCAACATAAAGAAATAATGAAAAGGGCTACACATGCCCATCTGAATGAAAATGCTAGGAGTGGATCTGAATGAACGAAGTCGTCTAATCAAAGGACCTGCAACTCCCACCTAAGCTGCAGCGCGTTCCTTCCAAAAGATCCTAAGCAAGACGCCCCTGTGGCTGGGCACCTGAAATACATACATATACATATATACAAGGGGGAGAGGGAGAGATAAAACGGGCCAGAGCCCGAAAGTGTGTATGATTTAAAATAGTTTAGCAAGTATTTAAATTGATACAGGTCAATGCAATAACATATTAGTTCGACATTCTCTTGAGAAATTCTCACCTCTCTTCTAGTGTGCACGCCTATCGTACTAACCTTCCCCAAATGGTTTAACTTAACATATTATCATACTAACCTTCCCAATAATTTAGTTTATCTTAACTTACTCATAGGTTTTAAAAAAACGAACAATGTCAACGTGTAAAAAGGGTACTTTCAAAGTGTAGCACAACTCTCGTTTTAGCTTCATTAATTTATAAGGTTTCCCAGTGTCATATTATACTCTCATAAAACAAGTATTTCCAACCTGGTTCATCAAACATGACTTACTTACCAAATCACAGTAGGTATTTCCAAGTTTCAGAACTTCATATATATAAAATACTCGTGTAATATATATATTCTAATGGCACCCCACATAAAAATTATGGTGCGGGCATACTCTGCTATCCAATCCCCGTATCAATCGTACTAAGGGAAATACAAGTTCGGAATCACTCTCGAACTCTATCAATACAACCACAAACAATATTGAGGCGAAGTATAGTTTCCAAGTCCAAGAGGTCAGCACATACCCTCGCGTCTCTTAGGACCGTGACTACCGATTCGATAGCCTGTACCTAGGATTCCTATCTTCTAGGGTACGAATCAATATCCCCTGTAGCAACACAGGATAAGACCGTCCCAGCGCGGTAACCTCAGGGATAGCAAGTAGCGCGGGTACGTTTTTCACATGTATATAATATATGCACACACAATCATATAAATATACTACTTTCATCATATTAATATAGGTCACTCTCGTTACCCATAATTACAACATTTATCCTTAATTTCACATTATTAGTATTACGCATAAGGTTTCGTCTCTAACCTTAACTCGAAGGGTTTTCTCACTAGTTATGGAACACTCATGGGTTCTATCCATCCAAGTAACAAATTCAGTAGGTAGACATCTATTCACTATTGTAGGTATTCGTCGTAATCCCTCACTTGAAATACGTAGTTCGTCATTCCTTAATTAATTATCCCAAAAACACAATAATCATTTCATAATAAAGTTCTCAACACTTAATCATATGTCCTACTGGTCTCTCCTATATCCCAAAACATTTTATTTAATATGCCCAAGGATTATTCCACAATAAATTAATTCAACTAATGAAACATGGGGAAATAAGAGGCTGCCAGGAAGGGTCGATCGATCGATGGCTGGGGCTCGATCGATCGAACCTTCGATCGATCGACGGTCTAGGGTCGATCGATCGATCAAGCAGGTCTGCGAAGATTTCTGCAGAATTGCAGTTGCGGGTTTCACCAAAATTCTTCATTCAAATTCATATTTTCCAACCCTAATCGTCCCAAAACTTATACCACAAACATAATAACATATTACCAGATGTTTCTAACGTTAAGCATGCGTGTAACCATTATTAAACATGATTAAACAACCTAAAATCTCATCTAATCATCAAGAACCCTAAGTTTTCTTAACTTCTATTCTAATCAGTTTTTCTCCAGAATTTCCTTCTACATAATCATCAAAATTCGTGGGTTAATCATCTACATCATATAAGACTTCCAGAATATGGTTTTAATCTTTTCTACATGCAAATTCCTATAAAAAAAATGGGGTTTTCTTCCATAGATTATACTCCTAATCATTCCTAACTAATATGAATATTGCACCAACGAAAATACGCAAGTTAAACACTTACCTGGGATTTCAGAGGTCTGGTTTCCTGCTGATATTGGTGTGGTTGTGTTCTCCTCCTCGCGATCTACGCGCTGGTGGTGACGGCGGTGAATTCGGTGGTGTTTTGGGCCTTGAATCACCTTGAGAGCTCTCTCCTCTCTTCTCCAATGGCCGTTCTAGGGTTCTGAATGTTCTAACCCTAAAAGGCTGACTTAAATGGCTGCTAAGGATGGCTGAAATTCGTGGGTTTAATTACCCTATTTTGTAAAATGACCAAAATGCCCTCCCGGGTCACTAATTAAGCCTAAAAACATCCCGAGACCCAAACTAAACCCCCGGGTACACTTTTCTGACTATCTCGACCCTTCCGGACGCGTTGGCGCACTCAAAATGACCATACGAACAACTTATAAAATATTCACTTTTATATATTAATAATTAATCCCGACGCGACACGGGCGCGTCCCGACTAAAATTCCCAAAACTGGCATTTCATTCACTCGTGACATTTACTATAATCAATATAATATATTACTATGCTCATAAGTAATATTCAACAATTTCATATAATTACTAACTCACGTCACGTTAATAACTATAACATAATTAATTTCCGGATTTTTATTAAATAAATCATCACATTAAATTTAATAAATCCCCAAATTAAATATAGCATAAAAGTACGGGGTATTACATTTGGTAAGTTAGTTGATTACTTTCTTCTGTCTAACCTTCCTTCTACATGATTCATCAATTCTCCCTTAGTTTAATCATGATTTCCTGCAATTCAACAATCGTTTCCATTAATTTCATCATGTTAGGCTAGGTTTTTAGAGGTCGGGATACATGAACTCAACCTGATGTGGTAGTTGCATGTGTATAAAATTAATCCTCTTAATTTAATTATTTATTACGACCGTATTGTGTAGCATCACGATAATTGTAGATCTTTGGATCTCGTTTGCTTCAGGGTAACCGAGATGCTTCAGAATGCAATTCGAGTGTAACTATCGCAATACCGATTTACTCGTCCTCTGATTAAGTATGGTGCGGGCTTGAACCTCATATACGTAATGCTTGGGAGTACTAAATTCTGGGTCTGATTATTAATCATTTAAATTTACGATTAGTTTTATACCATCAATACACTAGGGTTGAGGGATTGTATTCCCGACCTGTTTTCTTCATCATATAGTTCAAGTTTTAGTTCAATCATTATCAGTAATTTAGGTAATTTAGAGTAGTTGCATTTCTTTCATAATTTCAAAATTGCATTTAGTTGTAGCCAATTTTCAAAACAAATCATCTTTTCCTTTCTTTTTAGGGTCAGAGTTAGGATTTCTTCGTCTATCTAACGTCGTTACAATTCCATTGTCCTATTTCCCTGAGGATCGATACCCGACTTATCAGATTATTACTTGAGCGATAAACTTGAACTTGATCCTAGAGAGTGCGCACTTCTGAGACACATTCTTAGTCGCGTCAATTGCTCTTAGCATGTGCAACAAGACATTAAACCTGTAGGTTAACGTACAGGATGAGTGGTGTCTCGTGAGGGTTTGCAGTGAATGTACCCATAAAATTCAAATTTTTTATTGACATACAGTTTCAGATTTGATGATGAATCGCTATACAACCCAACTAAGAAGGACGTCAAGGAACACCATTTTCAACTATCAAAAGAAGATATAAAATTACTTAGTACCAAAAAGCGTAATCCTTCCTAAACTCAGCATGTGTTGGTGTGAAACAATCTTAAGTATCATTAGAGTCATTCCTAGATTTCTTTTTTAAGAATTAATGCTTTGACTTCAATTCTCACTGGATTAGTGTATCTCTCTAGTATGTGAGGAGGTGATTAAATGTAAACAAGTTCAAACGTACCACACACTTAATAAAAAATTACAAATATATGAAAGCAATTTTATCTCATGAACGAATGCTTAACCACTATGTCGAGAATGTCGAGTTATTCACTATATAGACTTCTCG
Organism: Sambucus nigra; assembly: GCA_949130495.1. NCBI lineage: Eukaryota > Viridiplantae > Streptophyta > Magnoliopsida > Dipsacales > Adoxaceae > Sambucus > Sambucus nigra. The sequence continues at coordinate 336,564,826 of OX422211.1, forward strand.
TTTTCCCGAACACCTTACTAAGGGTGAATATGGGGTTTACTTAAGGAATAAGGGGATAATAAAGAAGATGATATAGGGTTTTTGAGAAGAGTGAAACACACTTTGATTGAATAATATCTTCATCTTTTGAATTTATGATCGCAAGATTTCTTTTTCTTTTTTTCTATTTTTTTCTACTCATTTTTCTATTTTTTTTTTGTTTTTTTTCTTTTTTATTGTGATACATTTTTCTTTTCATAACACAAATGAAAACAATTTACATTGAAAATTCCAAACACTCTTTTTTCTCAAAATCGATGGTAGTGATGGGAAATGATATATGGATGGTGTCTAGAACATATATGGATAAGGAAAGCATGGGATGATAATTGGTGAAATGAATGGTAATATGAGAAAATGGCAAGTGTATGGTCGGAAATGGTTTAGTGCTCGGGACAAACTATAAGACACATGTTTGTTACAACTAAAAAATGATGTCAGTCTCAGTGATTAAGCCAAATTTGAAAAAAATAATGAGACCATGCAATGACTAAGTGCGGTATCCAAAGAAAGTTGAGTCAACTTGTGACTCGGAGATACGTAAAAACCCTTAAAAAGGTGAAAAGCTCAAATCTCGCGGGTTTAAGTCACCACTAGTGATCTTTTATAGCTCTCTTGAGAATATAGTTACTCTTCAACTTTTGATTGTAATGCAAATTGTCGAGTTTAGAAATTCATAGTGCAAGTACGCTTTCAAGAGGCATTGATTAATTTATTTGTAAAAAGCATAATTTTAGGGTCGAACACGGGTATTCCGAGATTTCTAAAAGAGGGATGATAGACAATTCATGTCATACAAATTTATTTTTAACTACACAAAAAGTTTAAAATCACTTGTTTCTGATTTTTTTTTCAAAAGAGGTACGATTTTGATAAATTTCCCACTCCAAACAAAAGAGAACATTGTCCTCAATGTTTAAAACTATATATAAAAATAAAAATCACAAGGGAGGAAAGGTAATACCGTAATGAACCACAAATGAAAATGTACTGCATGACGGCGCAGAGATGAAACCTGAAGAACAGATGCGACACAAATACGTACAAGTCTATAAAGCATGTGAAAATCATAGGTTGATGTGAAACACCACCCACAAACAGGATAAGACTCATACTAAAAGACAATGAACAACGAGATGCTTCTCGATAGCGCTAAGTTTAACGTCTTTAGTCAGACCGATCGCGACTTACCCTAAGGATAGGAACTAGGAAAGCACGGGGTGGCAAAAAAATTGGGTGATGAGAATCACCCCCAAACAAGGCTGAAGCATCAGTCTTGTTGGATAAAGGCTAAATATGGTCAATGCACTTATATAGAAAAGTGTTTCACACGATGCAAAGAATCGATGGCCTATGGGTGGGTGGGTATTAGGGTAAGTCAAAGATGGGCAAGGGTGAGGGTGAACATGCACCGATCACTTTCCTTATTGAGTGTTAAGGTGAGGGAAACTAGGGACCTGTAAGCATGATGCTCAAATTGTATAAGGAGGCAAAATGGATTGGCAATAGTGATGGTGTGGGACTCAGAGAAAGTACACAGTCGTTCTATAAATGGACGTTGATAATGGTCGTGCCGTGACACATCAATGAGATGGAGAAAATAAAAATCACCACGATAGGAAAGTGGCAGTCATGTAGGAACAAGCTTGGTGTCACGTATGGGGAGAGTATCAAGAATACTAACATTAATGGTGGGGTAGATAAAAAGTGCAAAAATGGGATCGTGGAGCACTAGGGTGGATGGTGGGTGTAGGTGAGGACCTAAATGCTTGGATGTGAATAGGAAAAGTATAATAGCAAGGCTCGAATCAAGTGGTGGGGTGGCAGGGAAAATGTGTGGGCCGGGTGGGATAAAGTATATGGGAAGATGATCTAACTCACGAGTAAGAGAGACACACTCCTCATGAGGCTCGGATTGATACTCAAGGGAACTCGTAGGAGGAGGTGTGAAAATAAACGATGGAGTGAGAAACTTATCCACCCAAAAGTCACCATCCAAAGTGGTGGAAGAATCAAACGAGGCATCCAAATCTGAGATAAATGAATCAACATTCATATATGACTCAACGGTAGCCAAGCATTGTGGGCCAGGATCCATAAAAAGAGATGTAGAAATCATCCCGGATTCAATCTCAAGACAGTGGGAAACAATCGCAGTTGAAGCTAACCTATATATAATGGGCTCATTGGGAACACACAGGAAAGAATCAAAAGGTGTAGACTCGGACATATTGAAGGATTTCGTGGAAGGGTAAATGCGAACCTTAATTGTGGGTTCGAGAGGATAGGGTGGTGTAGGATCAGTCTCACAATCATTGGATATGTCAACATAATTGTCAACTTGGTCACCGAACCACTGGGTGGTCTCAATTATGAGATTCTCAGGATGATAGGGTTGGTCACGCTCAAAATTAGTGGCACAAGACGACACATAATCGTTCCATGCAGGTGCAACAAGGGGTTGACTTGGGGTGAAATCTGACTCGTCCGCACACTCAAATGTAGTAAACCCGTGTTCAAGCTGTTGAAGGGCTTCATTTAGAGATTGAAGAGTGTGCACAAACTTTTGCAAGAGGCTCTTAAGAGCATATGTGCAAGGTGGTGGGGAGATGTTGGTGGGTGGCAGTGGTGGGTGAGGTGGACACAACTCGCTATAGACACTAGGAGGCGGAGACTATTTATATAAAGTGTGTAGAACGGGGTCAAGTCCATCAATCGCGGGAGAAGCATCTCCGTGAGGGACAAAAGGTTGATTAGTATGAGGATCATAGTGAGGGGACTAATAGTGATGAGGTGAACGAGGATGCGATGATGACTATTGGAAACCATAAGGATCCACAACACGGTGTTAGGATTCATATTGCGTGGAAGGGCGTTCAGGCCTCCAAGAATAGCTTGGGTTCTCAAACCCCTCGACATTAGATATGTCATGAACATACGCTGAGGGTGGTTCCAAAACAGTGTCATATGGAAACACTTGGGCCATGGTGGGTTCAGACGGAGAGAAAATAAATGGACACTCATGGGACAAGTGATCAACAAGAAAGCAATGTGTGCATGGAGAAGCATGGGATGGGTTGACACGCATCACTGGAGTCGTTGGAGTAGGAGATGTGGGCGTGGACGACACACGAGTGTCAATTATGGGTGTTTGAGAGTTAAAGCCATGAATTAATAAATTTTTATCTTTCTATTTGTGTACGTGAACTTGGTTCCAATGCATTTATTCTTATAAATTGCGCATACCGAGAGAAATAGCCACCCTTTAGGGAGATTCGTTTGTAAGAGCATCCGGTGAGATTTTGACATCAAAAAGAATTTTCGAATAAGTAACATAATGATGAATCGATGGAAGTCCACAGTTAAATTTCTGTCTACGCACACACACACTATGATTTGAGACTCTTGAACATGAATTGATGATGACTATTTTCTGAAAAAGTTTAAATTATAAAATTTTTGTGTATTTTGAAGTTTTATTTGAGTCGAATTTTGTGGGTTTATTCACTGCAAACCATCATGAGACACAACTCGTCCTTCTAGGGTAACCTAGAGGTTTAAAGGCTCGATGCATATGTTAAATGCAATCGCGCTCCCGCGAAAGAGCTATTCTATCCCATGTTAGAGTTGGACCATATTTTGATTCTTTTACATTGCTCGGTAGGATCAAAGTTCTAAGTTACGGGATTTGATTAGGCATAATTTCTTCTTATTTATCCCCTTAATTTAGAGGCTTTTATCCACAAAGTGTAATTCGAGTGGATTTATCTTATATCATTGCTATTAACATTTTCTAATTAGTACGTCGTGTTTCGTGTATTTCCTATCTATTTTGCAGGTATTCGGTGCTTAGGAAGGATCGGCATCCTAATTCGAGTTCAGGACCAAAAGTTACAAATCTTCAAAGAAATACAAAGGAGGAAAAGTTCCTGAAAAGATGGAACCGAACTGAATGGGTTGGAAAATGAACCGATCTTATACTGGAAGAACCTCCTATAATGCACAAAGAGATGGAACCGAACCGAAGAGAAGGAAACATGAACCGATCCTATATTGGAAGAACCTCTTGTAAAGCACAAAGAGATGGAACCGAACCGAAGAGAGGGAAAAATGAACCGAACCGGTTCAAGGAAAAACTTCTGTCAAAGATGGAATCGAACCGATCCCCCTTAAAAATATCGATTCGGGTATCAGAAATTCAAACTTATCCACTTGTAAAATTAGAGTCTTGCATGGTTGAAACTCTTAAAAATTATAGAGTATATATTTTAAGCACCTCCCAGACATTTTGGAGGCTTCAAATTCGTTAGGGAAGCATTGTAATTAGTTTAGAGAAGACAACAATAAAAGAACCCTAGTTTTAATTCCAATTTTGCAATTCAAGTAATACCATTCTAATTTTTGCTTTCATTATTGCAGTAGTTACTTCTCTAAAAGTAATTTCATTCTTCTTCATCTTCATTCATTAGTAAAAATGTGTTCTTTCATTCAAACCATGTTTTCTTCTAGTTTTAATATGTTTGGCTAAGTTTTCAAGGGTCGGGGTGAATGAACCCCACCTAATGTAATTCACGATAATGGAAATAGAAGTTGGAATTAAAACCTTAGATGAATTCTATCGTAGTTCATACGATACTACTTTAATTCAACCTTTGCTTACGTACTATGCGGGCTACAATCCCTCATATTTAGGAGAAATAAAGATCGAATTTTAATTCAACCTTTTCTTACATATTGTGCGGGCTACGATCCCTCATATATGTAATACTTAGGAGTATTAAACAGTCGGATTCATTTAAAGCTTTAATTCTGAATCTAATATCCAACGAAGTGAATTACTAGGGTGTGGGGGATTGTAACCCGCCTTATTTTTCTCATCTTATAGTTAAAGTTTTAGTTAAATCATCATCAGTCTTTAGTTAATAGGAATAATTGCATTTCATCTTTTCATAATTGCATTGATTAATCGCTTTCAAAATTGCATTTTGTTGTAGTCATTTCACAATTCAAAATCACCTTTTCATTATTTTTAAGAGTCAAAGTTAGGTTACCTTCTTCTTTCCAACATCGTTATGACTCAGTTCATCCGATTTCCCTGAGGATCAATACTCGACTTATCGGATTATTACTTGAGCGACAGGCTTGCACTTGAGCCTAAATAGCACGCACACTAGACACATTTGTGGTCGCGTCAAGTTTTTGGCGCCGTTGCCGGGGATTTAGGTAGACTTAGGTTAGATCAAGTCAATCTAAAACTTTGACCAAGAAAGCCAAAAAACATAAAAAATAAAATAAAATAAAAGAATAAAAATAATAAATTTTCATCATCTCTGAAAAGCCTTTAATGCAAAATCATGAACACACTGAAACTCCTCATAAAATTCCAACTCGAGTCCACAAAAATCCAATCGTTGAATACAACTCTGAAAGCCCCCACACACCTCGCGTTCCACAATTCTGGTTTCCAATTCCTACACCCAATCACTCTATCGGTAGCTACACCCTGAGTCGAACTTCGAGTCACACATCTAGGGCACGGAGTGAGTACACATTGTCATTTGAAGAGAATGTGAGCGGAATGTCTGACGCAGTGAGTTTAGGTATTGGAGAGGGATATCTCCCCTATCATTCTATGAAAGACTTACTCTTTCCTGAGCGGACTGTCACCCCTGGTTGCATTTTACTTTCGTATACTGCTAGCCAGTTCCACTTTCGTAATGTGATGATACAGATTCTCCTGACGTTTCATGGCATGGATTCCGGAAAACCATACCTGCATATTCGTGAGTTCGAAGAGGCATGTGATACATTTGGTGATCAAACTTGCACGCAAGATGTCGTTCGCCTAAAGATTTTTTCTTTTTCCTTAAAGGATAAAGCCAAGACCTGGCTATGGTCTCTACCCCTGAACTCCGTCACTTCCTAGAGATATATTCAATCTAGGTTTATCTCAAAATTCTATCCGCATCACAAGATTAACTCTGCTAAGACTCAAATCCAAGCTTTTCGACAACACGATAATGAGTCCTTTGACAGATGTTGGGAACGATTCCAAGAGTTAGTAAGCGCATGCCCCCATCATGGTTTTGACAAACACTTAGTGCTATCTTTCTTCCATAATGGGTTGACAATAGCTTCCAAAGAACTTGTGCAAATAATGTGTGAAAGACCCTTTTGGGATTTAAACTAATGCGATGCCGAGGCCCATCTTAAGTATGTCGTAGAGACTACTCAAGCATGGGACACATCTGATCCCAACCAAGCTCGACCTAGACAACCATTTACCAATCAAACTGCCTCCGGTCTATACCAGTTGGATAGAAATACCTTAATAGACAGTCAATTTGATTAGTTTCAGAGAGATATGAAAGAGTGGTTTGATGGTCGGTTGAGAAATGTCTTCGGATCCAGCCCTAGTTTGAAAGAAAAAGTGTGTGCTATCTGTGAGGCGGGCCACTCCACAAAAACATGCCCGACGATTTTTGCCTGTAAGGCCATGCACACCGAGCATGTGGATGATATAGGAGGATTCCAGGGAAATTTTAATGCCCCGTATGGGAACTCTTACAACCCTTCATGGAGGAACCATCATGGTTTCAACTATGGACAACCACAAGCTGCAATGAACCCACATTCATAGGTTGTCCCACCTCCACCACCTCCTCAATACCAACAAGCGCCGCCACCTCCAACCCCATATGTAGCTCCACCGCAGCGGAGTCTTGAGGATACAATGAACTAATTTATAAATTCTCAAGGTGAAAACAATGCTCGATATGAACGCTTGTTCATCGAAATAAATGAAAACATCTCCAAGATGCAATCCACATTGAGCATCCAAGAGAAGGGAAAGTTTCTTGCACTAGGCCAAAGACCTCCCGAAGGTCAACCTAGTGTTAGCTCCACCTCTACCGAACAATAGGAGCACTGCCAAGCGATAACCACTCTTTGTAGTGGGAGGGTTGTTGATTTATCACGTCCCCCACACGAAATTTCAAAAGACAAGGAAAATTCTCCCGGCACGAAAGAGGTCGAAGATATATCCTTGAATGAGAGTGAAAAGGAAAACACTAGTGAGCCCAAGGTAGTTATAAAACCACCCTCCGCTGCACCATTTCCTCAAAGGTTGGTTCCTGCCCATAAAGGGACCATAAGTGAAGAAGTGCTAGAAGTGCTTAAGAACGTAAAGTTGAACTTACCTTTCCTCGATGCAATAAGGCAAATTCCATCTTATGAAAAAGTCATAAAAGACTTATTGACAGTCAAAAGGAGGATGAAGGTAAAGAAGAACGTGTTTCTAGCACAAAATGTGAGCTCAGTTCTTCTTAGTGATCTCCCACTTAAATATAAATATCTCAGTGCCCCTACCATTTCCTGCACCATTAGAGAGAACAAATTTGAAAAAGCCTTACTCGATTTAGGGGAAAGTGTCAATATCCTCCCCTATTCGATTTATAGGAAGCTTGATCTGGGTGATCTTAAGCCCACAAGGATCACTCTCCAGTTAGCAAATCGAACTGTGAAGATACCAAGGGTATAGTTGAGGACATGACAGTCCAAGTGGACACTTTCTACTTCCCTGTAGATTTTGTCATTTGGGACACGGATCCCTCATTCGCCTTGAAAAATCATGTTCCCATCATCCTTGGACGCCCATTCTTAGCCACGTTTAACACAGTTATCAATACTAGAAATGGGTAGATACAACTCACTTTGGGAATATGACTCTAGAAACAAACATCTTCTACATAGTCCAACAAGCAGGCGAAGAAGATTATCTTCACGCAGTGAGCTTAATTGAGGAGATTGTAGAAGAGAACTTTGAGGAAAATTACTGTGAAGACGCCTTAGAAGCTTGCCTAGCTTCTAGTTATGAGAGTGAGGGAGCCTACAACGAGTTCGAGAAGGAGATAGAGGAGCTGAGATGCTTACTCGATGAGAGAGCGTTGGACGAGGATGCGAGAGATTCTAATTGGGTTTCTCGATTCGAAGACTTACCACTAAGAGAATCACGCATGGTGCCCTCTAGCGACACATTCCCGACTCTCGAGTTGAAGAAATTACCCTCCAATGTTAAATATGCTTTCCTAGGTAAAAGTGAGACATTTCCTGTTATTGTATCCTCTAGCTTAGATGAAGAGCAGGAGGGTAAACTATTAAAGATTTTGAGGAAGCACCAAAGTGATTTTGGTTGGTGCATAGCTGATTTGAAGGGGATAAGCCGTCTAATTTGCACCCACAAGATTCACCTCGAAATGTTAAGCCCTCGAGAGAAATGTAAAGATGGCTAAACCCCACAATGAAAGATGTGGTGAGAACCGAAATTATAAAGCCGTTGGATGCCAGAATTATCTACCCAATTTTGAATACGAAGTGGGTGAGCCCCATTCAAGTCGTCCCGAAGAAGTCGGGCATGATTGTGATTGAAAATGCCAATGGAGAGCTAGTTTCCCAATGTACCACCACTGGATGGCGCGTTTACATTAATTATCGAAAACTCAATGCGGGAACTAAGAAAAACCATTCCCCCTTACCATTTATTAATCAAATGCTTGAAAGAGTAGCAGGCCACCCTTATTATTGCTTCTTTAATTGTTATTCCGGATATAACCAAGTTGAGGTAGATGTACTTGATCAAGAGAAAACAACATTCACTTGCCCTATTGGAACGTGTGCTTACAAACGTATGCCATTTGGCTTGTGTAATGCACCGGCGACCTTTCAAAGGTGCATGTTGAGCTTATTCGGTGACATGGTTAAGAGAGAGATAGAGGTATTTATGGACGACTTTATTTTTTTTAGCACCTCCTTCGACCTATGTTTAGCCAATCTTGAGAAAGTACTAACCCGATGTGTGGAAAAGAACTTAGTGTTGAATTGGGAAAAATGTCATTTTATGGTAACCGAGGGTATAGTTCTTGGTCACTTCGTGTCATCCAAAGGGATCGAGGTTGATCGAGCAAAAATAGATGTCATAGCTGACCTACCCCCACTTAAATCGCTGAAAGACGCGCGCTCCTTCTTGGCCCACGCAAGGTTTTATCGAAGGTTCATTAAGGACTTTAGTGCCATTGCTAGACCTTTAAGCAATCTTCTTATGAAGGACACCCCATTTACGGAAGCATGCTAAAGCGCTTTTGAAAAACTGAAAACATGCTTGTGTTCCCTCCCATCATGCAAGCTCCGAATTGGTCCTTACCATTTGAGCTTATGTATGATGCTAGCGATTATGCGATAGGGGCTATTTTGGGTAAAAAAAAAAAGACAATAAGGCTCATGTCATCCACTACACTAGACGGACCCTTATTCGACCATAATTTAATTAGTCCACCACGGAGAAGGAGTTACTGGTGGTAGTATTTGCGCTTGACAAATTTAACTCCTATCTTATCGGTTCTCCCATCACTTGTTTCACCGACCACGCGACTTTAAAATATCTACTTGCGAAGAAAGCCGCAAAGCCGCGCCTCATAAGGTGGATCCTACTCCTACAAGAGTTTAATCTCTCCATTAAAGAAAAAAATAGTAGAAAATGTCATTGTCGATGACTTATCACAGCTTCCGTCTGACGTACCTAGTGATCCTACACCCATAGACGAATATTTTCTGGATGAGCAGCTCTTTGCCACATCTTCTTTGCCCTGGTTTGCAGATATAGTGAACTATTTTGTCACTGGAGCCATCCCTCCCGATTGGACACTGCTAGATAAGAAGCGGTTCATCACTTAGTCGTGCATGTTTTTCTATGATGACCCATTCCTTTTTAAATATTGCGCCGATAAAATCATTCAACGATGCGTACTGAATGTCGAAATCTCAAAAGTCATCCAATTATGTCATTCGAAAGCATGTGGAGGCCACTTCTCCGTGAAAAAGACAGCCGCTAAAATTCTCCAATGAATTTTTTACTGGCCCATAATGTTCCGAGATGTTAACAATTATTGCAAATCTTGCGACAAGTGTCAACGGATGGGGGCGATCACCCGACGCGACATGATCCCATTAACCCCAGTTCTCATCATTGAGATTTTCGATTGCTGGGGTATTGACTTAATGGGCCCTTTTCCCCGTCCTTTGGATACTTATACGTCCTAGTCGCAATAGACTATGTTTCTAAATGGGTGGAAGCTATAGCTACCAAGACTAATGATAATAAAGTGGTGATAAAGTTCCTGCACGAACACATACTTTCTCGCTTCGGTGCACCTAAAGCGGTAATTAGTGATAACGACACACATTTTTGCAACAAGCCATTTGAAAGACTTATGAAAAAGTATGGTGTCATTCACAAGGTGGGAACAGCATATCACCTACAAACGAATGAACATGCCAGATTGACAAATCATGAGATCAAGCACATACTAGAGAAGACTGTCAATTCCGATCGAAAAGATTGGTCCCTTAGATTAAATGATTCGCTATGGGCCTATCGTACCGCATATAAGAACCCACTCGGAATGTCCCCATTCCTATTTATGTATGACAAACCCTGCCATCTTCCCGTTGAGTTGGAGCACAAAGCGTATTTGGCAATCAAGAGATTAAACTACGATATGGACAAAGTCGGTGAAGCTCGCAAGCTTCAACTAAATGAGTTAGAGGAGATACGCAATGATGCGTATGAGAATGCCAAGATTGAAAAACCTTGGATGAAACTAGCACATGATAAGATTATTCGACGAAAAGAGTTTCAATCGGGACAAAAGGTACTTCTCTATAACTCTCGGCTTCATCTCTTTTCGGGTAAATTGCGGTCTTGATGGACTGGTCCATTCATTGTGAGAAGCGTATTCCCCCTCGGAGCAGTAGAGTTGGAAGATCCAAAAGGGGGGAATGCATTCAAAGTCAATGGATAACTCCTAAAGCTATATGTTGAGGCGTGCGTAGAATATATCGACACCATATGGTTGTCGGACCCCGTTTACGGGGTAGAGTGAGCTTGAACTGAGAGGTCGTCGCACCCCTGACGCGTATGGGGTGAATTCTTGTGTATAAAAAAGTGGTCGCCTTAGGGAGTTTTATTTCAATTTAGGAAGAGTCTCTCACATACATGCTCCCACACACTACCATAGGGACCTTTCTAGTCTTCAAGATCAAGTTGAGTTTCTTGTTAAGACTTTCCTAAATGTTTTATTAAGGAATTTCAAAGTATGTATACACCTTTTGAGAACATCTCCAAAACAAATGATTGAGGCTACGACTTGTTTCTAGTTTAGGGTGATTTTCACATTGCTATCTTTTGTCCCTAAAACTAGATTGTATTCTTATGTGTGTACATTGAATAATCAAAAAATATATATTTTTCTATTTGAAAATTTTTCAAAAAGATTTTATTTTGGTTAAAAAAATTAAAAATTGCAAAAAGATTTTTGTATTTTCTTTTACACCGATTATGTATGCACATTTAAGATGTTCGAATCACCATTTCATTCCATCCATTCCCGTGACTTAGTGATGGTGTTATGAGACATGCCTTCATTTTTTTTGTTCTTGGTAATGCATGTTTAGCATTGCATCGTTCATTGTTGATTACTACCTTCATGCCAGACCCATTATATTGCCTTTATTACACACATGCACGGACTTTTGAATGTTGTTCTTGCCTGTCATATGTTGAAACGAATTCTCTCATCTCAGTCATTTTTAATAATGAACCAAATGTACTTGGAACTAATTGTGCATGTAAAAACCATTGCCCGGATTTTTTTTCCTCGAAAATTTATTGATATATGTTTAAGCAATGGAAAGGGGATATGAAAAAAAGGTCTTTTTTGCATTAAAAGACAGCATTGGTACGAATCTAAAAGATGAATTTGACACCCAAAAATAAAAGTGTCAAGGTCATATTTGTTTAGTTGATGCTTTAATAGAAATAAGCAATATGATTCCTTCAAAAGTTTTGAGAGGTTATGCTTAAAATATGAGATTTTGAGGGTATTATAAATTGAAGATCAATGGGTTTATACAGTAAAACTCTTTCAAAAATATTAAATAGTTTGGTGTTATTGATTCGAGAAGCATTTAAATTCATGACATTTTGTATGAGTTGAGTCAATTTCACTTTGAGTTCTTTCTTTAGGAGTGTCTCTTTGACTTCGTGCACCTTTGCTCGTATGCCTATGTTGACATTCCCATGCATTAAGTTCACACCCATTCATTTCATATACGTGATTCAGATGTTTTTGTGCTACTCCATGTTGTGATTGTTTGTATTTATAAATATATTTATATACTCAAAAATTTCAAAACTAGTTTGTTTCTTTGTTGAAGTTTTGTCTCTTATGATTAGTTGTCTATACTTTATGATGATATTTCAAATTTATTTCCTCGTGATGCTAACTTTTCAGTTTTAGCTTCTAACCCTTTGTCAATTTTGAAAAAAGGGAGATAATATATTGGGGGGGGGGAGTTTTTATATTTTAAACTCCACGCCTCACGATATTTTCTTTATTTCATGTGTGTAGGTCTTTTTCCTTATTGATTATATCATGGATTACACGATGAAAATTTTCAGTAGAGACAATGTTACAAGTGACTTTTTCTTTTTGGGTTTGGAAGGGACATTAGTTGAACTTGTCTCAAGGATTATTTTTTTGATAGTGTTTCGTACCGGAATAGCCAAAGGGAAGAATTTTAAGAGCAATATTTATAATTGTTGATTTTACTTTTAAGTTTGCCATATTTTGTTTCACCTCTACATCATCATATACATTCTCAAGAGCTTCAATTGAAGACAAGTTAGTGACCAAATGTGACAATCAAAGATCCTAGAGTTGAGATCATCACTACTATAATCAGAGAAGGTATATGAGTTTGATTTTGTGTATTCATTATATTCAGGGGGTATTTTACAAGTGTTTGAAAACATAAAATATTTTTTCTAAAGTTTTTTTCTCAAAAATTCATTTGAAGGAAACTCAGTATAACGGGCTACAGATGAATGTTCGAACGAGGTTCCTTATCTCATTAGATATTAGTTGTCGAATGCATCTTCTACCGATCCAATTAACTCAACGTTGTGGACTGTCCTTCAATATCTCATTCGATGTTCGTTCAATCGACTTTACATACGTCATTCGAATGAGATCCAGTTCGTTTGAACGAGTCTGGAAAAAATATTTTTTACTTGGTTTCGAATGAAATATTTTCAAGTCTATCTCATGGATATTTTTCTCCCTAGTTAAAAAGATATCAACTTGCACTTCTTGCAAGCCTTTTTACATATATTTGTGATCAAACACTTTGAATTTTCAAATCCAAAACCCATGGATTTTTGTAATCACTTTATCAAACCTTGAAGAACACATCACATGTTCATATACATGTGGAGTAGATTATTCACTGTTGAAAATAGAAAAGGATTTTTCTGATGCTGGTTGGTGGATACCAAAGCACGTGGAGCTTGTTGTGGAGCATTATTGAATCTACGTCGATTTCTGTTATCAACATTGAAAGATACATAATTGCAATACTTAGTGGATTCTATGTTTATAAGTCTGTCTATGTTATCTATCATATCTTAGTTGAAACAGTGCTTAAAAGGGGCTTCTTCCCAAAGGATTTTTTCCTCACTTCCTGTGCTGTGGTTTGTTTGATTCGATTTAGATTTATTATATTGCATTCTTAGTTTCATCTAATTAATCAAGATAAAATTGGATTATATTAAATTTGGCTTGTTTGTGACATAACCTATGATTTCTACATTTGACCAACTAATTGGACAACTCTATAACACCTTTTCATTAAATGTAGATTCAAAAAAGTAAAACCCATTCGCGAAACAAATAATTAATATTACATGGCAAAAAATTTGGAATTTATCACGAAATCCCCAAATCTATACGATATTGTTTGTTGTAATTTCTTCATGTTGGCATTTGCATCCTTTTATACCACAATAACTTAAAACCCATATTTTTGTTAATTATATACCAAAAATATTTTTCAATTAGCATGAAGTCGTATCATATATTCAATTCACATATACACCCACTTTTTTGAAGAAATACACATTCAATTTCATTTAATATAAGGGGCATATACCAAATAGTCACTCGAACTTTTTTTAATACACATTTAGTCCAAGCCTTTTTATTTTGCATTAAAAAGTTCTTCACCATGTCAAAAAGGCTTTACCATGCTGCTGGTGCGGACCTTTAAAGAAAAGAGAATTAGTGATTTTTTAGTACAAAAATAAAGACTTAGACTAAATGTGTATTAAAAAATATTTGAGGGACTTTTTGGTATTTGATCCTTAATATAATGAACAAGTGTTAGTGTTAAAAGTAATTGTAGTGTTAAAAGTAATTGACAAATATACTTTCTATCACAAGTCAAAAATAATTTGAAACTAATTTTCACCTTGTTAATTAAGGACACTTAGTAAACTTATTAATGTGACCTCATATAACTGATAATGAATTCAATGAATTCTTTCTGAATTTTATTTATTTCATTAGTGGTACAACCCATACCTTGGTAGGAAAATTATAAAAAACGAGATCGTGTAAGCCCAAATTGTCAACATAAGATTAAAACGATATAGTACTTAACACTTTATAAATAGATAAAAAAAAGATATTCTTTGAGTTATTTCATGTACCTTGAGGATACCGAGTATGATCTCCAACCTTAAATCATTAGAAGAATAGCCAAACTACAAGGCCAAGGTCAGAAGCTAGGCAGAAAGACTTCAACCATGCAGACACTTGACCAGAAAGAAGGCTCAAACTATAAACCAAGCTTACGATTCTCATCTAGCCACTTTAAGGAAACATATAGTGTTCAACGCCAACACTAGACCTTAGAGATTGAAGAAAAAACTCTCATTCTAAATAAAGGACCTGAACTATCCTCCATAATGGCCAACTGCAAGACTAAAATTCCCTTATTAATTCTGAGGCCAATAATTAAGGATTTCCTATTGGATAATATGAATGCAAATACAGAAATGGAACTCTTTATATATCACAATAATGTCAACTCCAATACAAAAATGTCACTTCGGAATAGATACTTGAAAGCTTCAAGGCGTGATGTCACTTTCCTAAATACAGTATTTGCCCCACACGAATAATTTCGGTATACAAACGGGAATTCGCAAATTCGTACTCAAGATACAATGAAGCAACTTGCACTGCCTTCAACTTGTATATTTGAAGACAGCCTTTCGATGCAGCAGCGAAGAACATTCAATCAAGTTCTTATTCTGTTTATGTGCACAAAACAGAATAAGATAATTTATATCTCCTGAAAATTATAAGAGAGTAATAACAAGGGTTGGAAATTTCGGAACTGGGTAATATCTGTTATATGTGCAAATTCGTTTTAGGCAGCCTTTATTTATAGATAATGAAAGGCTTTGTCTTCAAGAGTCATGACTGTTGGATTAACAATCTTAATCAATTTCGAAATGGTATGACTGTTAATTACCAACAGTTTTAAGACATTTCCGAACAGGTACAATTAATACAGAATCGGTTTTGCACGGGTCAACCAAAAAGTGACCGCGCCCGAGCCGGACGAATCCCGGCAACCCGCTACCACTGCGAAGTGTAAAGTGTGCCACTAGCGCCTCTACAGCCCACTGCCCCGCGCTCGCGTGCGGGTGCGTACGGTGCTTCGCACCATATTGAGGTCTCCTGAATAGCCTCTTAAATGCTAGATGAATTAACTCTTCATCTTCCATTTGTACTTATTAAGTGTACAAATTCTTAATATTTTTCCAATGTGGGACTCAAAGGTTGCCCACTCCTTTTATAGCTTAGTGGTGACACTTAGCTTTGTACATTTTCCAATGTGAAACACTATCCCTTTTTATATTTGGGTTAACTTCCCACCTCTTCCTCACACTTCCAATGTGGGACAAGCTCTTAAAGCTCTTACACCCAAAAAAACTCTTACTCAATTATTTTAAAAATCACCAACATTTCCCACTCATCCTGTCAAATTGTTATGCACTAGAGAAGCTCTTCCAGTAAGTAATTACATATTCAACCTTTATAGACCACTCAAGGGCTTGATCCCATTTATTCATAGTTAATAGGATAATATTAGAACTATCCTTTTTTGTTACCCTTCAAAAGAGATAGCCCTAGTATTACCTGGTTAATAACATGAGTAGCTTAGAGCTACAACTTCGATAGCAGAAGAATTGTCTAAGGATCTAACCAATCACTTAAGAGAAAGCTGGCGGGTTCGTAGAAAGTAAACCAACTGCTCTACCAACCCCCACTCACCACTTGTAGTTTCTCCAAGAACGTTTAATTCCATTTAAATCTCCCAACAACCATCACCACTTACCTACAAGATCTTCCACCAACTGTCCACTGTTTTACTATATCGAAAAATCTCAATCATGACCGTTCATGCCTCAACTATCATTTCCTAACTACTCTCAGTAGTGGAATAAATAAACGATACTTGTGAAAGGTTAAAATGACCAGATTTAAGTAATTATACAAGAACACGACTGTTAAGAAACACATTTATCACTTGTACAAGAGTTCGGGCCACTCCCAACTCCCATATTGTACACTACGCACTATACTTAGGTCAGCTTGTTTTCTTATCTCGTAAGTCATAAGTGAGTAGCCAATAAGTTGATTGCTAAAAGATCTATGCCCATCACAAAGACCTTAAGGTCCCTTTGATAGAAAATTGAAAAAATATAATGATTTTAGGACATTTGATTTCAGAACAAACAATTTCAAGACAAATGAATATTTTCTATCTTGTGTGTATTTGATACAACTTGAAAAATTATTAATTTTTCACATTTTCTATCAAACGCAAAAGTTGGAAAATAGATATAAATGTGGAAAATTTATTTATGAAATATATATATATATATATAATTAGTATTATTATATTATTTACGAAAAAATATATATATACTAAATATATATTATTAAATGTACAAAATCTATGAAAATATAATATATTATTTATGGAATATATGAATATACATTATATTATATAGTGAATATACATATATTCAGTATATATATAATATATGTGTATATTCTATATTATATATTGAATATACTAAATATATATTATTTAAAGAATATATACATATATATTATATATTCAGTATATATAATATAATATATATGTATATTCTGTATTATATATTGAATATACTAAATATATATTATTTACAGAATATATACATATATATTATATATATACTGAATATAATATATATATATATATATATATATATATATATATATATATATATATATACTAAATATATATATATATATATATATATATACTAAATATATATTATATATATACTAAATATATTATATATACATATATATTATATATATACTGAATATAATATATATACTGTATATATTCTGAATATAATATATATACTGTATATATTCTGTATATATATACTAAGTATATATTATATATATACTAAATATATTATATATTATATATTATATATTATATATTATATATATACTGTATATTATATAATATATTATATATATGCTGTATATATTCTGTGTGTGTGTGTGTGTGTGTGTGTGTGTATATATATATATATATATATATATATATATATATTTCATATATTTATATATTTCGTACATTTATATACATTATATAATTCATATATTTTAATATATATTTATACATTTATATACATTATATAATTCATATATTTTAATATATATTTATATTTCGTACATATATATATATATATATATATATATATATATAAATATATGAAATATATATATATAAATATATGAAATATATATATATATATATATATTAAAATATACGAAATATATATATTTACATATTTATTAACAATATATATTTATATATTTATGAAATATATAGAGTTATAAAAAAATAGTTTTGAGTGATTTGCCACCCAAATAATTGAATTCCACCATAGGATGGCAAATTGTGCGTAAAAGGTGTTGTACATAGAAAACAAATTTCAATATAAAAAAGATCTGAATTTTTCAACTTTTCTGAATTTGCCTTAAAATTTGTTGGCTATCAAACAGACCCTTATATTTTATTGAACACCCTTAACTGACATTTAAGGTTGGGCCCACTTGTATTATTCAACTTCATATTTAATACTCTACAAAGAAACATCTTAAGAGTAGACTCAAGTACCTCAGTTTAGGCAGGGCCGACCCTGGTCATGTGCCAGGTGGGCAGTGGCACATGACCCATTTTACAATAAGTACCAATATATTGTATTTTAGGGGTCAAAAAATATTTTATATATATTAAAAAATATTTTTTTAAGTGAGTTTAGTTTTTTAGGGGCCCATTTTTTCAACTATTCAAAAAAAGAATTATACAACTTCCCAAAAAAACTCACCCAACTCATTTAAGATTACTAGTTTTTTAGGAGTCATTTTTTCAACTACCCACAACATCTTTTTAGTTTCCTCTCTCTCTCTCTCTCTTTCTTTTTCCAACCTACACTCTCCCTCTCTCTTCTCTCCTTACGTCTCTCTCTCTCTCTCTCTTGCAAGCTTTCATTTTTAATTTTTGCAGAAGTTGGAGGCTATCCATTACCATTTTACTACTGTACGCAAGTTGGAGAATATCTTTTTTTTTTCATTTGACAGTTGTTTTCTTCTTTTTCATTTGCAGCAAAAGGTAAGTTGTCTTTTTTTGCAAGTTGTTCTCTTCTTTTTTCATTATTTTTTTATACATATGTTAATCTTTTTTATTACTATTTTTTTTAATAATCTGTTTTTTTTTTTAAATTCATCAATGTTTTACTAATCTGTTTTTTATGCAATTAATTTTTTTTATCAGGTTGCTTCTTTCTACATTAATCAAGTCGATGAAATTGGAGAGGGAATAAAAGGCTCAAAACAGGTGACATTTTTCCATATTTTGTATATTCAATCAATTGAGATATTTCTAGACTAAAATTATTTATTAGATTCGTTGTTAATTGCGTATTTTATTTTTATTTATAAATTTATTATTTTTAGAAATGTTACCCAAAAAACAAGCATTCGGATATCAAAAACGAAAAAAACAATTGTATTTTGCAAGTCAAAATGCTATAAGAACAATTTTTCAATGAGTTTTTAGGTATTTAATATTTTTGTACAATATTTTTTTGGAAGGGCCTTAAATTGAGTATCGCACAGGGTACTATAAATCTCAGGACAGGCCCTGAGTTTAGGTATTGAACCACTATATATCCTTGTGTTTGTATCACTTCTAACTTAAAAACACCCCTCATATTTTAAAGGAGAGACATTTGGTGAGGCTGGGACAAAGAAAATTTTAGCCCCATCATACCCCAGTGCATAAGACTTGCATTCAACACCTCACGACTATTTTGGAAACTAAAAGTCGCACATGATATTACTTTAGTAGTTAAATAAGAATAAGAAAAATGGATATATTTACTAATGTTTATAGTTACCTCCGTAGTTTTCTAAGTTGCTTGATGTCTTCTATCCCTATCAATAACAAATGGGAATGAATAAAAGATGAGAATTTTATGTACTTGGTAAAATAAAAATTAGTGACATTAATAATTGGCTTGTTCAAAGGATCTAACTAGAAAATATTAATCTTCGTATGAATCAAAATAAAAATCTAGTGAAATATACACCAGAAACGAAGTTTAAATTGAATATATTATATGTGTATAACATAACCGTAGCATATTGGTACCATGATTTATTTGGTAGCCAATGAGTTACATGAGTTACATTCCATACAGCTCGAATGAGAGAAAGTAATGATTCACATATGTAAATTTACGACTTCTAACATCGAAATCTTTTCAAGTCAAGTGGTAAGGAATGTGATTGGTGATCCCACATGCCAGAGGTTTAAAACCTGGTGGCAATAGTTTGTGGGCATGAGCTGAAATAAAATCCCATAATGTTGCATGTGGTGATTAAAGTGGGTAAAATATTTGTGACGGTAGAGTGGGTATTACCTATTGATGCAAAGGTTATGAAAAAGCATGTCATAATGTTCTCCCAAAAGAATGATGTGAATGTTTTCATCCACTCCTTCCCTCCCAAACACTAACACCTATGCAACAATGTTAGTATATGTGTAATGCCAACCTACATGTTGTCCCCTGCTTACATAAAGAAACACAACAATCAAGTTAAGAATGGTTACTCACACTTTTCCCTTGAATGTTACCCGCATTTCACTTCACTATCCGAGCTTTCATTTTCTCGATTTGACCACATAAATTTTCAAAACAACTCCAAGTAACCCTCCAACGGTAACACCATTAATATGTTGGACCAAAAATGGGCCATGTGCATGGAATATGACAACATCTCAATCATAAAAAAAAATCTTTTTAAACATGATCAAAATTACAAGAATCTCATTTAGAAAATTTGGAAAATACTAAAAAAAACATTTACAAAATTAGGAAAATAGTAGAAAACTTTTAAATAATATAAAACTATAAAAGATATATATATATATAATCATTTATAAACTACAAAGAAATATATTTAGAGATTTTGAAAATTAAAAAACATTTAAAAATATTGAAAATTTTGGAAAAACATTTTAAAATATGGAAATTACAATAAAATTTTTTAAAACATTGGAAATTACAATAAACATTTAATAAATTTGGAAAATATTAATAAAATAAAGAAAAACGTAAAAAATATTAAAATGAAAAAAATATTTGGAAACAATAGCAATTATAAAAATAGTTATAAGCTCTGGTAAAGTACTTCAAAATATTTTTAAAAAGGAAAATAGTAATTTTTCCATAAATATGAAAATAATGAACATATATTTATAATAATTGATAGAAAATACATTATTAAAAATATAGAAAAATAATTTAGCAATATGAAAACTATTTAAAAAATTAGGATAACTGAAAAACATTTAGAAATAAGGAAATGGCAAAAAACTATATAATCCATTCATCAACAATAATATTCAACCTCAAAATTATTTAAAATATCTTAGTTTTAAATTTTTGGAAAAAAGTTTAAACATTCAAAAAGTTGGAATATATAAATTGTTAAAAATGTTGATTTTTTTGCAATGTTTTTTAAAAATTTGGGAAAAGTAAAAAAAATTAACTTCTTCAATACTTCTCCTTCAATCTCCAAATCCAATACCCCCCCCCCCCCCCATCTCTAATTATACAAAAAAAACTAGTTTCAAATACCCATTTCCATTCTCATAAAACCAACAATAAATACATGAAAAACCCTATAACCATTCCAACCAAGCTAGAAAAATCTAAAAAAGACACTCAATACCCATTCTAACAAGAGAAAAACTCAATACTCATTTCATAATTCATATAAATGTGGGTGTCTAAATTCGTGTGACTATGTGCGCATTTCTTGTTTGTGTAAATTTGTGTGTGTGCGCGCTCTCCAAAGAGAGATATAAAGGGATAAAGAGAGAGCTATCTAGCTAGATAGATAGATATATTTTGAGATATAGGGGGAGGGGGAGAGAGAGAGATGCAAAGATAATAGAGATAGAGAAAGTGTGTGTATGCAACCATGACTTCCATGGTTAACATGAGAGAGAAAGTGAAAGGCGAATGGGGGTTAAGTTATTTTGAATCTAAGAGTGTAAAAGATAACACTGCCCCTTAAAAAACTCACATGACAGTCACATATCATTTTTCATTCAGAAAATTAATGGGATAAGAGTTAAGAGGTTACTTGAAGTCTCTTTGGAGTTCAGGGGGGTTAATGATCGAGGCATAAATCGTGCGTTCGTGCAAGGACACTATCATGGTTTGGTTTACTGCTTCAATGAAAAACTTAAACTTTTACAACACTTGTTTTATAAGTATAGCGGTGAGTTAGGGTGTTGAGATCACAGGGAATGGTATTTATGATGAAATTGATTTATGACTTAAAATGGAAAAAATAAAAGATGATGAGGTAGTTTTATAATGGGAAAGAAGCTAACTACACAAATAAAATTTAAAAACAAAAATTAAACAAAATATGATTATGATGATTTTTCCACCATGGATTGACAAAAAGTATTAAGGAAATTGGTTCGAATCGCAATTAAGCTAACATATTCAATTAATCATAAATATCAAACATGAAGGGACCTAACCCAAAGATGAAGATAAAATATTCAATTGAATATGCTCACAAAAGGATTACCGTTGTAATATCGATAAAAACATTACTGTTGCAAGACAAAGGAAGTTAAACACATAACATTACAATATCAATGTACATGGTTTCAATTAAAAATATTTCAAAATGGACCCTAGATTTCAAACTCAAAAACCCATTAATGGTGGAAATATTATCGTAATCTTTAAACTAGCTACAATACATATTAATACAGTTAAAAAAAACTAATTAAAAATAAAAAAATAAGAAATAAAATAAAAAAAGATTTATATTGAATAAAATAACCCAAACCTTAGGAGAGAGAATGGAGATAAGCTCCCAACATCCAACTAGACTAAACTAAAGATGAGAATAAATACTAGATTATGAACAAATAAACTCCACTTGCTATTTATTGTAAATGAATTAAACGAAAGAAAAAAAAATAAAATGCGGCAAATATCAAAATATCTGGGAGGGTCATTGTTCGACCAAAGGAATTGATTGATTGATCGAATAGAATTCAACGCACTTCCAGCTTCCGAATCGATTCGGGGCAGGGGCCAAATCGATTCGACAACTGTTGGTTTGACTCTTTGGGTTGCCTTCTTTCTTCACTTGGCTCATCACACAAAACATGCTATAACTTCTTCGTTATTCATAACTTACTTTTTCGGTGTCGTTGTTGAAAGCCAAGTCAATCAAAACCTCAAATACCTATAAAATAATATGAATCTAAAGTGTAAAGGTAAGTAAGGGTATCAATCCACATCAAGAGGGTAAGCTAGAGACAAACTCAATTGTAATTCACTTTTTATTTTCTTTTTGTGCTTTTTCACTTTTTCTAATTTTTTTAGCTTTTTCAATATTAAAACAATTGGGTGAGATGGGGAGAAATAATACCAAACTAAACTAAATGAGAGATGAAATTACAAACTAAAAAGTGACTAAAATTAAAAATAAAGTCTAACACAAAAATATGAGATAAATGAGGTAAATAAATGTGAGAACAATCAAGGAATGGGAGTACACCACAAGTTTTAGCTATTCTAATTAATTAATTTAAGTAATTGAATTCTCCCAAATTAATATCAAAATTACAAAACAACTCTCGTTGCAAATGTAATTTTAATAGTAACCTTTTTAGAAAATTAAGTTTAATACCCCACAACTCTAAAAAAAAATAGATTTACACCCTTTTTAATTAATCACCCGTTAGGATCGATCGATTAAAATTCATGTAAATCTAGAAAATAAATTTATAGTTGAAATTCAAGTAATAATACCCCACTTAAGAAACCCCTATCTCTAGTTTGAATCTAAAATGAGTATTATAACTAGAATTTCGAATTTCTCTCGAAAATCATTTACCCTCTCTCGAGGCATAAATTTAAGGGTGGGGGATCAAAATTAACATTTCAAGGGAATTTTCAAGTAATCAAACTAATTAAACTAAAATAACATCAAATAAGAGTTTTCCTCCACTCCTTGAAAGGGTATTTAGCCTAACATAATATAAAGCATGATAATCAAATAATCAATAGGCATTTAATATAAAAGAGAAAAGAGAAGAGCAATCAGACCAATCTCTTGAATTTAATTGACTCCAATCCTCTAATTTGAAATTTACATCCCTCCAATTGAGCATCCAAGTGATTTGCAATTAAATAATCACTCAATTAAATCTCATACAAAATTGCTCCTCACAAATCTCTAAAAAAATAAAACTAAAATTATTTACAAAATGGTGTTTATCCTAATTTATTTTCTACACTAAGCTATCTCTAACTCTATCTCGAATTCTCTTCCTATTTCATGATATCTCCTCAAATGGGGTCTTCCATCCTTAAAATAGTAAGCATGGAGCGTGGGATCAAAATGGGAGGACAAGGGTGTATGGGATATGGAAGGTATTTGGGTGAGGATATCTAGGGAATTATGCACACATGTGCATGGGTAAGAGGTGAGATCATGTGGGAAGTGAGGTGAGGGAATAAAATCTCATTTGATAAATATAGGTAATTGGGGGTATTTATGAAAAAGTGAGGTAAGAGGGATTTAATTGGTTTTAAGTGGCATGTGGTATAATTTGGTTGACTTGGTCATTGTTTGTTTCTTTGGCAGGTCACGTTTTTGGATATGAGAGGTTTGGCATTGTTCAAATGGGTATGGGTCTTTGGGTTAGGAATGGCATAAATGGTTTGGCAGGGTGATAGGGTCGGACTGTGTTCTCGGGTTTTGTGGTGGTCCGCTGGAGGGAGGTTTTGATGCCGAGAGGGTTGTTAGGTTGCGCCTGGTCGAGCAGCCATGGGTTGGATGTCCGACAAGTTTGGTTCCGATTTTGCTGCTGGACAGGCGGGATTCCGGCAGTCGTGATCGACGTCGAGTTGTGGATCGCAAGGGGTTCCACCGGCTAAGGCACGCCGGAGTTGGAAGGGGCTGTGCCGGAGGGGGTCAAATCGGGGAGCGAGTTGGGTCGACCATGTCAGGCGGTTCAAGGTAGGTCGGCGCCGGAAATGGGGGTCAACGGGGTGAGGGAGGCCGCGGTTGAGGGGTAAAAGGGGTGGCCGCCGGGTTTAGGCCTGAGGGTATGTGGGAGATAAGTCCGGTGGGTTAGCAGGTGGGCGCCAACGAGATGAGTTTTCGGGTTAACAGGGTCTCAGTTTTGATTATGTTGATTTTGGGTTTGTTGATATGGGTTGATTTTGCAAGGGTAGCAAGTAACGGGTTTGGTTGGTTGTTAATGGAGGAGAGAGAGTAGATATTTTAGTGGGTGAAGAAGATAAGGTGTGGGGTTATTGTGTGTGGTGAGTTGTAGGGTAAAAGGTGTGGGTGAGGGTTTGTGTTGTGTATGGTAAGGTGTATGGGTAATGTGTGAGCGAGTTTAGGTGTAGAGGAGTTTATGTGTGTGTTTTATTTGGACACCTAAAAATAACATAAAAAATTAAAACTAATAAAAATAAAATAAAAATCTAAAAATAAAAGTTCTACTTCTAATAATAAAAGAAAGACTCAAATTAAAAATAAAACTAAAAAAAAGAAATAAAATAAAAATAAAAAATAGAAATCTATTAAACTAAAAACTAAAATTCTATGAAAAAGTAAAATCTAATAAAACTAAAAAAATAAATGAAATCCTAATAAAAACTAAAAACTAATAAAAATCAAAATAAAATAAAATTATACTAATAAAGATAAAATAGAAAAATAGAAAACAAAACCTAGAAAATACTAAATCAACTAAAAATAAAATGTCACAAACTAAAAATCTAAAAAATATTAAAAAGGGACCAACAAAACACACACTAGGTTTGGGTT
Organism: Sambucus nigra; assembly: GCA_949130495.1. Lineage (NCBI taxonomy): Eukaryota > Viridiplantae > Streptophyta > Magnoliopsida > Dipsacales > Adoxaceae > Sambucus > Sambucus nigra. The sequence goes on from OX422211.1 coordinate 336,590,292, forward strand.
TGGTTTGGGCTAGGTTTAGGCCAGGTTAGGGTAGGCTAGGGTTACGGGATTGGTAATTAGCTCCATAAAACGCGCATTTGCCTTGATATATAGCTTTTGACACCGCAAACGGACATTTGACCTACAAGATAAACATTTAAGTACATAAGACCCATATTGTCGAGAATTATCAACAAAAGTACGTCTATTCGGGGTATAAAATTTATAGTTTTGGGTGCTTATCACACCATCCCCAAACAGAATATTGCTAGTCCTCGATAAAAAATATAGAGAGAAAGAGAAAGATAAGAAACCAAAAGTGTAGCACTTTCGTGGGCACTTGCGATTGCACTTAGCATGTGCAACAAGCCTTTAAACCTATAGGTTTCCCTATAGGACGAGTTGTGTCTCGTGAGGGTTTGCAGGGAATATACCCACAAAATTCTTATTTGTAAAAGGCATTCAATCTCTTATTAGATGTAGAATAATCGTACAATCCATCGCGAAGGAAATATTTTGAGAAATACAAGCTAGAAGCGTGAAAAGATTAAGCTAAGTAAATACACAAGTCACATCCTTCCTAGAACTCAACGTGTGTAGTGTGAATCAGTCAAAACGGGTCGAGAATCATAAGAGTAAATCATAGATTGCCTTTTCAAAATCAACGCATCAACTTCAAAATCTCACTGGATATATCTCTCTCAAACAAACTCTCGAGATATGGGTAAGTGTATCGCTCTTGTGTGTGAGGAGGTGAGTAAATGTAAGAAAGTTCAAATGTCTCGCACACACATAAGAAAGAACGAACATACTAGAAAGAAAAGTGATCTCATGAAAGAATGCTAATCACTATAGTGAGAACGTCGAGTTATTCACCGCGTTGACTTTCATTCGCACGAACACCTAGGGGAATATGAATGATAATGAGTGAGGGGGAATATGAAATGGGATATGTGGGATGAGGTGAGGTAAGATAGGATGGATGTGTGATGTATGGATGTGTATGTAGGATATAATGGTGATATGAATGGTGATATATAAATGTATATGATATAAGAGTGTTCTATACTTGAAGAACAAATGCATTTATTACATAACTAACTACAAAACTCTCTATTTGTTTTATTTTCTTTTCTCCCTATTTTTTTATTTTTTTTTGTTTTTGTTTTTCTCTCTCTTTTTAAACTAACACTGAAGACATTTACATTTGAAATCACACTATTTTTCTCAAAAATAAAGGATGATATATGAAATGAGTGGAGAATGATGGTGAGGGGAATATATATGAAATATGGGAAAGTAATGGGTGGAGTGAATGGGAATGTGATATGAAAAAATGGTAGGAGTATGGATGAAAACCTAGTGATCGGGATAAATTTCAAGACACGCGTTTATTACAACTTGAAAAAGATTTCGTTCTCAGTGATCAAGCCAAAAATGAAGAATAATGAGATCATACAACAATTAAAGTGCGGACCCAAACGAAGTTGAATCAACTTGTGACTCGGAGATTGCGTAAAACTCTCTGAAAGGTGAAAGGCACGAATCTCACAAGCTAAAGTCTCTACTAGTGATCCTTAAGATTCTCTTTAGAATTATAGTACTCATCAACTCTAACCGTAGTGATTTGATAAGTGCGTAAATTTTTGTTGAGTCTAGAAATTCATAGTGCAACATGCCTTAATATGTATTACATAGTCTATTTAGAAAAAAATATTCTCTAGCTTGATTCCTAGATTTTAAAAAGATGGATGGTTGAAAATTCACATCAATGAGTGAGATGAAAGAAACTGCACGAAAATTTTAAAAATCAGGTTTAAAAATCAAAAAATTTCAAAAGAGGTACGATTTTGATAAAATTCCCCACCACCAAACAAAAAGGAACATCGTCCTCGATGTTAAGTAAAATGATATTTAAAATTGAGAGAAAAAAGTAGGAAAGAGATTACGAGAATCAACCTCTAATGAAGTGGTAAGATGTAGCCAAGAATAAACCTGAATAAATGATAAGAGAGAAAAAAGATGTACAAGTCTATAAAGCATGTAAATCATAGGGTGATGTGAAACACCACCCCCAAACAAGATGAGACTAGTACAAGAAAGGCGGGCTGCCTCCCGATAGCGCTAAGTTAAATGTCTTGAGCTAGACTTAACCATTTCTCACCCTAAATATAGGATCTATGAAAGCGTGGGGCGGCAGAAAAATTGGGTGATGAGAATCACCCCCAAACAAGACTGAAGCGTGAGTCTTGTTGGATAGAGGCTAAAAGTGGTGAATGAACTTGTATGGCAAAGTGCATCACGCGATGCAAAGCATCGGTGGACCATGGGTGGGTTGGTATTAGGGTAAGGGTGAGCGTTATGAGGTATCGTCCACGGGCGTTGTTGAGATTAAAGGTGAGGGCAACTAGGGCCCTATAAGCATGGTGCTCTAATTGGTGAGGGAGGCGAAATGGTTTGAAAAGTGTAATGGGGTGGGGCTCATGGAAATTACACGACCGTTCTATGAATAGACGATGAGAATGGTCGCGCCGTGACACGCCAGGGAGCTGTCGAGAAGAAAAATCAACACCGTAAGGAAGCGGTGTGCATGGAGGAACAAGCTCGGTGTCACGAAAGTGGAGAGTATCACCACAAATATTCTCGTAGATGGTGGAGGATGCTTTCAGGTGAGGATCTAAAAATGTAGATGAAAACGTGAAATGTGTAAAATCAAGATCCAAACCAGGTGGTGGGGTAGAAGGTACAATGGGTGGGTTAGGAGGGATAAATGGTGGAGGAAGATGATCCAACTCAAGCGTGGGAGACACACACTCATTGGGAGGAGTAAAGGAATACTCACAAGGGAGTGTGGTTTCTAAAGATGGAGTGGTCAACTTTTTCACAAGAATATCGTCGATGAATGGGGTAGTTGGTTCAAACGAGGCACCAAGATCGGAGATAGAGGAATCACTAGAAATAATGGTCTCAAGATGAGCCAAGCATGGTGGAACAATATCCATATCCGGATAGGTAGGAACTATCACAGATCTGTGACAACCCGAATACAATTATGATAAACTATGTTTAAATCATGATTAGCTTATGTGATATGAATAATATGTTATTATTATATATAATGTTAAGTCATTATGTTTAGTCTAAACCTACCTTCATAAAGCATGAAATATCGAATTAGTTACAAATATGAAATTTTGAAGTTTTCGGTAGGAATGTTCATATTTAAGGCTAGTTTTGACTTGTATTATATAATAGTTGACTTGAGGTTTAAACTATATAGTTGTAGATATATGAATTAGATTTGTAACACAATAAATGGTGCATCAAATGGAGGTTCGATTAAGAAGTTATACCAAAACTACGAAACAAGGGCAAAACAGTCCATCCGTTAAGTGGTATTTTGTCTTATTATGGCAACAAATGTTTTGTTTTCATTGGATGGGAAGGGTGGTGGCTTTGGCCGACTTCAAACCCTTATAATTACCTCATTATTCATCCAAATTCATCCATGAGAGATTTGAATCTTAAAGAAAGAGAATTAGGAAGTTAGGAAGAAAAAGTGAGCAGAAAATTGGAGAAAAATCCGTAGAAATTACGTAGAAGTCCCAAAGGTAATCCTAACCACAAATCTTGTTATTTTTCATATATTACTGTTTTAGATGATATAAATCATCATTTTTAGTAAACTTTCATCCCTTGATATATGTTTGTGGTTAGATGAAAGTTTAAGTTAAGTTGAATGTACAAAACTCTAAAATTGCTTTGTTTAGAAACTTTGTTTATTCAAACTTCCATATATTTTTGTATACTTACTGGAATTGATTTATTCAAATTGGAAATTAACCTGTAATCATATTTGTATGACATATCCAAAAATCATTTGAAAATACCAAGAAATGAGTCTTTGGTGAGAGTTTGAAGTTCGGGTATGAAATCTGCCCCGAGGGTAAAAGTATACATACCATATGTTTGATGTCTTACTTGACATAGCAAATGAACTCTAAAAACTATGAAATTTTAATCTCGTATTATTAAATATATTTACTGATATTAGGCACAATATCATAGAAAATTATAATGTATAAAAATTATGAAAATTCTTGGAAGATGACTGAATGATAGAGGAGCTTATATGGCATATTTGCGAGGTAGAAAAGCAATGGGATTATCTCGCTCTAGGAAAGTTGAAATGATGCACCGACTTTTGTATTGGAATCGTAATATGATAAGGATTGAATTACCAAGAGTAAATGAATGTATATTTGGTCTATGATTTGGATATGTTAAATATATTAACATGATTTTGGATGGAACTTCACTTGTGATAAATGATTTGAATAGAATCATATGATGCTTATGGACTGAATTATGTTTAAGTCGTTCTTTGGATTGTTAATATTCTTATGATGATACTAATATTGTAAGAATGATAGGAAGGGAAGAAGATTTTATTGAACAAGTACCGGATAAAGGAAAGGGAAAAGCCAGTTAGACTATCAAGGTGAGTGTACTTATGATTTGTTTCATATATAAATATGAATATAGCTCTAAGAGTGGATTTGTTTGAATACTTCGGTATTCAGGATTTGTTTGGATATTAAAATATCTAGGATTTGTTTGGGTCTCATGATCCCGGATTGGTTTGAATACTTCGGTATTCAGGATTTGTTTGGATATTAAAATATCCAGGATTTGTCTGGGTCTTATTATCCAAGATTGGAATTGGACAAAGATCCAATGATTTGTTGGAACTTATGTTCCAGGATTTGTTATTGCCAATGGGCAGACTTATTATTGCCAGTGGGCATAATTACTATTGCCAATGGGCTGTCTTATTATTGCCAATGGGCAGACATACTATTTTCGATGGGAAGAATTATCATGGCCAATGGGCATAATTATTTGGGCATTATGGTCCAGGATTTGTTATTGCCAACGGGCAGGATTAATTGGATTTAATATCCACAAATTAGATGTATAACCGTTAATTCATTGTATGGCATGATTCATTGGATTTAATATCCACATATTTGATATATAACTGTTAATTCATTATATGGCGTTATTAGTTGGATTAATATCCACAGATTTGATATATAACTGTTAATTCATTATATGGCAGGATTGGTTGGATGGATATCCACATATTTGATATATAACTGTTAATTCATTATATAGCAGGATTGGTTGAATTTAATATCCATAGATTTGATATATATATATAACTGTTAATTCATTGTATGGAAGGATTGATTGAATTAATATCCAGAGATTTGATATAGAATTGTTATTTCATTTCAGGGAAGGAGTACCTCACTAAGCTAAATGCTTATGGTGTATATTTTGATATTTTCAGGGTTGTAAGCTACCAGCTAAGATGTCATATGATCAGTGATTTGAGAGTTTCACCGTTAGAAAGAGCTGGGGATTAGACATGGGGTTTTTTTTATTGTCACACTGAGGTTTAATACACTCACATATTGTATATATTGAGTTAGCATGGATTGAGTTGATCATAGTTAATCACATTATTGTATGCCTGCTTAATTACAACTCTGATATTGATTTACGGTATGGAATAAGAATAATATTATGTTCATTGTGCACATTATGTAGGAAAATATTGATAAATGAATTATATTTCCAATGGGCTCAAGATTATGATCTAATAATAAATTATTAGTATGGTGTAACACCCCGCCTAATTAAATACCGGGTGGCCAGTCCCATACCAAATTAAAACAGAATATACAGTTGGCTCATTCTTAGCATCACTGTCGAAAACATTTACAACTCACCCAATACTCAATTAAGCTGGTGTTAAAAACTTTTCAAATTTTAATTTAACAAAATCCATTTCCAGTTTAAGAATAACACAACACATTTTATTCTACAACACTGATAACCAATTAGATAACACAAAATAATTTGAATGCAATTGGAATAAACATTTCCAAATAATATTAATCCATTACAGTAATCCCAACAATATCAAATGTATTAAAATGACACGAATACCATAGTATTTGACCCCGATAGAAGAAGATAACTGAATCCTTTGGGCGACATGCCCTACTAAGAGAATACTGTGAATCAAATGATGATAAGCGTCTAAGAAAAACTCCATAAATCCATAGCCTGTCATAATCCGCTAAGGTTGACGTCCCTGTTGCTGGACACCTGATATAGAAGATATAATAGAAAAGAAAATATGCAAGGAAACGGGTCAGAGCCCGATTGTGTAAATGATTTTTAAAACAGCAAGTATTTAACAAGTGCAATAAATCTTTTATTATGTACATGTTAGACCCAACTCTCACTTGCCATTCTCACCTCTCAACTAGAGTGCACACTTAACATTTCCTATTAACCTCCTAGTTAATGGTTCCTCTTTTCTACTCTATATTATAATTCCATCCCAATATCATAATCCCCATATGTCCCATACCATACGTCACATTATTATTCATTTACATTTCTCATCGTTTCTCATTAACATGAATCATTTCTCATTAATATGAATTAAGTTTTTCAATAAACATTCATTAACTTAATTCAATTATCTTTCTCTATTCACCGTTATCTACAATTATCACCGTAGATATATTTAACCATAATAAATATCCATTCATTCATTTAATCCATTATATATATATTCATATATAATACGGCACCCCGAGTCACAGCTGTGGTGCAATGCATTACTCTGCTATCATGTCCCAATATCGCTGCTCGCCGAAAAGGGGACAAAAGGTTCGGTAAGGATTTCTCGAACCAGAAACAACAACACAATCATTGGAGGCAAACATAGTTCTCATACCCATGGGTCACGTACATACCTACGTTCCCACAGTCAGCGGACTTATCAACTCCCCGATAAGTCTTTCATAGACCTATGTTCTTGAGCGACAAATCAAAGATCACATGGATTCATCAGGATATGACTGCCCTCACGCGCAAACCTCCCACCGATAGCAAGTAAGCTAGGTATGTCATTCACATAATCATTAATCAATCAAATAGGTATTATTATACCTATAGTATACTAACAACAAGGTACTCACATTAACCTTAGATTATTCCCTTACGTAGCATTATATCTCTTTTAATCCCACGTATTAAAATGTCATATCTTTACTTCATAATTTAATTATCCTCGCATCCTATAACATCTCTCCACTCCCGACATCGTTAAGGTTCATGCACGGAGCGTCTCGCAAAGCGAAATCCAAACAAGGAACCCTTCCAATACACTACTACTTAACTTTGTCGATCGAGGAGGTTCGTCAACTTCAAATATGCGATCGGAATAACCTCATCCCCTCTTTCAACCAAATGTGTTCTAAACTCCCATCTCTATCCAGGAGCCGTACCACTACGTTCTTGTACTACACTCAGCCCTTGCAAAATCAATAATAAGCTTAAACTCAGTCCTTGATGTTTAAATTGTAACCCTAAGGCTACCCAGGTGTTATATTAAATCTCCCCTACTTGAACTATCCTTAATCCTCATACAAACAGATTAGAATCCAACACATGAATCAACAACCGAAATCTCTTTAACTTTAATTATCATAATTCTAATCAATTAAATCCCAATCAAATTAATTCAAATCTTAACTAGGGCTTACTGATCTTCTCTAAGTCCCATAATATCCAATTAATAATCACCGAAGATCTACAAAAGTTTTGGGATAAGAACCAACATTAAAAAGAAACAACATCGTGAATTCTCATATTTTAAATACTCAGAAAAATCAGATCCAAAAATTATTCAAATCATCAATCCGACTTCAGATTTGGATTCTACACGAAAAATTGAGTCAGGTATGTATTTTGAGTTTTTCTTAAATCTCATCCAAATGCACTCAAAAAGAAGATCTAAACATTCCAAATTGGCTCTTCTCATTCCACTCGTTTTTGCCTCTTTTTCAAGAAAATTATCAACATATTATCTTCAAGAACATAAAATTATTTTCAGAATTTCTTCCACAGATTGATGAATATTTATTGGATTACTGACTACCTACAACATGAGTTTAATTCCTATATATTTTTAGATTCCAAAAATCCATTAACAACTATATCCTTTCATCTTCCAAGCATGAAAATCATCTCTTTTTATAACTATCCTAACATGGACAATATACGAACTTAAATTGTAAATATCAAACACTTGCCTCTAATGAAGATCTGACCCTTTGGAGTTGAATAACACAGGAGGTGATGGTGGTGGTGACCTTTGACCTTTGGTTCTCCTCCTTCCCAAGCAAACTTCTTTTTCTTTCGAAGCAACCTTCCACTCTCTCTAAGAAGATGACTTTTCAATTTTGTGTAGAAGAGATGAAATGAACCTACATACACTAATCTCCAAATACTTATAATAAGACAAAATACGAAATCACTATTCACCCCCCTTGTAAAAATAATCAAAATGCCCTTCTGGGTTGTCTTTTCATTTCCAAATGACCCGAAACTCAAAATTAACATCCAAATAGACTTTTCTGACTATTTCGAACCTTTCGGACGCAACAACGCAGTCGAAATGACTATAAGGTCGATAAAAAATAAATTTTCTTTTTAATTTAATAAATTAGTCCCGACACGTCCCATACCGCGTCTGACTAAAAATTCAAATTACAGAATTTATATCATACCGTCATATCAATGACATCACATTCATATATTACCTAAATATCTTTAAGTAATATTCAGAATCATCCATTTTAATATCCACAATTCCGATAAAACCCAAATGAATTAATTTATAATAAGATCCAATTAATCCATTAATTTAAAATATAACCCATTTTAAAAGTCATTAAAATTACGGGGTATTACATATGGATATTGGGTTTGGGGTGTGACAGATTCTATCTCGAAAAAATGGTGATCACTTGGTTGCCATGACAACTGTGGGAATCTGTGAGGATCCACAACATTTGGTTGGGATTCGTATTGCATGCAAGGGTGATCACACAACTCGGGATTAGATACAGCGGGATAGTAGGCCGAGGTGGATTCCGGAACAGTGTCAAATGGATACACATGTTCCATAGTGGGTTCGGATGGATATGACAAGTACGAACACTCATGGGACATGTGATCGGCATAAGAATAATGGGTGCATGATAATATTGGTGACACGTTGACACTCGACACCGAGGGTGATGGAAAATGAGGTGCGTGCATGGACGGGTCAAGAGTATCTACATTACTCGTGAGAGAGGTGAGACCACTAAGGATATCATAAAGAGACGGCTCATGATCACTCTCATTCGTGTCGCGTGACAATGGAAAATGACCAAAGTAGTCCCGTAAAGGACGTTCTTCGGCCATGAGGAGAGTTTATTTTTTTTGATTTATTAAATTTTTTCAAAAGGAAAGAAAATATTTTTGGATTTTCTAAAAAAAAAAGGAAGAAAATATTTTTGAAATTTTCTAAAATGAAAGAAAGAAATATTTTTGGATTTTTTTTATAAAAATGAAAGAAAATATTTTATTGGATTTTTGGAAGAAAAGGTGGGGAAAAAAATATGGACTCTTGATTTGGATGAACTAACTAAAATCGACTACCGAAAAATGAATTGGACACACGCAAGCCAAGGAGAAATCCTAACTAGCACACAACCAATTTTTATCTTCAAATTAAGTGAAAGGGGTAGTCAAATTTTAATTAAGTCCGAGGGTGATAAAAATCCACGGAAATATCTTAGTGATCGCCCTTGCAAAAAGGTTCTCCTAGTGGGATACCTAGTTAATTGATTTTAAATTTAGTGATGGCTAGGGTAGCACACAATGGTAAGCGAGTGAGTCGGGTGATGAAATCCCTTCACGTGAGTGATCGGGTGTAGTTCTTAATCAATTAATTCATCACACCATTCAAAAATAAATACGAGAATAAAATCATATAAGAGCACACAATAATTGACTCGCTAACAGGAGAGGCGCGAAGGTTTTGAAATGTACCTCGCACGGTTTTTACGCCGTGGGGTACAGAAAAATTTTGAGTCGACCGGGGGGAGATTACGCCTATCTCAGTAGGCCCCGGGAGTCCTACCAACCCAAGGTAGAGAGGCTTCTAAATCCTCGCCTTTGGACGCCCTCTCCCTACCTTGTCCAGTTTCCCTATCACGCTTGTCTTCGATTTTTTTAATTTTTAAAAGGAAAAATAAAATATAGGTGTCTCTATGCACTGCAATACAAGCAATGATAAAAATCCTAATACAAGCCTTCTAAAATAAAGAAAAATGGTACTAAAATGCAAAAAAATATTGGAGATAAATGAACTACAAAATTGAATCCACTCCGAATGCTTCACGCTCCCAAAAACGGCAACGACGCCATTTGATAACTTGTTTTTTCGGTGTCGTTGTTGAAAGCCAAGTCAATCAAAACCTCAAATACCTACAAAATAATATGAATCTAAAGTGTAAAGGTAAGTAAGGGTATCAATCCACATCAAGTGGGTAAGCTAGAGACCAACTCAATTGTAATTCACTTTTTATTTTCTTTTTGTGCTTTTTCACTTTTTCACTTTTTCTAATTTTTTTAGCTTTTTCAATATTAAAACAGTTGGGTGAGATTAGGAGAAATAATACTAAACTAAACTAAATGAGAGATGAATTTACAAAATAAAAAGTGACTAAAATTAAAAATAAAGTCTAATAGAAAAATATGAGATAAATGAGGTAAATGAATGTGAGAACAATCAAGGAATGAGAGTACACCACAAATTTTAGCTATTCTAGTTTATTAATTTCATTAATTGAATTCTCCCAAATTAACATCAAAATTACAAATCAACTCTCATTGCAAATGCAAATTTAATAGTAACCTTTTGTAATACCCCGTATTTTTATGCTATATTAATTTGGGGATTTATTAAATCTAATGTGAGTTAATTATTTAATAAAAATCCGAAAATTAATTATGTTATAATTATTAACGTGACGAGAGTTAGTAATTATCGAAAATTTGTTGAATATTACTAATGAGCAAAGTAATATGCAATATTGGTTATATTGAATGTCACGAGTGAATAAAATGACAATTTTGGAAATTTGAGTCGGGACACGCCCGTGTCGTGTCGGGACTAAACATTGATAAATAAAAGTGAATATTTTATAAGTCATTTGTATGGTCGTTTTGAGTGCGCCAACGCGTCCGGAAGGGTCGAGATAGTCAGAAAAGTGTATCCGAGGGTTTAGTTTGGGTCTCAGGGCGTTTTTAGGCCTAAGTGGTACCCCGGGAGGGCGTTTTGGACATTTCGCAATTATGGGTAATTAAACCCACGAAAATCAGTAATCTATATCATCCATTTAGGTTAGTCAGCTAGGGTTATAAATCACAAACACAAGAACGTCCATAGGAGAGGAAGGAGAGAGCTCTCAAGGAAGATTCAAGGCCTAAAAGCCATCCGTTTGCACCGCCACCACCACCAACGCGTAGATCGCGCGACGGGCTACGCGACCACACCAAAATCATCTGCAAATCAGAACACTAAAAATCCCAGGCAAGTGTTTATCTTGCTTATTTCGTTGATGCATCTTTCATATTAGTGTAGGAATGATTAGGATGAGTTTTATGGAAGAAAACCTAAGATTTGAGATAGGAATCGCATATAGTTATGGTTTAAATGATAATTCTAGAAACCCTTGCCATGTAGAGGAATTTACCCACGAAATTATGATGTTTATAAGAAGAAATTTCTGGAAAAACAGATTGGAACCATGATTTAGAGATTTCTAGGGTTCTTGAATATTTAAATGAATTATGGCATGATTAATCCATGTTTAGTGACGTAAATTGACATGCTTTACGTAGGAAATGTATGATATCATGTTAGGATGTTAGTAGTACAAATTTTGAGACGTTTGGGATTGTAAAATATGGATTTGGTGTAAGTTAGAAGATGAAACCCGTAACTGCAATTCTGCAAATTTTGCAGACCTGCTTGATCGATCGATCGAGCCCAGAGCTTCGATCGATCGAAGGTTCGATCGATCGAGCCCCAGACCTCGATCGATCAACCCCTCCTGGCAGACTCCTACTTCCTTTTAAATGAGTTAAATTCAATTTATTGTGATATAATTCTTGGGCATCCTTAATAAAATGTTTTGGGAGATAGGGAAGACCAGTAGGACGTGTGAATAGATTTTGGGACCCTTGATGTCGGGCAAAGATTGTATTTTGGGATAATTACATAAGGGTCGGTGAATTTATGATTTAAAGAGATAGACACGTAAGAGAGTTACTTTGGGACAAATGTGTATACCTACTGAATTTTATACTTGGGAGGATAGAATTCATGAGCGTTATGTAGTAAGTGGAAAGGTTCCTCAAATTAAAGTAAGATGTGAACGGTTATACGTGATAATTAAATAATGATAAATAAAAGTCGTAACTATGGGATTTGAGAATATACCCATTATTGATATGGTAATATTAGTATATTTATATGATTGTGTATGCATACACTATCTATGTGTGAAAATCATGCCCACGCTACTTGCTATCCTTGAGGTTTCCGCGCTGGGACAGTCTTATCTCGATGGGACCTTTATGGGGGATATTGACTTGTACCCTAGAAGATAGATATCCTTGGTACAGGCTATCGATGTAATAGTTAAGACGGTCCTAAGAGACGCAGGCATGTGCCATCCTCTTAGAGACTTGGAATCTATGCTTAGCCTCATATTGTTTGGGTATAGATATCCTTGGTATAGGCTATCGCAGTGATAGTTCAGACGGTCCTAAGAGACGCAAACATATGCCATCCTCTTAGAGACTTGGAATCTATACTTCGCCTCAATATTGTTTGAGTATGTGTTAATACAGTTCGAGAGTGATTCCGAATTGTATTCCCTTAGTACGAGTGATACGGGGATTGGATAGTAGAGTATGCCCGCACCATAGTTTTTATTTGGGGTGCTTTTATGATATATATATTTTACGAGTAGTTAATATATATATGAAATTCTGAAATCTGGAATTGCCTACTGTGATTTGATATATAGGACATGGTTGATAACTCAAATTGTAAATACTTGTTTTGAGAAAGTATAATATGACACTGGAAAACTTTATTGATTAATAAAGTTAAAATGAGAACCTTGGTTACTAATTGAAATATACTTTTCAAACAATTGAATCGTTAAATTTTGAATCCTACGAATAACCTAAGATAAGTTAAACCATTGGGAAAGGATAGCGTGATATATGATGAGATAGACCACTGGGAAGGTTAGTGCGATAGGTGTGCACATTAAAAGAGAGGTGAGAATTTCTCAAGAGAGTGACGCACTAATATGTTGTTGCATTGGCTTGTATCAATTTAAATACTTGCTAAACAATTTTTAAATCATATACACTATCGGGCTCTGACCCGTTTTTCTCTCTCTCTCTCTCTCTCTCTTGTATATATATATGTATGTACTACAGGTGCCCAGCCACAGGGGCGTCTTGCTTTGGATCCCTTGGAAGGAAAGTGCTGCAGCTTAGGTGGGAGTTGCTGGCCACTTGCTTAGACGATTTCATTTACTTGATTCCACTTCTATCATTTTCCTCATTGGGCATGTGTCGCCCTTTCCAATATCTATCTGTTTTGTTGGGACATTTGTATTTCAGTTATTTCTAGTACTGTTACTTTGGGATTTATTCAGCATGTATGTTTTACATTAAGTTTTAAATGTTGGGATTTTGGATGTTGAATGTTTAAAGTATTTGGGTTATGTTCCAGGATAATTGTTGTATGATTCTTACTTATTGAAAATGTGGTTAATAATTAAATAAATAAGTTTTTCTTTAAAAATACAATTTGGTTAGAAAGGTTAAAAATGGTTTTGACACTTAGCTTAATTAATTAGGGTGTTAATTTGGAAAATTTTATTTTTACGACAGTGATGCTAAGAATGAACCAACTGTTCACCTTGATTTTAATTTAATAAAGGAGTGATCGCCCGGTATTTAATTAGGCGGGGTGTCACAGGTGGTATCAGAGCATCAGTTTCTAGTGTCCTTTAGGATCTGTGCGGCTTATTATGCTTTCAGCGTTGCTTTCTTTGATATAGAGCCCTAATACTAGGAATGTTGTGTTCATCTCTATCCTTTGGGAATTCGTGCTTCTGCGATTTGTTTATTTGAATGATGAACTCATCCAAATTTACCTTTCATTTTCAGATGGATCGTCAAGGAGAACTAGATAAGACGGTTAAGGGAGTCATCAAGCAAGATCGACTTACACCTCAGGTATTCCCAGGGAGAGTATCAACCGCCGAGTTAGCAAGTATCGTGGCACAAGCAGTTACCACTGCAGTTCTACAATACCAAGAACGCAGCCTACAACTTAAAGGAGGCAAAAGACCTAGAGATTAAGGATAAATGTTGTAATTATGGGTAACGAGAGTGACCTATATTAATATGATGAAAGTAGTATATTTATATGATTGTGTGTGCATATATTATATACATGTGAAAAACGTACCCGCGCTACTTGCTATCCCTGAGGTTACCGCGCTGGGACGGTCTTATCCTGTGTTGCTACATGGGATATTGATTCGTAACCTAGAAGATAGGAATCCTAGGTACAGGCTATCGAATCGGTAGTCACGGTCCTAAGAGACGCGAGGGTATGTGCTGACCTCTTGGACTTGGAAACTATACTTCGCCTCAATATTGTTTGTGGTTGTATTGATAGAGTTCGAGAGTGATTCCGAACTTGTATTTCCCTTAGTACGATTGATACGGGGATTGGATAGCAGAGTATGCCCGTACCATAATTTTTATGTGGGGTGCCATTAGAATATATATATTACACGAGTATTTTATATATATGAAGTTCTGAAACTTGGAAATACCTACTGTGATTTGGTAAGTAAGTCATGTTTGATGAATCAGGTTGGAAATACTAGTTTTATGAGAGTATAATATGACACTGGGAAACCTTATAAATTAATGAAGCTAAAAGGAGAGTTGTGCTACACTTTGAAAGTACCCTTTTTACACGTTGACATTGTTCGTTTTTTTAAAATCTATGAGTAAGTTAAGATAAACTAAATTATTGGGAAGGTTAGTATGATAATATGTTAAGTTAAACCATTTGGGGAAGGTTAGTACGATAGGCGTGCACACTAGAAGAGAGGTGAGAATTTCTCAAGAGAATGTCGAACTAATATGTTATTGCATTGGCCTGTATCAATTTAAATACTTGCTAAACTATTTTAAATCATACACACTTTCGGGATCTGACCCGTTTTATCTCTCCCTCTCCCCCTTGTATATATGTATATGTATGTATTTCAGGTGCCCAGCCACAGGGGCGTCTTGCTTAGGATCTTTTGGAAGGAACGCGCTGCAGCTTAGGTGGGAGTTGCAGGTCCTTTGATTAGACGACTTCGTTCATTCAGATCCACTCCTAGCATTTTCATTCAGATGGGCATGTGTAGCCCTTTTCATTATTTCTTTATGTTGGGACATTGTTATTTCAGTTATTTCCTAGTTCGTTATTTTGGGATTTTTGTTCGAGACAGTGTATTACTTTATTTTCTCGCATGTTGACATTCGTTGATGAATGTTTTATATATTGGATTCTTTCGTTCCAGTATATTGTGGTGTGAATCTTATTCATTGAGCTTTGTTAATACTTTAAATAAATCTTTTCTTTAAATAAAATTTGGTAGTTAATGTTTAAAAATTGGTTTTGACACTTAGCTTAATTATTTAGGTTGTTAATTGGAAAGTTTCTTTTTACGACAGTGATGCTAAGAATGAACCAAACTGTTCACCTTGATTTAATTTAATAAAGGAGTGATCGCCCGGTATTTAATTAGGCGGGGTGTCACAGGTGGTATCAGAGCATCAGGTTCTAGTGTCCAGAGGATCTGTACGGCTTATTTCGCTTTCAGCTTAACGTTTTTGCTATAGTGCCCTATTATAGGATGGTTGTATTCTTTCTTTCAAGTTTATGTCTTCAGCTATTTGAGATTTGTTAATGACTGTAGACTAATAAACTTCTTCACGTTTCAGATGCCTCCGAGACGTGCACCGAAGGATAGGCGTGCCCAGGCCGAGCAACCAGCGGCTCCGGCACCAGGCACTATGAATGCTAATGAAGTAGCCGCCATTGTTGCTCAGGCGGTGAATGCCGCGCTAGCGGTGGTTCAGCAGGCTCCACCCCAGATTCAGGCAGTGGAGCCAGTACCAGCACAACTTCCATCTGCATGGGAGAGGGTTAGGGATCCTTTTAAAAAGGCACATCCCCCTGAGTTCTCTGGTAGCTCAGATATCGTCACGGTCAGCCAATGGAAGAAAGACATCCAGCGGCATCTTCGTATGTATGAGTGCACCGACATGCAAAAGCAGTTGTTGGCTTCCTTTAAGCTGGTGGGGGCTGCTTTGCAGTGGTGGGAGTCCACTACCACATTGGAGGAGAGGGACACGATCCCTATTCAGTTGTTCTGGGAGCGGTTTGACCGCAAGTATTTTCCACCCGCCGTGCAGACTGAGATGAGGCAGAAATTACTGAATTTGAAGCAGGAGAATTCTACCGTAGCTGAATATGAGGAGGAATTCACGAGACTTCTCACCATCGTGCCAGATAAGGCACCCACTGAGGGCAAGAAGATTATGTTATTTGTGGACAGGTTAGCTTGGAGGATCCGTCAGCATCTTATTGGGAATCTATCTCTGAGTACCTTCACTGATGTACTCAATGCTGCATTACTACATTGCCAGGATCACCGCTTCCATCTGCAGGGAAGCAAGAGAGCAGGAGAGTCCAACCAGCAAGGAAGGACAGGGGGTAGTAGTGCTAGTGGGGCACCATCTCAGGGACAGAATCGTCAGCATGAGCAGAGTTCCCATCAGGGGGACCCTGCTAAACGATTCGGTTCAGGTGATTCCAGGCAGGGATTTGGGGGTTATAGGCAGGGTCAGCAGGGCCAGCCTAATCATCAGGGCCAGCAAGGCCAACACCGACAGCAGGGTCAGCAGTAGGGCCAACAGGGCCAACAACGTGTTCATCAGGGCCAACATGGCCAGTGGCGTAATGGTAACGGCCATCAGGGCTGTGGTCAACAAGGTCAGAGGGGAGGCAACTTCAAAGGTCGATGTTTTGGGTGTGGTAGACACGGCCATAGGTGCCAGGATTGTCCGGAGGGGGATAGGGCCCCACAGCAGCAGGGTGTCCACAGGCACCACCCGCGATTGAGGGTATGTTTCCTATCCATGGTACTATGGGTTGGGTTTTGTTTGATACATGGGAGACTCATTATTTTATAGCTACGCATTTTGCGAAGGCCTTAGGGTTGTTAACCACAGCAGAGAGCACAGTGACATGTGTAAACTCACCACTGGGGAGTGGGTCGCTTATCTTCTTTATATGCCGAGGAGTGGGGGTAGATATTGGTAGTTTAGTATTACCTGCAGACATGTTAGTCTTAGATATGCATGAGCATGATGTTATTATTGGTATGGATTGGCTCGCAGCTTATAGAGCCATGATTGATTGCTTCGGTGGGAGCATTGTTTTTGCCATTCCGGGGAAAGAGATGTTTGTAGTGGCGATGCCTCGCCTATGATTTATTATTGGTCATTGTTTGTTTCTTTGGCAGGTCACGTTTTTGGATATGGGAGGATTGGCATTGTTGAAATGGGTATGGGTCTTTGGGTTAGGAATGACATTTGATAAATTGGAATGGAGTACCGTCAGCGATTATGCGAAGCTAACTTGAAGAGCTACATTTTTATAATAATTTCTAGTGAAAAGACAAAAAGTTAAAGTGACTAAATTGCCCCTGAAGATGCACTTTGGGATAGCATTTTCCACAAATGTAACCAAACTTCACATTTAGCACACATAATACCTACAAAAACTCAATTACACGTTACAAAACATCTAAATATCAATAAGAGAGGTTATATGGTTAGTGAGAATAAGTATAGGAATTAATATAGACTGGGAGACTAAAATGCGCAAGAATAAAAAGGGTACATAATACAATATTCGAGATGAATAAAATCCCATAACTTACACATTGCTAGTCCCTAACAATGAAGTGAAAAGAAACCAGATATGTAAGATATAATAAAAAAAGAGGAAATATGTACAAAAGATAATTGCCACTTTTACGAGCGAATTCTTTCATTTAGCGAATGAAACAAGTCGTTAAACTTTTAGGTTTCCCTAGTGGATGGGTGTTGTCTCTTGAGGGCTTTCAGGGATGAAACCCACAAACATTAAGTTTTCTCAATATGCCAAGCTCAATAATAACGAAAAGGATTTCAATAAGTTATTAACAAAGAAAATGATAGTATACTTAATATTCCCTAATTATTAACATTATTAGAATAACTTGATCACAATTGAAATCTTAAATATGGGAGGAAGAGCGAGCACAAGTGAAAATTATGATTTTGTAAAACTTATATAATTCAGATAAATATTAAAGTGCACATAAAATCAAATCCTCAACGGTGATTACGCTCAACAAATGAAATTAAAGGACCTAGAATAGGGGGTGACACACTCGGGACATACATGCATAATAAGCAAATGTATATGGTAGCAAGGCCACACACATGTCGTCAATGAAGAACTCTATATATAAAATACAAAATTATGATCACAATGAAAGGATACCATTCACCAAATGGGGTGGAATGAACTTTAACAGATATCGCAACTATTATGACTTTTGAATCACATTCACCTTAGGATCACATAGGATTTTATAGGGTAGTAATGTAGGTTTTGCTTAGGTGTATGGAATGAAGGGTATATTTACAAAATCAAAGTATTCAAGGAAAATACTAGGGATAATGGAAAATCCTAGTCAATTTTAAAATTGGACTATAATTCCATACAAAGGAATGGATATAACATTGGAGTATGAGTTTTATTATTATTCTCTAATAACTACGGGATTCTTACTTTTGTAAGTACCTTTCTTTTTCTTTATGTTTTCTTTTGTTTTTCATTTCCCCTTTCATTTCCTTTCTCGATAATAAAAGCCAAATCACATGCTTATTTGCAACCACAAAACAAAAATATCATTAAATCCCAAGTACAATTAAAGAAATAAATGGTTATATTTAGTCTCGAGTGTGGAGTTGATTATGGGATTTTGGGTTATGAAACAAATGGTTATATTTAGTCTCAGAGGGGTTAAGTAGGGAAATATGTAAGCGGTGAGGTCAAGGTCGACATGGGTTAAATAACAAAGAGGGCCTATGATCATTTACTAAGATTTATGTGACTCTCAGGTCAAAAAAATGTGAAATATCCTGCATGAGTAACTCATTTCAGAATAAATTCAATTAATGAACAATTAAAGAAAGAATAGTGAGACTACCGACAAATTTAATGTTTTCAAGAAGAAAAGAGTAATATATAAATACTAACAAAGGAAGAAAATATCAATAGTCACTTGGTGTAAGTATATATAAAAGCAACAAAAGATCACTTAGTTATCGAAATATTAAACCAAATCACTTAAACAAGGAAGGAACATGTGTTTAAAATTCAATTCATGAAGTTTTTCAAAATATAATTGATTCGAGGACTAAAGTTTAATAACTTCTAAAATAGAGAACATGCATCATAGAATTATCTATTGGTGTGGGCATTGATTTTAATGATCATTGAAAACAATGGGAAAAATCCCAACAAAGGAGGAAAAAGAAAGAAAAGATTTCTGAATTTTTTTTAAATTCTTTCAACAAAAGCATGATTGGGAAGAACATGTAATCAAATAAAAGAAACTACCAATGAATATGACGAATAACTCATACCGCTAACATTAATGTTGCATTGTCCTCAGAATTAATCAAGAACCAAGTCAAATAGAGGCAGAAAATGATATTACCCAAAATGGAGCAATATCCAAATATCACAAACCCATTGATTCTACAAAACATGTTAGATACAAGAAAAAAAAAAGAAAAAAACCTTAACTAATTACACTAAACAATAATTAAAAAGAAAAATAAAACAAACAATTGTGTACAACTAAGAATTTTATGTTCTAATTAACTATACACTAGAAGTTGAAATTTTTTAGGGTCCACTCAAAAAAGAATTTCACTTTGAGAAAATAATGGAGGTCCCTAATTTGAGCTCATACCTTTCAAAAAATAAGAATTCCATTTGAATAATGGAAGGCATAGTTTGGGAGGGGAAAAGGAACCATCACCAATTAAAATTTTTAGGCAGATGATGGGGGGTTTGGATTCAATAAGGGGAAAGACCAAATCAGTCCCAAGAAAATCAAAATTACCTGTAATAACCCCCATTTTTCACATAAATGTTGGCCAAACACAATACTCCGAAGATGGGGATTGTCTAACAATCTTTATCATTCTCAATACCAAAACATAATACGACATTTAAAATTTTAAATAAAACATGCACAATAAAACTATTTAAATAATAACTGATAGTAAATAAATTCAATCTCCCAAACATTATAAAACATTCATTATAAGTGTAATAGTTATCTAAAAGGCTGCATAATAAACTTTCACCTTATGCCCATACGTGTATCAACCCTCACTTTTGAGAGCCTATTTTATACTTATTTACCATATGGGGTAATTATATATAAAATGTTGGAATGTGGAGTAAGTATTAATTTGATGAGATACATTAATATTTAATAGAAAGTTGTATAATTACCATGTGTGTAAGTAAATGTTTCCATATGGTGTTTTATTGTGTCATGAAAATTAAAATGACAATTTGGTTTAAAATGAGACCGGGACTTAAAATGTGTTATAAAATTTCCAACTGATAATTGGAGGGTGTAGTTAGTTCCGGGATGTGCGAGATAGTCAAATTGTGTGCCATATTGTATTTTGATGTTTTGGGCACTTTTGACTGGTTTTGGCATATCGAGTATTAGAAATCATTTTATTGCGGTATTGACATTTAAAGATTAGAGACTTTTTGCTTAAGGCCACGGTTTAGTCTCCTTAAGTCTTTCATTTTTTTTCCCTAAGTGAAATTCTAGCCCTAGAGTTAGAGTGAGAGAGGAAGAGAACTTGTGGAGAAAGAGAGGGATTGAAGATTAATGGTTTGATCTTGCATTCTTCTTTAACAAAATCTAAGACTTGAGGCCCCAAGGCCAGTTTTCTACTTGCTATTATATGGTTTAAGGTGGATAATTAGTGTTGATAGTTATGTAATGGTTATGGCTTAATAAAGTTAGGTTTCTTTGTTAGATTTATGGGTTTTGATATCTTTGGAAGAGATTTGAATATTAATTAGTATGGATTAATGTTGTTGGAAGCATTTATGATCATTTGGTATCAATAAATGTGGTTGGTTTGGTTGGAAGTTGGTTTTTGGTTTAGCTTGGAAATAGAGAGTTTTGGTCTAGGTCTGCAATGACTGGTCGACCGCGGTTCCCAGACCGGTCGACTGGGCCTTCGGGAGAGGGCACACTGCTTTCTTTCAAAGGCATAAATATTTCCCCTTACCGGTCGACTGGCCCTGCCGAAGTGAGCTTTCTGCTTTTCTTCTTAGGCAAAAACTTGAGACGCGGTCGACCGGTCCCCTGTTTTCTTCCCAAAATTTTACTTTTGCTTTTAAATCTTTTCTTTTCATAGGGACTTAGGAAACTTCTTGAATGAAGTAAACTTTGGCTTTTAGAGTCCTAGTTGAGTCTGGTTGTCACCTTAGAGTGGAATGGATTTCACTTGGGGTTAAGTCCAAGGGGGGAGGGTGTTCTAAAGTGATGTCTAGGCATCACTCTTTTGGTTACTTCTTAATAGGAGGATAGGAGTTGTAGGCCCATGCTTGGAGACTTTAGGGGCTTAAATTGAGGTGTATAAGACCTTAAGGTTTGGGAATGATTGTGATCCCTTAGAGAATTATTCGAGGCATATACTATGATGAATATCAATGAAATATTTTATGATTTCGGTTTCAGTTAAAATGAAACACACATATGTTAATGGAAATGAAAAGTATGATTTTTAATAGTAAATGTTAATTTACTTAAACACACCTCTCTAAATGCTATCATAAGGGAAGCTCGCGCATGAGGTGATGTCCCCTGACTAGTGAATGGAGAGAGACTATAGTCCTCGGACATATGCGGGTTTATTATATGTTTTTCTGCGCTAGTGAGGTAATTCCGGGTGTGGTTATGACTCACTCGCAGGCATATGACCACTTCCCCACGTGCGTTAGGTTCCCAGGCTGCCTTGTTTGATAGGACCCTGGAAGATGATAGTTATTTAGGGGCTCGCAGAGTGGGAAAACTCGGAGGGGCGGTCTTAGAATCGTTACATGTATAACGATATAACTTTTCTAAATTTAAGTGGGACTTGAGATATGTTTATTACCAACGAATGTATGATGGTAATGATATTCCTGCTAAGGAATAAGAATTGAAAATAAATGAGAATAATGATGATATTATATTCCTGGAATGGAAATTGGATTAAAGTGGCTATGAAAGATGGAAGCTTTTAACTTAATTATGCATAATTTAATTCTCTTACATAATGTAATTGTAGGCATGTCATTTTAACTGTCTCATTTATGATTCATGTTTAGGGTGTTAGATATTTCATCTTCATCATTCATGATTAACTGTTCATAGCTATCATGCTTCTTATTCATCTAGGAACTATATAAAAACCGGGCCCTGACCCGTTCATTTCTTCCATGTTGTGCATGTTATTGTATCCGCCCAGGTGCTCCTCCGCAAGGACGCCCGTGTTGATATTTCCACCCTTATGTTTTCGAGGAGCTGTAAGATTTGCGGATATTACAGGATGTTTTTGTTAGATGCCCTCATTTTTTTGTAATTCTAGATATGATCGGGTCGGTCATTCGGGCGTGTGGCCCAACTTTGTACTTGTTTAATGGATGTAATATGTATCATATTAAACTGTTGTAATTCATTTTGTGTAGCTGTGGACCGACAGCTTATTTGGTCCTCTTCTTGTACATTTATTATGGAGGTTGATATATATGTATGTTATCTTGGAATTCCACTATCTTTTAGAAAGGGGTTGCTTAAATTATTTTCTTAACTTAATCTTTTAATCAATTAAAATGTTTTGGCAACCCGTTTTCTGAATTATTGGGTGGTTTTCCCGTATACTCGGGTTATTTGTGATGTTGAGAATGATTCCCATCCATGATTTTCGTATTTATTGGAGTATCGGGCTTGCCACCCCTTATTTCGGAATGCGGGTTGTCACAGATGGTATCAGAGCATTAGGTTCTAGAGTACTAGGATCTATGTGGATTTGTCACATTCTACCGTAGCATTATTTGATATAGAGCCTAATGATAGGACTGCTTTGTTGCTTACATTTGCGATCTTCTGCAAAATAGATTGTTTTGAATAGTATTCTAACTCTATTGTTCCCCCATCTCAGATGCCACCTAAGATAGGTTGCCCTGCGAGACGCAATATAGTTGTAGAAGAGGATGTTGGTCCTCCGCCGCCGCCGCCGCCCCAAGGAACGTTTAATGCTCCCGATGTAGCAAATATTGTGGCCCAAGCGATCAATGCTTCCATGATCGCAGTAGCTCAACAAATGCCACAAGCTCAACAACAAGCCCAGGATCCCCAAGCTCCTACGGGACCTTCTCCGTGGGAAAGAGTTAGGGTGTCTTTTTTAAAGGGCCATCCCCCGGAGTTTGATGGAAGTTCTAATGTTGTTCGAGCAAATCAATGGAAGAAATATATGCAATACCATTTACGAATGGTGGATTGTAGTGAGGAAAAGAAGAAAGCCCTTGCTACTTTCAAGCTTGCTGGGGCCGCGTTACATTGGTGGGAGTCGATGACTACACCAGAATAGAGGGACACTATGTCGATCACTGATTTCTGGGTCTTGTATGACCAAAAGTATTTTCCTCCCGCGATTCAGAGGGAGATGAGAATGAGACTTCAGGATCTGGTACAAGGAGAGAGATCTATTGTCGAATATGAAGAGGAGTTCACCCGGTTGGAAAGTTTTGTACCGGATGAAGTGACTCCGAAAGAAAGGAAAGTTTTAAAATTCATGGGAGGTCTAAACTTGAGAATTCGACAACATTTGCTGGGTAATCCTGCTTTACAAACTTTTCGTGAGGTGATGAATGCGGCATTGCTCCATTGCCAAGAGCATCAGTTATATGTGCAGGGTAGCAAGAAAGCTACAGGGATGGGGCAAGTAGGGAAACCTGGAGTAAGTGGGAATGGAGGAGGATCTTTTCCTTCGTCCCAATCTTTGGGTAATAAGGAACGAGAAAGGGATCCCCAGCAGGGGGACTTGTCGAAGAGACAACGCTTTGGTGGGTTTAATACCGATGGTAATGCTAATAGGCAAGGACAGGGTGCCTCGCAGCAACAGGCAGGTCGGGGTGGTCATGGAGGTAGAGGCCATCCGTGCCAAGGTTTGAGCAGTTTAGATATAACAGAGGTCGAGGCCAGGAGAATATGGTGGGGAAGTGATTTCAATGTGGGGAGACGGGTCATTATAAGAAGGATTGTCCTCAGTTGATTGGGGGACAACCTCCTAGAGCTCCTCGGCAGCCTTATGTTCAGTTTTCGCCACAGGCACCAAATCTAGTTGTCCCTCCGCAATAGGGTCAATTACAGTATGGGAGAGTTTATCATATCCAGGATGCAGTACTTCCTTCTCCGCCATCGCCGCCAGCGATTGAGGGTAAGTTCCTTATTTAGGGACATATGGGTCACATTTTGTTTGATACGGGTGCGACACATTCATTCATTTCTAGAAGTTTTGCTCAGTCCACAGAGCCGATAAAATATGCAGAGAGAACTTTCACTAGTGTGGAGTCCTCTATGGGTGATGGTTCACTTATTTTCCTTATTTGTAAACATATAGGAATTTCTCTTGGTAATTTGTGCTTTGAGGCCGATTTACTCTTCCTAGACATGGTCGGGTATGATGTGATTTTGGGCATGGATTGGCTTGTTAAGTATCATGCTATAGTAAATTGTTACGGGAAGAGTATAGTCTTCGCCGTTCCAGGACAAGAAATGTTCTTGGTGGTTATGCCTCGTTTGGAGGGAGATACTAGTACCTATTTGTATTGCATTGCAGAAGAGACTTCTCAGGATGTAGTTGTTCCCTTGGATTCTATTCCAGTTGTTCGAGATTTTGAGGATGTATTCCACGAAATACCGGGTTTACCTCCGAGTAGGGAGATTGAGTTTGTGATTGATTTAGCACCGAAAACTCAACCGATCGTGAGAGCTCCTTATCGTATGGCTCCTGTTGAAATGAGGGAGCTGAGAGATCAAATTCAGCAGTTATTGGAGCAGGGTTTTATTAGGCGTAGTACATCGCCATGGGGTGCTCCTGTGTTATTTGTGAAGAAAAGAGATGGTTCTCTCCGGTTGGGTGTTGACTATATAGAATTGAATAAAGTCACCATCCAGAATAAATACCCTTTGCCTCGTATTAATGATTTGTTTGATAAACTTAGGGGAGCGACATACTTCTCTAAGATAGACCTGAGAATGGAGTATCACCAGTTGAGGATACGGGAACAGGATGTATCCAAGACTGCTTTTCTGACGAGCTACGGGTCTTATGAATTTTTGGTCATGCCTTTTGGACTGACCAATGCCCCTGCCGTATTTATGGATCTCATGAATAGGGTATTTCGGGACTTCCTGGACCAATTTGTTATTGTGTTTATCGATGACATCCTTGTGTATTCTCAAACTGAAGCTGACCATACTATTCATTTGAGGTTGGTCCTACAGAGATTAAGGGATCACCAATTGTATGCTAAGTTTGAGAAATATGGCTTTTGGTTACGGGAAGTGAAATTTTTGGGTCATATTGTGACTTCACAGGGTATATCGGTGGATTCGAGTAAGGTCGTTGCGGTGAGGGAGTGGGTTCAGCCCACGACACCTACCGAAATTCGCAGTTTTCTGGGTTTGGCGGGTTATTGCCGTCGATTTATTAAGGGTTTCTCGAAGATCGCTAGTCCTTTGATAAATTTGACCCCGAAAGGGGTGAGATTTGTTTGGAATGACTCTTGCCAAGTAGCATTCGATGAGCTCAAGGATAGATTGAATTCGGCTCCAGTCCTCGCTTTACCAAATCTGGGATTGGAATATTTAGTCTTCACCGATGCATCTCTACAAGGTTTGGGAGGTGTGCTTCAGCAAGAGAGATGGGCTATCACTTATGCTTCCCGAAAGCTCAAGACTCATGAAAGAAACTATCCGGTGCATGACTTAGAATTGGCCGCAGTTGTCTTTGCCTTGAAGATTTGGAGGCATTATCTTCTCGGGGAGAAGTTCAGTCTTTTCACGGACCATAAGTCGCTGCAATATTTATTTTCTCAGAAAGATTTGAATATGCGTCAGTGCCGATGGTTGGAGTTTGTGAAAGATTATCAATTTGATATTCATTATCATCCGGGCAAGGCAAATGTGGTGGCGGATGCCTTGAGTAGAAAACCCGAGGGAGAATTAACTGATGTATGGAAGGCTAAATGGAAAGAGCTCGGTCATGAAGATGCGGTTGCTAGGGCGCTCATGTCTGTGATGACCGTTACTCCTACAATTGTGGCAAGGGTCGTAGAAGCCTAAGTAAGGGATAAGGGTTGTCAAGACCATATACGCCGATTGTTGTCTAAGGGAGCAGAATACTACTCGATAAGTTCGGAGGGTGGATTACGCTTCCATGGAAGACTTATCGTTCCGGAGGAGGCAGATTTGAGACGGGCGATAGTGGTAGAATCTCGTGGTTCTAAATTTTCAGTGCCTCCGGGTAACGATAAAATGTATCAAGACATGCGCCGTCAATATTGGTGGCCAGGCATGAAGAAAGATATTTCTGAGTTTTTATCTCAATGCACTACTTGTCAGTTGGTTAAGATTGATCCTCAGTGACCGACAGGTTTGTTGCAACCGTTGGAGATTCCGGTATGGAAATGGGAAAGCATATCAATGGATTTTATTATTGGCTTACCAACGTCACAAAAAGGTAACGATTCTATATGGGTTATCGTTGATCGCTTGACGAAGTCGGCACACTTTCTTTCGGTCCGTACCGATTACAACACCGCTCGTTACGCATGGTTATTCATTGATGAGGTTGTGAGACTGCATGGGGTGCCTTTTAATATTATTTCCGACAGAGACAAGATCTTCGTTTCCAACTTTTGGCAAAGTTTCCAAGAGGCCATGGGAACCGAATTGAGGTTAAGCACTTCCTATCATCCTCAAATAGATGGCCAGACCGAACAGGTTAACCAAATGTTGGAGGATATGCTTCGTATGTGTATGCTTGATTTTAAAGGTAGTTGGGAACAATATCTCCCATTGGTCGAGTTTGCTTATAATAACTCATACCAATTCACTATTAGGATGGCGCCCTATGAGGCCTTATATGGTAGGCCCTGTAGATCTCCCACTTGTTGGGTGGAGGTGGGAGATAATAAGTTTCTCAGACCTGAAATGATCCGGGATACTTCATCTAAGATCGAGCTTATCTGAAATCGCATTCAGATAGCCCAAGATAGACAGAAGAGCTATGCCGATGCGGGTAGAAGGCATGTGGAGTTGGAGGTCGGAGACCAAGTGTTGGTGCGAGTGTCACCTATGAAAGGTATTAAGCATTTTGGAAAGAAATGGAAGCTTGCGCCGCGTTTTGTTGGACCTTTTCCCGTGATTGCTAAAGTGGGTACAGTGGTGTACCAACTTTCCCTACCAGAACCTTTAGAATAAATTCATGATGTCTTCCATGTCTCCTCTTTGAAGAAATACAAGAGGTGTGAAGGTGCCCTTTGGCATATTCCTTTTGAGGATATTGAGTTGCAATCCGATGTTTATTATGAATAGCAACCCGTTGTTATTCTAGATCATGGGGAGCGCAGGTTAAGGTCTCGAGTGGTGCCCTTGGTTAGAGTACAATGGAGTCATCACAGCGTTGAGGAATCTACTTGGGAATGTGAGGATGATATGCGGGAAAAGTATCCGCATATCTTTATCCAAGGTACGTTTGAATTTTGGGGGAAAAATTCCCTCATAAGGGGGGGAGTATGTAACAACCCTCACTTTTGAGAGCCTATTTTATACTTATTTACCATATGGGGTAATTATATATAAAATATTGGAATGTGGAGTAAGTATTAATTTGATGAGATACGTTAATATTTACTAGAAAGTTGTATAATTACCATGTGTGTAAGTAAATGTTTCCATATGGTGTTTTATTGTGTCACGAGAATTAAAATGACAATTTGGTTTAAAATGAGACTGGAACTTAAAATGTGTTATAAAATTTCCAAATGATAATTTGGAGGGTGTAGTTAGTTCCGGGAGGTGCGAGATAGTCAAATTGTGTGCCATATTGTATTTTGATGTTTTGGGCACTTTTGACTGGTTTTGGCATATCGAGTATTAGAAATCATTTTATTGCGGTATTAACATTTAAAGATTAGAGACTTTTTGCTTAAGGCCACGGTTTAGTCTCCTTAAGTCTTTCATTTTTTTCCCTAAGTGAAATTCTAGCCCAAGAGTTAGAGTGAGATAGGAAGAGAACTTGTGGAGAAAGAGAGGGATTGAAGATTAGTGGTTTGATCTTGCATTCTTCTTCAATAAAATCTAAGATTTGAGGCCCCAAGGTAAGTTTTCTACTTGCTATTATATGGTTTAAGGTGGATAATTAGTGTTGATAGTTATGTAATGGTTATAGCTTAATAAAGTTAGGTTTCTTTGTTAGATATGGGTTTTGATATCTTTGGAAGAGATTTGAATATTAATTAGTATGGATTAATGTTGTTGGAGGCATTTATGATCATTTGGTATCAATAAATGTGATTGGTTTGGTTGGAAGTTCGTTTTTGGTTTAGCTTGGAAATAGAGAGTTTTGGTCTAGGTCTACAATGACCGGTCGATCGCGGTTCTCAGACCGATCGACCGGGCCTTCGGGAGAGGGCACACTTCTTTCTTTCAAAGGCATAAATGTTGAGGCGCGGTCGATCGCGGTCCCCATACCGGTAGACTGGCCCTGCCGAAGTGAGGTTTCTGCATTTCTTCTTAGGTAAAAACTTGAGACGCGGTCGACCGGTCCCCTGTTTTCTTCCCAAAATTTTACTTTTGCTTTTAAATCTTTTCTTTTCATAGGGACTTAGGAACCTTCTTGAATGAAGTAAACTTTGGCTTTTAGAGTCCTAGTTGAGTCTGATTGTCACCCTAGAGTGGAATGGATTTCACTTGGGGTTAAGTCCAAGGGGGTGGGGGTGTTCTAAAGTGATGTTTAGGCATCACTCTTTTGGTTACTTCTTAATAGGAGGATAGGGGTTGTAGGCCCATGCTTGGATACTTTAGGGGCTTAAATTGAGGTGTATAAGACCTTAAGGTTTGGGAATGATTGTGATCCCTTAGAGAATTATTCGAGGCATATACTATGATGAATATCAATGTAATATTTTATGATTTCGGTTTCAGATAAAATGAAACACACATGTGTTAATGGAAATGAAAAGTATGATTTTTAATAGTAAATGTTAATTTAATTAAACACACCTCTCTAAATGCTATCATAAGGGAAACTCGCGCATGAGGTGATGTCCCCTAACTATTGAATGCAGGGAGACTATAGTCCTCGGCCATATGCGGGTTTATTATATGTTTTTCTGCGGTAGTGAGGTAATTCCGGGTGTGGTTATGACTCACTCGCAGGTATATGGCCACTTCCCGACGTGCGTTAGGTGCCCAGGCTTCCTTGTTTGATAGGCCCCTGGAAGATGATAGTTATTTAGGGGCGCGCCCAGTGGAAAAACTCGGAGGGGTGATCTTAGAATCGTTATATGTATAAGAATATAACTTTTCTAAATTTAAGTGGGACTTGAGATATGTTTATTACCACCGAATGTATGATGGTAATGATATTCCTGCTAAGGAATAAGAATTGAAAAGAAACGAGAATAATGATGATCTTATATTCCTGTTAAGTAATGGAAATTGGATTAAAGTGGCTATGAAAGATGGAAGCTTTTAACTTAATTATGCATAATTTAATTCTCTTACATAATGTAATTGTAGGAATGTCATTTTAACTGTCTCATTTATGATTCATGTTTAGGGTGTTAGATATTTCATCTTCATCATTCATGATTAACTGTTCATAGTTATCATGCTTCTTATTCATCTGGGAACTATATAAAAACCGGGCTCTGACCCGTTCATTTCTTCCATGTTGTGCATGTTATTGTATCTGCCCAGGTGCTCCTCCGCAAGGACGCCCATGTTGATATTTCCACCCTTATGTTTTCGAGGAGCTGTAAGATTTGCGGATATTACAGGATGTTTTTGTTAGATGCCCTCATTTTTTTGTAATTCTAGATATGATCGGGTCGGTCATTCGGGCGTGTGGCCCAACTTTGTACTTGTTTAATGGATGTAATATGTATCATATTAAACTGTTGTAATTCATTTTGTGTAGCTGTGGACCGACAGCTTATTTGGTCCTCTTCTTGTACATTTATTATGGAGGTTGATATATATGTATGTTATCTTGGAATTCCACTATCTTTTAGAAAGGGGTTGCTTAAATTATTTTCTTAACTTAATCTTTTAATTAAATTAAATGTTTTGGCAACCCGTTTTCTGAATTATTGGGTGGTTTTCCCGTATACTCGGGTTATTTGTGATGCTGAGAATGATTCCCATCCATGATTTCCGTATTTATTGGAGTATCGGGCTGACCACCCCTTATTTCGGAATGCGGGTTGTCACAATACGATCTCTGAAATAACAAAATGACTGGAATGGAAATAACAACCTAAACTAGAGTCAATCGAATTGAAATTACTGATGAGAAAGTACTACCGAAAGTCATATCTCCTGTCCGCCCTGCTGTTCTTATCTAGGCAAACCTAAGGGAAAAATATTTTATGATTTAGGTCAATGCTCTAGAGTTGAAAGAATTAACTTAAAAAGTCAATATGCATGTATTGTGTTAATTCACATTATACACCACCCATCGGCACTCTCATGCAATAAGTATATTACCCCTCATCTAATTGTAATACTATACGCATATCAACCCAAGTACCAATTATGAAATTCGAAAACTACACCAATAAGATTATATTTAACGCCTCTAGCACTATTCATACACTGAAGCTAACCATCTACACATATGCTTTTAGTCCCAAGATTAACCCTTACAATACTACCCACAAGAAATAACATATAATATATTTTGCATTTTATGTAGTATTGGGTTAATCAATAATTGTCCACAACATTAAACTATAGAGATTTATTTCCAATTAATATATATAATTATATATGTCCTTACATATATACGACAAATAAAGGCATCATTCATGCTCTATCGGTAAGTCCATAGGAGTCTCTCATCCAAATGGACATCACAAAATACACACAAGTGAAGCGGTCCCTACGCAGTACACCATTATAAGATCCATACCCTTGATGGTGACAATAGATTTCAGTCATCCCACCTACCTCCTCGTAAGTTGTACTTCCACATATGACCTAAAATAATGACCTACACAATTCCTAGCCTACCTATGTCGACGTGTTTCGCAGTCCCAAGACTATTCAACCCCAACTGATAAGCCGTCCATGAACGTTCACACAAATAAATAGATACATATTTTAACACTTAATATGTATAGGTCATTAAGTTTATAATTACCCCCAATAAGTCTCATCAATATCCAAATACTATACTTACTTTAAGAATTAACCATCTAGTTAGGTCTCCAACTAATAAATAGTGACATAAATGTATTTTTAAATAAATTATTCACTCATATGAATGACCTTACACATACTCGCTTAAGTTTGTAAAAATCACCCGAACATTTCCCCAGTCCCAGCCTGACCCAGGCCCAGAGGACGAATCAATTCGCCTTCACTTCTAAGGGTAAATCAATTCGCCCTAGACAAAACCGATATGCATGGATGGCCGAAGTGATTCGTATTCTGGCAGAAGCCAAGAACTTCTACAATTATTCTCTATGGGTTTCATACTTCCAAACTAAAAATTCTTTGAAATGTCTTACTCATTTTTATTTCAATGAATATAGATTCCTCATGATCCGAAAACACTATTTATATGCTTATCCAAAAAAATTGATAAAAGACCATGCCCTCATAATCCCAGAAATTTAATCTGACATTAGATTCCATCTAACCCAATTTTGATCCTACATTTTATCAAATCATAATGAGATTTAAGGGATCAATAAATGAATTGCAATAATCAAATTAACAATCCTACAACATGGATTCTAAGGTTCAATTTACAATTAACATGATTCAAATTCCAGGTTTGTCACCAAATAGTTTAATCCTTAAACATCATAATTCCACATTTTTTTCTAAGAATTCATAGAGTTCAGTCCAATTATTCAAAATCATCAATTTATCCAATTAACTCGGAATTGATATGGGAAATGCATAAATGAATTACGAAACAAATTGTAATTAATTTAGCAAGAGAATTATTGTCTTGAACCGGCGATTGAATCCCCTCCTCTTGGATCCTTGCTAATCATCCTTTCTCCAGCCTTAGTAACTTCTCCAATGGTTGTGGGCGTGCTAGGGTTTCTTCCTTGTGGATGGAAATAGACTTTTAGGTTGATAATTATAATCGTATAACCCATAATCCCGTATTACAATTAAACCCCCACTTTTGGCCCCCCAAATAATCTCGAAACATTACTCGAATTGACTTAAAAACTCCTTTAAGGGAATACCTATGCACCGAGGCCAAACTTAGATGTCTAAAACACCTTAACGAGTTCCCAATTCCCCCCGAAACATGTCCAAACTATATCTAACCAAGTTACACACTTTTATTATGTTTAATCACCAAACAACAATAATTTAATTTAACATACAATTTATTTTCTAGTTGTGAACACACTATGCATAATTGAATCATATAAACATGCAATTACAAGAAAGAAATTTATTCACGAATTTATTTAATTAAATTTTATAAAAAATAATTTATTATGAAAACACAGGGTATTACATTACCTCCCAAAGGGTTTTCAATTAGATTAAGAGGTGGGGAAAGTGTGAGTGAATATCCATCAAATGAAGCATCTCAAAATAGCATTCCCTTTCAAAAATCGGGTCGAAGTCCTTAAGATTTTCATCCGATTTGTTTGATAGTTCTAATGGTTGGATAATGGTGGGTAACACATTAAATGAAAGATAATCAACCTCACTAAAATTTGAATCATTAATCAAAGGTTGTAATTCAAATTCATCACCCATATTCTTTTTTCCAAAATAACTATAGGATATATCATTGGAGTAAGACTTTCATTATCATTCTCAAATAACTATGGGATTCTTACTTTTTTCAATCCCCTTTTTCTTCCTTTTCTTTTCTTTTTCTTTTGTTTTTCATTTCCCTTTTCACTTCTTTTTGTCTATATTTTTCACTTCTTTTTCTTAAGATTAAAATGACAACTCATATGCTTAATTGCAATCAGAAAACAAAAACAACATTAAGTCCTAAGTACAATTCCAAAAAGAGTTATGAAAGGTGTATATATGGTCAAAATACTATGATGTGGAGTTGGTCATGGGAGTTTCGATTATGAAACGAATGGTTATATATAGGCTCAAAGGGGTTGACAAGGAGAATATATAAATGGTGATGTCAAGGTTGATATGGGTTAAATAAAAAGGAGGGTCTATTCTCTTTCATAACCTTTATGTCATTCTCTTGTCAAAACAACATTGAAAATCATGCTCAAGCAACACATTTCAAAATGAACTCAGTTTTTGAACAATCAAAGAAAGAATAGAGAGATTACCGATGAATTTAATACTTTTAATAAGGAAATATTAATGTATTAACACTCATAAATGAAGAAAAGTGCAACACACACTTAGTCTAAGTATATACAAATGCACCAAAAGTTCACTGAGTTATAAAAATCTTAGACCAAATCAATTAAATAAGAAAATCACACGTGCTCATTGGTTTAAAGTGTAACACCCCGTAATTTTTAGAATATTTAAATTACACATGTCACATTAATTTAAATAATTTGAGAAATAAAGTTGATTTATATAAATATTAATTAGTAAGCGATGGATTAATATTTATGTGATATTATATTTACTTATGCGGTAAGTAAAAGAAATTGCATTATTTAATATTATGTCGTAAATGAGTAAAAGCGATGGATTAGTAGTATCATATTCAGGATGCGCATGTGGGGTCGTGTTGGGAGTACCAGGGGTAGTCGTAAATGATAAGTTGATGACATGTTACTCGAACGATGATTTTGAGTGTACGGTTGATCTGAAAATGGTTAAAATTAAGTACCAGGGGTAGTGTTTGGGTCTCGAGGCTTTTTACAAAATAAACCAAAGGGCTTAGAGAAATAAACCATGCATTTTTCAAAATATGAAAGGTTCTTTATGAGAAACCAAAGGGTTAAAGAGAAATAGAAGAGAAAAGTAAGAAAATCTTAAAAATTTCAAAAAAGATTAAGAAATTCAAGGATAATTCAATTGGTAGGATTTGTGAAGAAGTTCGGGGAGCTTTGGTTATCATCTACAACGAATTCAGACACTACAAAACTAGAAGGAAGTAATTATCTTGCTAAATAATTAAGTGCACATTTCATTCATATCACAATTGGAAAATGGTTTTTGGGTGGGATTCATATGAAATTGGGTTTTGGATAAACGATTTCATAACATAGATGTGTGAATATTATGGATTGAAATTTGGAAATTAAAATCCTCTGTAAATAGAAGAATTATTGTTTAGAAAGATAGAGAAATTATGAATTATTGGAATATTGATGAGAATAAATAAGAGGAATTCCATGTAGAGATCATGTGTAGATAAATTACATGTCAAAAATGATTTAGTTCTTGTTTAGGATTCACATGAATTGATAATTATTGGGGAAGTATGATTTATGTAAAGATTAATGGAGATTAAACCTTTCTAAAATTCGAAATGGGGAATAACTGGGGCTGTCTGCAGGGGCGAATCGAACCGGTTTAACTCCCCTACCATAACCAAGTTGTGTTGTGTATTTAAATTTTTCATGAATAAATTTTGTAATGAATTATAATTGTTTGAGGATAATTTAGGAGTTCTGGAAATTATGATAATAGTGATAAATTCCTTAGGATGAATGAGGATATATTCGGGGTATGAATATGAGTATTTGGAAGGAATATTACTTGGGGAATTCATTAATGGATTTATAATGAAAATTCAAGAAAATAGGGATACAAGTTGATTGAGAGTTGTACGTGTCCAAAACTAATATTATGAGAATCAATTAATTAATAAAGCAGATAATTGAGAATGGAAATGATATTCGAAAAATGTTGGGCTACTGCCACGAGTAATAGGCACGGTTAGCCGAAATTATTAAGAAAATATATATATATATATATATATATATATATATATATATATAAAGAGAGAGAGAGAGAGAGAGAGAGAGAGAGGATCAAGTGAGGTCCCCCAGTTTGAGGTCCCTGAATGAGGTCCATTTTTTTAAAATGTAAATAAAATATTTTAGGGTTGATTTTTTATGGTTTTTAAACATTTCAGTAGGACCATAAAAAAATAATCAGCTCAAAATGATTTTTTTACTATTGTAAAAAAATCGGTCAAACTTTGTTAGTTTTTAACAACTTAAAAACAATTTAAAAACTGACATGGTTCTCCACTAAATTCTCATGTCTTGGTGGATGAGAAGATCTAAAGAAGATTACCTTAAATTTCTATTCGTCACTATTCCTGTAGCAATTTTATGGGAGATTTCGATAAGTAGAAACTCAAATACTTATGAAGGTGGAATTATGTCCACTATTAACACCATTAATATAGTTTTACAACTAATTTAGGATTTTAGCTACAATCACAAATTCAAATCACTGGGCAATAAGAGTGACCATGTGTTCTTCACCTATTTAACCTTAAAATTTCCATAGAGAATCCTAATACTCTTGTTTGTCATAAATGGATTAAACCAACTCAGGGATGTTTCAAATTAAACACTAATGGTTGTTCCACGTGTAATTCAAGTATAGCAGGTTCAAGAGGAACTATCAGAGACCATAATGGAGCTTTTCTCAAAGCTTTCTCAACATTTAAAGGTGCTTTAACCAATAATCAGGTAGAATGTATGGCTATTCTGGGGGGCTTAAGGCTTTGTGAATGTTTAAATATCTCTAAATTCATAGTCGAGAATGACTCTTTATTCTCAATTGATGCTCTTAATGGAAAGATAAAGAAACCTCCACGGACTCTGATCAAAATTATTAAGTAAATATTAGAGATTAATTCTCAAGTCCAAGAAAAGTTCTCTCGTAGCTTCATAGATACCAATTTTGTAGCAAATAGGATTGCTTTTTAAAGATTCCAAAGCTCTTCCTTCACTATATTTTATTCATTAATGGAACTTCCTAGGTCAGCAAGGGACTATTTCAGGATGGATTTTCAAGGAATTCCTTCAATTTGAAGCTCTCCTCATTGATTTCCTTTTCTTCTTATTAGTTTGATCTTTTGTTTTGTTTTGTATTAAGGTTTCATCAATTCTTTATAAATGCCACCTAGGTAGGTCTCTTCTACTTATTTGAATAAAATTCCTATTTTCTAAAAAAATGGTTTTAATGGTGTTGGACTCCGTAAGCATCATCAATTACGTCGATCAACGGATGATGTGTTGACTAATCATGCACCACTTCCACTCCTTGGGGTTCCATTATGCAGTCGAGTACTAGTAATTCTTCTAGAACATAAAGTATATTTTTTTTTACAATGGTATATTCATATCTTATAGTCTTGATAAATTTCCCACTTATTGTAAATGCAACTCAACATCTTTTAAAGACTTATATTTTCCGTTCATAGAATGAGTGCACGGGCACGGAATCTTGTCACTTTTAAGATTCTTATTAGCATATTTAATAAATTCTTGAATGCCCTTTAAATTATTATTTGTTATTCGATTAGTCTCCCCCATCCACTCTTTGTATTGTGGAAAATCCATTTAATAATCTTCGAATTTATGTTTCGTGTTAATATGTTAAAACAAATGTCAAGTTTCATATAAGAATGCACAATTCACAAGTTAAACTCAAATGAAAAGAATTTGTAACTCAAACAACTTAAAACTTGACCACTCTATATTATTACAACTAAACAACAAAAACAAATTATAACTTAAACAACTTAAAACAAAAAAAATATTATTACAACTAAAAAAAAAATATTATTACAACTTGACAAATAGAAAAACTGGCCAAATGATAAAAGAATTTTCATAGTACTTCAATTCTTTCCCTTCGTCATTCTCAACGTGCACATGTATATCTTTGCAACTGGTGTATATTTAATCAGCCATGACCTGGGCCTTACCCTTCTGCAAAGGTCGGTTATGTACTTTAGTTCCAAAAACTATGGAGATGAGTGTGCACATGACAAAAATTCTACTATTTGACACGTCCTTGAGATATAATTTCTCTCCATAATCATCGTGAGTGGTTGGCAACGATCCAATACTTATGACAGGTGAAGGCACTAAGAAGGGAAATGTTGAAAGAGGTGAGATTTGTGCTGGGAATGTTAAAGGAGGATACATTTGTGAGGGGAAACGTTTCGAGGTAGTAAAGGTGAAACTTTGAGAAGGAAGGTAATTGTAATACCCCGTATTTTTATGCTATATTAATTTGGTGATTTATTAATATTAATGTGAATTAATTATTTAATAAAAATCCAAAAATTAATTATGTTAGAATTATTAACGTGATGAGAGTTAGCAATTATGGGAAAATTTGTTGAATATTACTAATGAGCAAAGTAATATATAATAGTGGCCATATTAAATGTCACGAGTGAATAAAATGACAATTTTAGAAATTTGAGTCGGGACGCGCCCGTGTCGCGTTGGGACTAAATATTGATAAATAAAAGTAAATATTTTATAAGTTGTTCATATGGTCTTTTTAAGTGCGCCAACGCGTTCGGAAGGGTCGAGAGAGTCAGAAAAGTATACCCGGGAGTTTGATTTGGGTCTCAGGGCGTTTTTAGGCCTAATTAGTACCCCGAGAGGGCATTTTAGTCATTTTGTATTTTTGGGTAATTAAACCCACGAAAATTAAAGGGGCTATATCAGATGTTTAGGTTATCTCCTAGGATTAGATAACTTAAAACACTAGAACGGCCATTGGGGAGGAGAGGAGAGAGCTCTCAAGGCATTCCAAGGCTTAAAACTCACCCGTTTGCACCGCCGCCACCGCCAACGCGTAGATCGCGAGACGGGGAACGCAACCACACCAAATTCAACACCAAACCAGATTTTTGAAAATCCTAGGCAAGTGTTTATCTTTCTTATTTCGTTGAATCATCATCCATATTAGTTTACGAGTTATTAGGATGAGATTTATGGAGGAAAAACCCAATTTGAGATGGGAAATTTTCATGTAGTGATGATTTATATGATATTCTGGAAACCCTTTGTCATGTAAAGGATTAAGAGTTTGATTAAGAAAAGTGTTCTAATCATATACAAACACTAAAAAAAATTTATTCCGGACGATCGGACCGTTGGAATTGGATGAAAATTTACAG
Source organism: Sambucus nigra (assembly GCA_949130495.1). Classification (NCBI taxonomy): domain Eukaryota; kingdom Viridiplantae; phylum Streptophyta; class Magnoliopsida; order Dipsacales; family Adoxaceae; genus Sambucus; species Sambucus nigra. The sequence continues at coordinate 336,628,878 of OX422211.1, forward strand.
AGAATTAGCTGAAGACGAGAGGAAGCTATAGAAAAAAATTCAGCTCGATCGGACTGTTCAATATTTTTTAATATTTTTTTTGCTAGACAGTTTTATATTTTGAGGACTCTTAGAGATAATAAAAATTCAATTAAAACTCCATTTTAATTTCGATTTCGAAACCGTTTGAAATTCTCATCTTTGAAAATAAAATTCAAAATCCTTTAATGTAAGGCGAAATCTATATTTTTGGGATATTTTGCATAAGGGATAATGTAAGTATATATTAAAGGGGAGAGACACGTAAGAGAGAGTTACGTTGGAACATAAATGGATATCTACTGAATTGTACATTTGGAAGAATAGAGTCCATGAGGGTTACGTAGTAAGTTGGAAAAACCCTTCGAATTAAAGTTAGAAACGTACCATTATACTTGATAAATAATAATGGGAAAATAAGGATAAATGTTGTGAATGTGGGTTATTGGATAAACCTAAATTGATATAATAAAAGTGGTATATTTATATGATTGTGTATGCATATATTATATACTTGTGAAAATCATGCCCGCGCTACTTGTTATCCCCGAGGTTTCCGCGCTGGGACGATCTTATCTCGTGTGCCTTATGGGGGATATTGACTCGTACCCTGGAAGATAGAAATCCTAGGTACAGGCTATCGAATCGTTAGTCACGGTCCTAAGAGACATGAGGGTATGTACTGACCTCTTGGACTTGGAAACTATGCTTCACCTCAATATTGTTTGTGTATGTATTTATACAGTTCGAGAGTGATTCCGAACTTGTATTCCCTTTAGTACGATTGATACGGGGATTGGATAGCAGAGTATGCCCGCACCATAAAATTTTATGTGGGGTGCTGCTAGAATATATATATTATACGAGTATTTAATATATATATGAACTTTTGAAATATGGGAAACTGCCTACTGTGTTATGGTAAGTAAGACATGTATAATGACTCAAATTGGAAATACTTATTTTGAAAAGTATAATATGATATTGAAAAAAAACTTTATGAATCAATAAAGTTAAAATGAGCGTTTTGTACTAAATGAAATTATCCTTTTTAAACCATGATGTTGTTAAATCTTAAATTTTGAGAGTCACCTAAGATAAGTTAAATCCTTGGGGAATGATAGTGTGATATATGATGAGATAAACCATTGGAAAGGTTAGTGCGATAGGAGTGCACATTAGAAGAGAGGCGAGAATTTCTCAAGAGAGTGTCGCACTAATATGTTGTTGCATTGGCCCGTATCAATTTAAATACTTGCTAAACGAATTTTTAAATCATATACACTATCGGGCTCTGACCCATTTCTATTCCTCTTTCTCTCTTGTATATATATGTATATATTATAGGTGCCCAGCCACAGGGGTGTCTTGTTTAGGATCCCTTGGAAGGAACGTGCTGCAGCTTAGGTGGGAGTTGCAGGCCACTTGCTTAGACGATTTCATTTACTTGATTCCATTTCTATCATTCTCCTTATTGGGCATGTGTCGCCCTTTCCACTATTTATCTGTTTTATTGGGACATTTGTATTTCAGTTATTTCTAGTACTGTTACTTTGGGAATTATTCAGCATGTATGTTTTACTTTAAGTTTTAAATGCTGGGATTGGGTTGTTAAATGTTAAATTATTGGATTGATTATTTAATAAAATAAATAAATAAAATTGGAAAGTAGTGTTTAAAAAATGGTTTTGACACTTAGCTAAATTAAATAGGGTGTTAAATTTGGAAAAGTTATTTTTACGACAGTGATGCTAAGAATGAACCAACTGTTCACCTTGATTTTAATTTAATAAAGGAGTGATCGCCCGGTATTTAATTAGGCGGGGTGTCACAGGTGGTATCAGAGCATCAGGTTCTAGTGTCCATAGGATCTGTACGGCTTATTTTCGCTTTCAGCTTAACGTTTTTGCTATAGAGCCCTATTTTTGGAATTGTTGTATTCCTTCTTTTACGTTTACGTCTCCAGCCATTTGGGATTTGATAATGACTGGAGACTAATAAACTTCTTCACGTTTCAGATGCCTTCGAGACGTGCACCGAAGGATAGGCGTGCCCAGGCCGAGCAGCCAGCAGCTCCGGCACAAGGCACTATGAATGCTAATGAAGTAGCCGCCATTGTTGCTCAGGCGGTGAATGCCGCGCTAGTGGTGGTTCAGCAGGATCCACCCCAGATTCAGGCAGTGGCACCAGTACCATCACAACTTTCATCTGCATGGGAGAGGGTTAGGGACGCTTTTCAGAAGGCGCATCCCCCTGAGTTCTCTGGTAGCTCAGATATCGTCACAGTCAGCCAATGGAAGAAAGACATACAGCAGCATCTTCATATATATGAGTGCACTGACGTACAAAGGTAGTTATTGGCTTCCTTTAAGCTGGTGGGGGCCGCTTTGCAGTGGTGGGAGTCCACTACCACCTTGGAGGAGAGGGACACGGTCCCTATTCAGTCGTTTTGGGAGCAGTTTGACCTCAAGTACTTTCCACCCGCCGTGCAGACTGAGATGAGGCGAAAATTACTGAATTTGAAACAGGAGAACTCTACCGTTGTTGAGTATGAGGAGGAGTTCACGAGACTTCTCACCATAGTGCCAGATGAGGCACCTACTGATAGTAAGAAGATAATGTTGTTTGTGGACGGGTTAGCTTGGAGGATCCGTCAGCATCTTATAGGGAATCAATCTCTGAGTATTTTCACTGATGTACTCAATGTTGCGTTACTACATTGCCAGGATCACCGCTTCCATCTGTAGGGAAGCAGGAGAGCAGGAGAGTTCAGCCAGCAGGGCAGGACCGGGGGTAGTAGTGCTAGTGGGGCACCATCTCATGGACAGACTCTTCAACACGAGCAGATTTCCATCAGGGGGACCCTGCTAAGCGATTCCATTCAGGTGATTCCAGGAAGGGATTTGGGGGTTATAGGCAGGGCCAGCCTAATTAACAGGGCCAACAGGGCCAACAACGTGCTAATCAGGGCCAACAGGGCCAGTGGCGGGGAGGTAACGGCCAGCAGGGCCGTGGTCAGCAGGGTCAGAGGGGAGGTAACTTCAGAGGCCGGTGTTTTGTATACGGTAAGCATGGTCATAAGCGCCAGGATTGCCCAGAGGGTAATAGGGTCCCACAGCAGCAGGGTGCCCGTAATGAGCCACAGAGACCACTTTTTCCAGCTGCCCTCCCAGTTCCAGGCCACGTGCCAGCCCTACCAGCCATTCCAGCAGCTCCAGTGCAGCAGGGGCAGTTACAATACGGACATGTCTATAACATCCACCAGGTAGCAGCTCCACAGGCACCACCCGCGATTGAGGGTATGTTTCCTATCCATGGTACTATGGGTCGGGTTTTGTTTGATACTGGGGCGACGCATTGTTTTATAGCTACGCATTTTGCGAAGGCCTTAGGGTTGTTAGCCATAGCAGAGAGCATAGTGACGTGTGTAGACTCACGACTGGGGAGTGGGTCGCTTATCTTCTTTATATGCCGGGGAGTGGGGGTAGAGATTGGTAGTTTGGTATTACCTGCAGACATGTTAGTCTTAGATATGCATGAGCATGATGTTATTATCGGTATGGATTGGCTCGCAGCTTATAAAGACATGATTGATTGCTTCGGTGGGAGCATTGTTTTTGCCATTCTAGGGCAAGAGATGTTTGTAGTGGCGATGCCTCGCCCAGAGGGAGGTTCGACCACTCATTTGTATTATATAGAGGAGGATACCTCTAAGGAGGTTGTGATTCCTTTAGACTCGATCCCAGTCGTTCGTGAGTATTCCGATGTATTCTATGAGATATCAGGCCTACCCCCCAGTCGAGAGATAGACTTTGTCATAGATTTATTGCCAGATACGAGACCGATAGCATGCGCTCCATACCATATGGCTCCGGCGGTGATGCGAGAGTTACGAGATCAGATAGAGAAGCTGTTAGGTCAGGGCTTCATTCGCAGGAGTACCTCACCTTGGGGCGCCCCAGTCTTGTTTGTGAAGAAGAGAGATGGTTCACTGAGGTTATGTGTGGACTACCAGGAGTTGAACAAGGTCACAATACGGAATAAGTATCCGTTGCCTCGAATCGATGATCTGTTAGACCAGCTGAGGGGAACAACTTTCTTTTCGAAGATAGATCTGAGGTCGGGGTACCATCAGCTACGTATTAGAGAGCAGGATGTTTCAAACACTGACTTCTTGACGAGATATGGGTCTTACGAGTTCAGAGTGATGCCATTTGGTCTCACAAATGCTCCAGCAGTGTTCATGGACTTAATGAACCGAGTATTCAGAGAGTTCTTGGATCAGTTTGTCATCGTCTTCATAGATAACATTTTGATATATTCACACTCCGAGGAGGAGCATGCTGAGCACTTGAGGCAGGTTCTTCAGACTTTACGAGAGCATCAGTTGTATGCTAAGTACGAGAAGTGTGGATTCTGGTTGCGAGAGGTACAGTTCTTGGGGCATGTTGTTTCTGAATAGGGGATAGCAGTTGACCCGAGTAAAGTGTCAGCGGTGAGGGAGTGGGGACAACCCACGACACCGACGGAAGTCCGTAGTTTCGTGGGGTTATCCGGATACTACAGGAGATTCATTCGAGGATTCTCCAAAATAGCGGGTCCATTGACGATCCTGACTCGCAAAGGGGTACCATATGTTTGGGATGAAGCTTCTTAATTGGCTTTCGACGAGCTGAAAGACAAGCTTACTTCAGCACCAGTCCTTTCTTTACCGAAGCCGGGTGTGGAGTACCTGGTTTACACCGATGCCTCTTTACGGGGACTTGGGGGAGTACTTCAGCAGGAAGAGAAGTCTATAGCTTTTGCCTCCCGCAAGCTTAAGCCGCATGAGAAGAATTACCCCACCCATGACCTGGAGTTAGCAGCGGTCGTTTTTCCACTGAGGATATGGAGACACTATTTATTGGGGGAGAAGTTCCGTTTGTTCACAGACCACAAGTCACTGCAGTATCTGTTCACTCAGCGAGAGCTGAATATGCGTCAGCGCAGATGGTTAAAGTTTGTGAAGGACTATTAGTTCGACATACAGTATCATCCGGGGAAAGCCAACGTAGTTGCTGATGCGTTGAGACGTAGACCGGTAAATGAGGTAGCAGACGTTTGGAAATCGAAGTGGAAGGAGTTGGGTCACCATGACGTAGTAGCCCGTTCCTTCATATCTGTTATGTCAGTCACACTCGAGATTGTTACGAGGGTAATACAGGCCCAAACCACATACCCATTTTGCCAGGAACAGATTGTACGACTTTTAGTCGAGGGTGCTGAGTCCTATTATGTTAGTTTTGATGGGGGTTTGAGGTTTAATGAGAGGTTCGTGGTTCCAGAAGGGGCAGAATTGCGTCATGCAGTGATGACCCAATCTCACGGGTCCTGATTTGCAGTACATCCTGGAGGAGATAAGATATACCAGGATATGAGGAGGCAATACTGGTGGAGTGGGATGAAGAAGGACATTGCTGAGTTCGTGTCCAAGTGTTCTACCTGCCAGCTGGTGAAGGTGGACCATCAGAAACCATCAGGATTGCTTCAGCCATTGGAAGTACTCGCGTGGAAGTGGGAGAGTATTTCCATGGATTTTATTACAGGGTTGCCTACATCACAGCGGGGCCACGACTCTATCTGGGTGATTGTAGACCGTTTGACCAAGGTGGCTCATTTTCTGCCGGTGCGGATAGATTATACCACAGGTAAGTATGCTCAGTTGTTCATTGCTGAGATTGTCAAGTTACATGGGGTGCCCCTGAATATTATGTCAGATAGAGACAAGATTTTCGTATCACATTTTTAGGAAAGATTTCTGGAGGCTATGGGTACTGAGTTGAGGTTGAGTTAAGCTTATCACCCACAGACAGATGGACAGACAGAGCGTACTAATCAGATGTTAGAGGATATGCTACGCATGTGTCTTCTTGATTTTGGAGGAGGTTGGGAGCCACATCTTTCACTGGTAGAGTTTGCTTATAATAACTCTTATCAGTTTACGATTGGTATGGCTCCATTTGAGGCTTTATATGGCCGACCTTGTCGTTCTCCAACTTGTTGGCTCGAGGTGGGGGATAACAAGTTGCTAGGACCAGAGGTGATTCAGGAAACCTCCGCGAGGATTGAGATGATCAGGAGTCGCATTCGAGTAGCCCAGGACAGGCAGAAGAGCTACGCCGATGCGAAACGGATCTCCCGGGAGTTTAATGTGGGGGACCAAGTGTTACTGCGTGTATCTCCTATGAAGGGAGTGATGAGGTTCGGGAAGAAAGGGAAATTGGCCCCGAGGTACGTGAGACCATTTCCCAGCCGGTAGCATACAGATTGGGACTACCGAAGCATTTACATCGCATTCACGATGTATTCCACATCTCATCGTTGAGACGGTATCTTCGGGATAATATGGCCCATACTCACATCATGATAGATGTGATAGACTTGCAGCCTGACAGCTCTTACGAGGAGAGACCGGTGGCTATCCTAGACTATAGTGAGAGGAGATTGAGTTCGAAGATAGTTCCACTTGTACGGGTCCAGTGGGAGCATCATAATGTGGAGGAATCCACTTGGGAGTGCGAGGCCGATATGCGCGAGAGATATCCAGATTTGTTCTTACCAGGTATGCCTTATTTTCCGAATTTCGGGACGAAATTCCGTTATTAGGGGGGAAGTATGTAATACCCCGTATTTCTATGCTATATTAATTTGGGGATTTATTAATATTAATGTGAATTAATTATTTAATAAAAATCCAAAAATTAATTATGTTATAATTATTAACGTGATGAGAGTTAGTAATTATGGGAAAATTTGTTGAATATTACTAATGAGCAAAGTAATATATAATAGTGGCCATATTAAATGTCACGAGTGAATAAAATGACAATTTTAGAAATTTGAGTCAGGACGCGCCCGTGTCGCGTCGGGACTAAATATTGATAAATAAAAGTAAATATTTTATAAGTTGTTCGTATGGTCATTTTGAGTGCGCCAACGCGTCCGGAAGGGTCGAGATAGACTTAAAAGTATACCCGAGAGTTTGATTTGGGTCTCGGGGCGTTTTTAGGCCTAATTAGTACCCCGGGAGGGCATTTTAGTCATTTTGTATTTTTGGGTAATTAAACCCACGAAAATTAAAAGGGCTATATCAGATGTTTAGGTTATCTCCTAGGGTTAGATAACTCAAAACACTAGAACGGCCATTGGAGAGGAGAAGAGAGAGCTCTCAAGGCATTCCAAGGCTCAAAACTCACCCGTTTGCACCGCCGCCACCGCCAACGCGTAGATCGCGAGACGGGGAACGCAACCACACCAAATTCAACACCAAACCAGATTTTTGAAAATCCCAGGCAAGTGTTTATCTTTCTTATTTCGTTGATGCATCATCCATATTAGTTTACGAGTTATTAGGATGAGATTTATGGAAGAAAAACCCAATTTGAGATTGGAAATTTTCATGTAGTAATGATTTATATGATATTCTGGAAACCCTTTGTCATGTAAAGGATTAAGAGTTTGATTAAGCAAAGAGTTCTAATCAGATACAAATACTAAAAAAAAATTTATTCCGGATGATCGGACCGTTGGAATTGGATGAAATTTTACAGAGAATTAGCCGAAGATGAGAGAAAGCTACAGAAAAAAATTTAGCTCGATCGGACCGTTCAATATTTTTTAATATTTTTTTTTGCTAGACAGTTTTATGTTTTGAGGACTCTTAGAGATAATAAAAATTCAATTAAAACTCCATTTTAATTTCGATTTCGAAACCGTTTGAAATTCTCATCTTTGAAAATAAAATTCAAAATCCTTTAATGTAAGGCGAAATCTATATTTTTGGGATATTTTGCATAAGGGATAATGCAAGTATATATTAAAGGGGAGAGACACGTAAGAGAGAGTTACGTTGGAACATAAATTGATATCTACTGAATTGTACATTTGGAAGAATAGAGTCCATGAAGGTTACGTAGTAAGTTGGAAAAACCCTTCGAATTAAAGTTAGAAACGAACCATTATACTTGATAAATAATAACTGGAAAATAAGGATAAATATTGTGAATGTGGGTTATTGGATAAACCTAAATTGATATAATAAAAGTGGTATATTTATATGATTGTGTATGCATATATTATATACTTGTGAAAATCATGCCCGCGCTGCTTGCTATCCCTGAGGTTTCCGCGCTGGGACGATCTTATCTCGTGTGCCTTATGGGGGATATTGACTCGTACCCTAGAATATAGAAATCCCAGGTACAGGCTATCGAATCGGTAGTCACAACCCTAAGAGACGTGAGGATATGTACTGACCTCTTGGACTTGAAAACTATGCTTCACCTCAATATTGTTTGTGTATGTATTTATACAGTTCGAGAGTGATTCCGAACTTGTATTCCCTTTAGTACGATTGATACGGGGATTGAATAGCAGAGTATGCCCGCACCATAAAATTTTATGTGGGGTGCTGTTAGAATATATATATTATACGAGTATTTAATATATATATATATATGAACTTCTGAAATATGGGAAACTGCCTACTGTGTTATGGCAAGTAAGACATGTATAATGACTCAAATTGGAAATACTTGTTTTGAAAAGTATAATATGATATTGAAAAAAAAACTTTATGAATCAATAAAGTTAAAATGAGTGTTTTGTACTAAATGAAATTATCCTTTTTAAACCATGATGTTGTTAAATCTTAAATTTTGAGAGTCACCTAAGATAAGTTAAATCCTTGGGGAAGGATAGTGTGATATATGATGAGATAAACCATTGGAAAGGTTAGTGCGATAGGAGTGCACGTTAGAAGAGTGGCGAGAATTTCTCAAGAGAGTGTCACACTAATATGTTGTTGCATTAGCCTGTATCAATTTAAATACTTGCTAAACGAATTTTTAAATCATATACACTATCGGGCTCTGACCCGTTTCTATTCCTCTTTCTCTCTTGTATATATATGTATATATTACAGGTGCCCAGCCACAGGGGCGTCTTGTTTAGGATCCCTTGGAAGGAACGTGCTGCAGCTTAGGTGGGAGTTGCAGGCCACTTGCTTAGACGATTTCATTTACTTGATTCCACTTCTATCATTCTCCTTATTGGGCATGTGTCGCCCTTTCCACTATTTATCTGTTTTATTGGGACATTTGTATTTCAGTTATTTCTAGTACTGTTACTTTGGGAATTATTCAGCATGTATGTTTTACTTTAAGTTTTAAATGCTGGGATTGGGTTGTTAAATGTTAAATTATTGGATTGATTGTTTAATAAAATAAATAAATAAAATTGGAAAGTAATGTTTAAAAAATGGTTTTGACACTTAGCTAAATCAAATAGGGTGTTAAATTTGGAAAAGTTATTTTTACGACAGTGATGCTAAGAATGAACCAACTGTTCACCTGGATTTTAATTTAATAAAGGAGTGATCACCCGGTATTTAATTAGGCGGGGTGTCACAGTAATGGAAACCTTAAGGAGGCATTGGGGCTAAAAACATTGAGTAAAAAAGGACACAAGTTTCCCAATTTCACTTGTTAAGGCTCCCAAGTCAGTTTTAATCTCATGGACATCCCCATCGGTCTTGTATTGATGTTCCGTTGGGTCAAGATACGATTCCTGATTGAAGAAATATCTTCCATGAGAGGTGCATCGCGTTTTATTTTTTTTAAATATATATGATCTGAAACCTCTTGTCCTCCCTCTTTTGACCTTTCCAAAGGTCTCGATTAGGGCATAATTTTTTATGTCATTATAAGGGCCTCTATTGATTCCGGAGTCTTAGCCAAGTGTGGTGGAAATTTATTTTCTTTGTCCCATTAGGAAAGAACATATAAGTTGACATGATTTGGTTCTTTATTGCCGTCTGTATCATCCTTTGTCCTATTCGACCATTCATTCTTCAAATCTTCATATGATTTGGAGCCCGGTCTATGAACATCAGTTTTTTGCCCTATTTTCTTTATTTTTCTCCCTCCGAACTAGCTTTTTGTCCTTCGCCTCCTTTTTAAAAAAATTATTCCATTGAACAACTGACATTTGAACATTCAGAGGCATAATTCCTCTTAACCCCAAAATATTGTGGTTAAATTACTCTTTTGGGAAATGTCTCTATGGATAGTTTTTATGGTATGTTCTCAGTTGTTCAGTAACCCAGGAAAAACCTTTTTCTTTGAAAGTTCGGGAAATGAAAACCTCTTTGTAGAGTTTGTTATAAATGTCATCTTTGATGGCTTGACCAACTAGGTTCCATTTATCCACTCCCGCAAATTCCACATTTATTTTCCCAAGTGACAAACACTGGGATTTAAATCTCTTGAGGTCATTTTTATCACCAATGGGGTTATTACCTATAAGGTAGAACCCAATGGGTTTCTTCTCATTTGATCGGGAGGTGTCAAGAGCACTGGGTGGGGGCTTGAGAGCTACGGGGCTATGTATATTATCAATCCAGACAATCCAACATAACTATCCAACAACCAAGCAAACAATCAATAACTATCCCATACTCCTTTTATCATCTACATGACATACTAATAATAACAATATGTTATAGCAAATCTCATAAATTTGGTTCAAAAATTAGGGTTTACTAAATAGGGTTTGCTAATTTTGTGAGAAACTACCCTAAACCCTATTTAGTAAACCCTAATTTATGAACCCTATTTACAGTATACACACACAGTGAATAGGGTTTACTAAATAGGGTTTAGGGTAGTTTCTCACAAAATACACACACAGTATCCGCACACACACACACACTAATACATACATATACATTCATATATACACATAATATATATATATATATATATAAAGAGAGAGAGAGAGAGAATAAGTCTGCGTGTGAAATGGCTAAAGAGTTTTGGGATTATAAAAAAGGGGCTGGCTATGGCTGAGGGTCGTGACCCTTTTTATCTATTTCATCATCCATCACCAAGTTAGCACAATTTTACTAGCCACAACCCATGACCATGACCCACTGTCATGACCAATTCAAAATGGTCATGACCTAAAGTCGTAACCACAGATGGAAAGCATATTGGCCATGGTCGTGGACAACGATCGTCATAATAGTTGGAGGAAATTGTGGCACAAACTGATCAAGGACAATATCCGTAACCCAACCTGGACATGGTCTAGAGTCATGACCATCTCCAGTTTAGGTCACGAAAGTCTATGGTCATGGAACAGGTCACGTGTGTTTTAACGTTGGTCACGGCTTTGGGTCGTGACCATTTGGTCAGGGACTAAGATTGTGAACAGCTTGTCGTGACTGTCCCTCTATTTTTGTGTAGTGATAGTGGCATTAACTGCATGCGCGACTATAGTTGCTACCTCAGTTGCAGTCACAGTTCGGATGAGACTCCCCCTCTACGGTCCTCCTCGCGGCACGTGATAGTCAACCTCTCTTGGCATTTGGAGTCTGAAACCAAATCGAAATTATATGACATTCACTTCAGTTATATACTATAGTAGAACAACGTAAATGCATAATATGAAACAACAGTCATAAATATCGGATCTATGTCAAAGAAATGTAACGCTGACAATACAACAAGTTCACACAGATCCTAAAAACACTAAGACGTGATTCTCTAATACCAACTGCGATAACCCGCCGATTCTAATACTAGGTGGACAATCCTCTGCTAAAACAAAATAAGAATCTCAGTATGGTTCCATTCTCAGCATTATTGTCGCAACACCCAAATTAAAATAATACGAGTAAAACTATGCAACTAAATGAACAGAGTTAAACATCATGTATAAATAAATAATAAAAGTGAACCGAATAAACCATCGGTCACCAAATAGTAACATCCAATAGAAACAAATTGATAAATGAAATACGGATATAATATCTTGACGATAAAATAAACTCATAACCAAGCTACGAGCAACACCCCCAAAATTAAATAATAGAAAAATAAAGATCCTATCTAGATAGAATGAGGTGAGTCCATTAAGTCAAATCCTGTATCATTTACATCAATGGCAATGGCAAGAAAGGATCTATCCCTGCTGTCTCGGCTGCTACTGCTGCACACCTGGGGTTTGAAAAAGAAAACAAGAAAAACAATTTCCCGGGGGTCAAAGACGAAAAAGTTTAAAAATATTTTGCGAGTATTAAATTGAAATTGACAAAAAACGTGTAATACTTTCATAATTAATTAAACGATCGCTTTCAGATGAGACAAAACCTCACCTTTAATCTACATTGTGCACCCAACGCCTTCACTTTATTATCCTAATTAAACTAACAGGTCTAACTAGGATATAACTGCTATCCAAGACTAATCCCGCTACTCTTTATTAGCTAAGTATAAAATACCCTCACTAGGTATATGTTTATAAACAATATTGTAGTAGCATACGTGCTATAAGTAAATATTTATAAAATAAGTATAACATAACTGTGCTCATTTTATAAATAGATATATACACTATATTGCACACACACACACACACACACACACACATATATATATATATATATATATATATATATATATATATATATATATATATATATATATAGAGAGAGAGAGAGAGAGAGAGAGAGAGAGAGAGAGAGAGAGAGAGAGAAAGTTCGTCTCTCATACGGACCTAGTTTATGGACCAGCTACCATCCAAAAATTAACTAGGGACCACTTTATCTTTTATATACTATTGTCTTATTCTAAAGTTTTAGGAATATAAATTTTTACCCCAATAACTTCTAGCGTCTTTGAGCTTATCTAATTAGTCTGGGAGTCTAAGAGAATTTTCAGAGCTGCTACTTCTCTGGCTTTGTTCGTCACTATCTATTGAAATTCAAAATAGCGAGGATTATCTATATAGATATTTTCTTGAGGGAGTGTAGAAATTGCAAGTGATTTTGAAGGAAAATCTTCTAGTCTTAAATACCTTATGCGGTATTGTGGTTTTATCAGTCTAGTTTCTTTATATATCTGATTAACAATATCAATTATATCATTTTCTATAAAGTTGTCTAAATCATTATCATCATAGGATGATAAAAATCTACGATATGTTCTAGGGGCACCTGTTTCTACGTTTTAAGAAGAGGACAGATTCCTCTTGATCTAATTAAAATAGTTCTTATTTTAGCTAACCATTTGCGTCTAATATATTTTAATACGCCTATACTATCTTCAAGTATTCTAGTGTATTCTTGATATTTTTCTAGTCTTGAAAGTTCTTTTGTGAACTCTGCAGTTCTCAACTTTTGTTTAAAGAGATCGCGGATCCCTATTCTAATTATTTCTATTCTAGGTACTTCACGTACTAACCACTCAATGACCCGGTCTATATATTTGAAAATACCACCTGCCTATGTTAAAGAAGATTTTATAAGTTCTTTATCTTTAGGGTCTGTAAGAGTCCACTCTTGGATTTCTCTTGTTAAGTCTAGATTTGTTTGATTGACAAATGCTAAAAATTCTGTAGTGATTAGCAATCTCATGCAAATTTCTTTGGATTATAACAATAATATGTAAAATAGCTAGGGGTTTGGCTCGAGTTTATACCTTCCTTTTGGTCTGCAATATCTTTACCTTCTTTCCTTTGTCACTTCAGCTTTGTTACTATTCTTCTCTGATCTGGGCCTCCTGCAACTCTCTCTTTATGTGTCGCACCTCAATCCACTAGTTTGGTGTTGGACCCATTTTTTACCTGTACGCCACCACGCCTAATGCCCACCTGGCTAATGGCTCTTGGTAAATCGGCACCTGACGACGGTTCAACAGTAGAACACATATGTGCTACACCAGAGGTTCCACACAATAGTCCTCTATGAACGGAAAGTTAGAGATGTTTGGAAAATAATAAAAACTTAATATAAGAGATTTCTGGAAAAAGAAAATACTTTTATCACATAACATAAGTAAATACAACTCTCCCCTCTCCCCTAACTATGAGAGGTTTACTCACTTATGTACATATTACTCTCTCTAAGCTTACTCACTCTCTCTTCCTTCTAATCTTCGCTCTCTTAAGATAACTTTCGATACCTTACACACAACCTTAACTGTCCCTTTTATAGCACAAGGGAGCTTACAAGATGACTGGAAACCAGAGGCTAAAAGCTAACCGGTTAAAAGGAAACGAACAAAGCATAATAAAATGAACGTCTTAATAATAATTCTAATGAGTATTTTTCTTTTCAAAAAGTCTTTTTGCGTCTTTTTATAATTGAGGAATCTAACGTCTGCATCTTTCTTTAGTCTGGTGGCCCATGTGGGGTAAGAATGTTTTGGTTTATGGAAAGAAGAGTCTTAAATAATTGAGTCTTGAGTCTTTGATAGTTCACTGAATAGGGTGGGACCTTTTCCTTACCATCTGCTTCGTCTTTATCTTCATTCGGTAGAGAATTATTTTTGAAGAATTCATCAATGAGTCCCACCACTCTAAGGCTAGCTGGCAAAGCAATCTCTACCATTTCCTTGGATTCTTTCTTGAGCCTTCATCGGCTTGAATAATGAGGTCTTTTTTATGGTATGCAGTGTACCATCTGTCTTCACTTATTAACATCTCCATGATTTCTATTGTCTCCATAGACTGGGCAATCTGAAGTTCGGACATATGAATAATTAGGTATTTAGTCTCGTCTTCGGGCAGGATCTCAACGTCTTCAAATGAATAATTAGAAAATCTAATGAGTCTAAATCCTTCCACTCTCATTTCTCTACAGGAACTTGGAACAATATGGTAGATCCTAGAAAACCGAGGAAGAAAGTATTCTACCTCCTTGATGTACTCATGGACAACTATTCCAAGAGCAATAGAGTATTCTATAGTCTTTATCTGGATGAGTCCAATGAACCCGTGGTCTACTAAGGTTATTTGAGTCATGTCTGCTTTTCCAAAAAGATAAATTTTTGGAATGCCTTTGAAGAAACCTCTAAACATTAAAGCATCTCCATTAATCTCGAATAATAACTTATTAAAATGTTCAATAATGTTATTAGCTTCTTTCTGACTGTCTTATGAAATTAAAAGATTATTATGACCTAACGGTATAACAATCTTAGACTTAAAGGTCTTTTTTTGTTAACAAAAATTATCAATAGGTCTTGTTTTGGAGGATTCCCCAAGAGTCTGAGCATAAGCCTGAGTCTGAGGTCTAGGAATAATAGTACCACTAAGTTGGGTAACTGTAAGTCTTTGAGTTCTCATGAATCTGGAAATAGCTACCAAATTCTGTTTGAATTCTATCCACGGTCTATTCTTTATATTCCACTGATTGGGCATAAATATTGTATATTTATCCCCTTAATTTCAGTACTTTTGTGAACCCGAATGATGTAACATATATGGATTTGATTCACTTTTATGCTTCTAACCTTCTTGGCGAGTATTGCGTGTTTCGTGCTTCTCCTATTGGTTTTACAGGTTAATTATGCAAGCAGTGCAAAGGAGGAAACAAGACTGTGCAAGAAAAGCTAAGAAGGCAAGTTCAAGGGCATGTCGGTAATTTTGCAGCCCGATCCGGAAGAAGAAGTCAACTGAGAAGTTGAAGAGCTCGGAACAACGAGAACACTGGAAGAAACGGTACCCAAATCCGAGCTACGGTTGAAAAGTTATGCTCAGTTGAAGTTGAAGAAAAATCCAAGAAAAGAAGAGAAACCAGAAAAAAATCTAAGTGTTGAGAGCAAGGCCAGGCTGGTACATGCGAACCCCACCCCGAACCGGTTCGGAGGGGCGAACCGGTTCGCTGTACCGCCGAACCGGTTCGCTGTACCTGACACGCGAATTTTTGTATTTTATTCTGATTTATCTCCAAGTCTCCTAATAGGTTTTAAACACTCCAAAACTTGTGGGGAACGAAGGCATTAACCTAGGAGCAGCTTTTAGGGTTATTAGGAGAGAGTTTTTGAGAGAACAAAAGGAGATAATTATCTAGGAACATCAAGGGCGCAAATTACTTCCAGAATTCATTGTTTCGGGTTTGTTTTTGCAAGTTTTAATTCAAGATTCTTGTTTCTTATTATTGTTCTTGCATGCTTTGTTTTCCCATTAGATTCAACTTGTTTTCGCATTCATAATACGTATTTACATGTTTAGATTTAGTTTTACCATGAATTCATACACATGCAACGTCATTATTTCATGCATTAGTCAATTTAACATGTCCGGCTAGGTTTTTCAAGGTTGGGATGCATGAACCCAACCTGATGTGCTAGTGCAAGTGTATAACGTCGATCCGCTGAATTTAATGATTAATTTAAATCGTATCGCGTAATTTCATAAGAATTGTAGATCTTTATATCTCGTTTGCCTATGGGTACTCGTGACGATTTTGAGTACAATTTGAGTGTAATTACCGCGATACCGATTTACTCATCCTCAGATTAGGTATGACGCGGGCTTGAACCTCGTATACATAATGCTTGGGAGTACTAAATTCCGGGTTTGAATTAATCGGATAAATTTATGATCAACGTTGTCACTACATTACACTAGGGTTGGGGGATTGTATTCCCATCCTATTTTCTCATCATTTAAGTTTAGGAATTTCAATTTAATTCTTCATTCTTCATTTAGATAATTTAGTTAGTTGCATATTTGATCATAGTTTCATAATTGCATTTAGTGTAATCAATACCAAAAACCAAAATCAAATCTTTTCCTTTCTTTTTAGAGTCATCGTTAGGATTCATCCGTCTTATCCCGTCGTCACAACCCCGTTGTCCTTTTTCCCTGAGGATCGATACCCGACTTGTCGGATTATTACTTGAACGATAGGCTTGCACTTGAGCCTAGAGAGCACACACTTTAGAGACACATTCTGAGTCGTGTCAAGTTTTTGGCGCCGTTTCCGGGGAATTAGGTAGACTTAGGATTAGATCGAGTTAATCCAAAGCTTTGACCAAAAATTCAAAAATCCAAAAAAAAATCAAAAAAAAAAATTATAAAAAGCACAAAAAGATTCACCACCATCTCTCACAAACTTAATGCAAAATTCTGAAACCACTCCCACACCCCATAATACTCCAACCAACATTCACGAAAATCCACTTGTTGAGTATAATCCCGATAGTCCCCACACTCCGAACGCCCCACAGTTCTGGATCCCACCTCCCACACCGTCACACTCAATCTCTAGCAACACTCCCTTCTCCTTCGTAGGACACACGTCACCCAGTGAGAGCGCCGAATCGTCGAGTGAGAGAGAGATGTCGCAGTATAGCAATGCAGCTACCGGTGAGGACGAGCCCCCGTACCGCCCGTTGAGAGAATTTTTATATCCCGAGCGCACTGTCACTCCGGGATGCATTATACTCCCGTATAATGCCGGGCAATTTCGTTTCAAAAATGGGATGATCCAGATGCTACCACATTACCACGGTATGGATTCTGAAAAGCCATACCTCCACATAAGGGAATTTGAGGACGTGTGTGATACTCTCAATGATCAAACCTGCACACAAGAGGTAATCCGCCTCAAACTCTTCCCCTTCTCGCTTAAAGATAAAGCTAAAGCTTGGCTATGGTCTTTACCTCCAAGCTCGATTCCATCCTGGAATGAGCTACAGTCTAAATTTCTCAAGAAGTTCTTCCCAACGCATCGAACAATATCTATAAAGGCTCAAATTCAAGCATTCAGGCAACAAGAAAATGAGCCATTCCATCGATGTTATGAACGTTTCAACGAGTTAGTGGCTTCATGCCCCCATCATGGATTCGATCCATCGCAAATCATCTCCTTTATCTACAATGGGTTGAATCTTAACTCTAAACAGCTTATTGAAACCATGGGAAGTGGTCCATTTGTCGATCTAGATGCCCATGACGCTGATCTTCACATGAGGTATGTCGCCGAGACTACCCAATCCAGGGATACCTCTGATCCGAACGCTCAAAACCGAAATCGACAATCTACCACCGCTCCGTCGACGCCCGATCTATTCCACGTAGATAAGAATTCTATGTCGGACTGTCGGTTGGACACCATTGAGAAAGGACTGCGAGACTTATGTGAGGTAGTTGGATCTATCAAAAATCCTATCGTAACGGTGTGTGCGATTTGTGAGGCGGGACACTCAACTGAGGAATGCCCGATGATACCCGCCTGCAAAGTAATATTACAAGAGCAAGTTAGTGGGATAGGAGGCTTTAAGGGTAATTTCGGTGCCCCGCACGGAAATTCATACAACCCTTCGTGGAAAAACCATCCCGGTTTTAGCTACGGGCAACAACACGCCGCAATGAACCCTCCTTCGCATGTTGCCCCTCCTCCTCCACAACAATTTCAACAAGCTCCACACATGCAAGGACATGTGCAAGCACCACCACCTCATGGAAATTATATCCCGCCACAGCGGAGAACTCTCGAGGATACTGTGAATCAATTCATCGTAAGCCAGGCCGCAACCAATGTCAAGTATGATCGTCTCATTGGCGGCCTAAATGCAAACCTGTTTAAGATACAATCCTCGTTGAGTGTTCAAGAGAAGGGCAAATTCCCTGCCCAAGGCCAACGACCTCACCAAGGTCAGACTAGTGTTAGCTCCACATCCACTGAATATCAGGAGCAATGTCAAGCACTAAACACTCTTCGTAGTGGAAGAGACGTGGATTTATCACCTCCTCCACACGACACAACAAAAGACAAGGAGATTTCGCCCGGCACGAAAGAGGCCGAAGATGTACCCTTGGACGAGAGATAAGGAAGACACTAGTGAGCCTGAGGTGGTAGTGAAACCACCCTCCGCAGCACCATTTCCTCGAAGATTGATTCCTACTCAAAAAGGGACTCCACGTGATGAAGTGCTAGAAGTACTAAAGCAAGTGAAGCTGAATCTACCCTTCCTTGATGCCATCAAACAAATTCCAGCCTACGGCAAAGTTATCAAAGATTTGTTGACGGTAAAAAGGAGGATGAAAGTTAAAAAGAACGTCTTTCTAGCCCAGAACGTGAGTTCCATTCTGCTAAATGATCTCCCGCCTAAATTTAAAGATCCCGGTGCACCCACCATATCATGTATCATTGGAGATAATAAAATTGAGAAAGCCTTACTTGACTTGGGAGCAAGCGTAAACATCCTTCCTTACTCCATTTATAGGCAACTTGACTTGGGCGACCTGAAGCCCACAAAGGTCACTCTCCAATTGGCGGATCGATCAGTGAAGATTCCACGAGGCATAGTCGAGGACGTGATCGTCCAAGTGGACACTTTCTACTTCCCGGTAGACTTTGTCATTTGGGACACGGAGCCCTCCTTTAACTCAAGCAACCATGTTCTCATCATCCTTGGTCGCCCTTTCTTAGCTACAGCTAATGCAATCATCAACACAAGAAATGGGCGAATGTAGCTCACCTTTGGGAACATGACCTTGGAAACCAACATCTTCCACATAGCCCAAAATGCAGGGGAGGAAGATGATCTTCACGCGGTGAGCCTCATAGATGAGGTAGTAGAAGAGTACTTCGAAGAAACTTTTTGTGGCGACGCCTTAGAGTCATGTTTAGCGACGAGCTATGAGTGTGAGGGGACGTCTACCCACTTCGAGAGGGATGTTGGAAGGTTGAGAGAATTACTCGATGAGAGTGCGTCGGACGAGGACGTGAGAGAGATTGATTGGGTTTCTAGATTCGAGGAACTACCTCCGAGGGATACACATATGGCTCCTTCCAGTGAAAAATTTCCAACCCTCGAATTAAAGAAACTCCCCTCCCATATCAAATATGCATACCTAGGAGAGGATGAGACATTTCCTGTTGTTATCTCCTCTAGCCTAGACGAAGGGCAGGAGGGTAAATTGATGAGAATTCTGAGGAAGCACCAGGGTGCTTTTGGTTGGTGTATCGCTGATTTGAAGGGGATCAGTCCTCTGATTTGTTCCCACAAGATTCATCTCGAAGAGGATGTCAAGCCCTCTAGAGAAATGCAAAGGAGACTGAATCCCAATATGAAAGAAGTTGTGAGAACCGAGATCATCAAACTATTGGATGCCGGGATTATCTACCCAATCTCGGATAGCAAATGGGTGAGCCCTATTCAAGTTGTCCCGAAGAAGTCGGGTATAACTGTGATTGAGAATACCAAGGGAGAGCTTGTCCCCCAACGCACCACCACCGGGTGGCATGTTTGCATTGATTACCGGAAACTCAATGCGGGAACAAGAAAAGACCATTTCCCCTTGCCATTCATTGATCAAATACTGGAGAGAGTTGTGGGCCACCCTTACTATTGCTTCCTTGATGGTTATTCCGGATATAACCAAATTGAGGTAGATGTACTTGACCAAGAGAAGACGACGTTCACTTGCCCTTTTGGTACGTTTGCCTACAAACGTATGCCATTTGGCTTGTGTAATGCACCCGCGACCTTTCAAAGGTGCATGTTGAGCTTATTTAGCGACATAGTCGAGAGAGGACTTGAGGTGTTCATGGACGATTTCAGCGTTTTTGGCACCTCTTTCGATCATTGTTTAGAAAAATTGGAAAAAAGTACTTACCCGGTGTGTGGATAAGAACTTAGTGCTGAATTGGGAGAAGTGCCATTTCATGGTCACTGAGGGAATAGTTCTTGGTCACATAGTATCATCCAAGGGCATAGAAGTTGATAGGGCTAAGATAGATGTCATAGCTGACCTTCCCCCACCGAGATCGCTTAAAGACGTGCGCTCATTCTTGGGTCACGCCGGGTTTTATCGAAGGTTCATTAAGGACTTTAGCGCCATCGCTAGACCCTTAAGTAACCTTCTCATGAAGGATAACCCGTTTGAGTGGACCGAGGCATGCCAAAGCTCCTTTGATAAATTAAAGAACATGCTCGTGTCCGCTCCCATCATGCAAGTTCCGGATTGGTCCCTACCGTTCGAACTTATGTGTGATGCGAGCGATTACGCGATTGGGGTCGTTTTGGGCCAACGTAAAGATAAGCAAGCTCATTCCATCTACTACGCTAGCCGGACCCTTGCTGGACCTCAACTCAACTACTCTACCACGGAGAAGGAGTTGCTAGCTGTAGTCTTTGCCCTTGATAAGTTCAGATCGTATCTTATTGGTTCTCCTATCACTGTCTTCACCGACCACGCGGCTTTAAAATATCTACTTGCAAAGAAAGACGCCAAGCCGCGCCTCATAAGGTGGATCCTACTCCTACAAGAGTTTAATCTCTCCATCAAAGACAAGAAAGGAGTAGAAAACGTCGTGGCCGACCACTTATCTCGGCTCTCGTCCGACGTACCTAGTGATCCCATACCCATAGACGAGCACTTTCCGGATGAGCAACTATTTGCCACCTCTTCCCATCCCTGGTTTGCGGACATAGTAAACTATCTAGTCACGGGAGTCGTCCCTCCCGATTGGACACCGCAAGATAAGAAGAGGTTTCTTAATTGGCCGCGCATGTTCTTTTACGATGATCCCTTCCTTTTTAAATATTGCGCCGACCAAATCATCCGACGATGTGTACCGGATGACGAGATTCCAAAGGTCATCCAGTTTTGTCATTCGGAAGCTTATGGAGGCCACTTCTCGGCGAAAAAGACGGCCGCTAAAATTCTGCAATGCGGCCTCTATTGGCCCACAATCTTCCGGGATGCAAATGACGCTTGCAAGTCATGTAATAGGTGCCAACGAATGGGAGCTATTTCTCGACGCGACATGATGCCCCTTACCCCCATACTCATCATTGAGATATTCGATTGTTGGGGTATTGACTTCATGGGTCCCTTTCCCCCATCCTTTGGTTTCCTATACATCCTAGTCGTGGTAGACTACGTTTCTAAATGGGTAGAAGCTATAGCTACTAAGACTAATGAAAACAAGGTGGTGATAAAGTTTCTACAGAAACACATACTTTCTCGCTTCGGAGCACCGAAAGCGATAATTAGCGATAATGGCACGCACTTTTGCAATAGGCCATTTGAGAAGCTCATGAGAAAGTATGGGGTCGTCCACAAGGTTGGGACGACATATCACCCACAAACGAATGGGCAGGCCGAGCTAGCGAATCGGGAGATCAAGAACATTCTTGAAAAGACCGTCAATCCTACCCGGAAAGATTGGTCCCTTAGATTGACCGATGCACTTTGGGCCTATCGTACCGCGTTTAAAAATCAACTTGGAATGTCCCCGTTCCGTTTTGTGTATGGCAAACCTTGTCATCTCCCTGTTGAGCTCGAACACAAAGCGTATTGGGCAATTAAGCAATTGAACTATGCCTTGGACAAGGCCGGTGAAGCCCGTAAGCTACAATTGATTGAGTTAGAAGAACTACGCAATGATGCGTATGAGAATGCTAAAATTTCAAAGGAGAGGCTGAAACTTGCTCATGATAGCATCATTTGAAGAAAAGAGTTTCATCCCGGGCAAAAAGTTCTTCTATACAACTCTCGGCTTCACCTCTTCCCAGGCAAGCTGCGGTCACGATGGTCTGGCCCGTTCGTCGTAAAGAACGTTTTTCCCCATGGAGCTGTTGAACTAAACGATTTAAAAGGGGAAAACACGTTCAAGGTAAATGGACAACGCCTAAAGCCATACCTAGAGGCGTTTGTGGATGAGGTCGACACGATTTGGTTGTCGGACCCTGTTTACGGGGTCAATTGAGCTAAGTGAGTGAGGTCGTCGCACCCCCGACGCGTATGGGGTGATTTTGTGTGTAAAATAGTCGTGTGTAAATAGGTTAGTTAGGAGTCCGGAGCCTGCATTGCATGAGAAATAGGTTAGCACGTTTTTCGAGGGTGCTAGTACGCTTTTCGAGGTCGTATTCGAGGAAGTTTTTGAGAGCCCGAGGGTCTAGAAGGTTTTTAGGGGAATTATGCACAAGTTAGGGGATGAGAGAGCACTTAGAAATAGAGAGAAGAGTAAATTTCAGTGATTGGACCAGCCTGGTACCCCCGAACCGGTTCGCTGTACCTCTGAACCGGTTCGGAGGGGCGAACCGGTTCGCTGTACCCCCGAACCGGTTCGCATGTACCTGTCAGGTTCTTCTCCCCTTTTCCTCCAAGTTCATTCCCTTTCCCTCCATTCTTTTCCCCTTCTTCCCCCTTCGTTTTTCTTCCCTCCAAATCCTTCCCTCCTTCCCAAATTCATCCCAATTCATTCCCTCCACCCTCTCCTTCCCAACCTTTCATATTTACCACCAAAAACACACCCCTTCACACCTATAAATACACCCCACCCCTCCTCCATTTTCCACACCAAAACATTCTCCCTCACTCTCTTCTCTCCCATATTTTCTCCCTCTCTCTCCCTCTTTTCCATCAAAATGCCGCGCCACACCGCTCCCCGCCCAAAGAAATATGATGAGACCACCATACTTGATGACCCGGGTAGGGGGGTATTCCGATGCGTCCAAGAACGCCATTGGTCCGAGATCTACTTCTCCTCCACGCGCGCCATTCACATCGAGCGTTTCGTGGATTGGGACACCCTTCCGGGCGAAGTCACCGCCCTTTTTGACCGTCGTGGGTGGTGCTCTTTCCTCGCCCCGACGTGCAATAACGTTTTTGATACCGCCATTCGTCAATTCTATGCGACCTTGGTTCGCAAGTCTTCCACACTTCACGAGGCTTATCTCGACGGTATCACTATTCCCTTCTCGGCAGCTCTTATTGCACGCAAAATGAATGCCAAAGGGGTGATCCTCCCCGTGCCCTTCCAATACCCCAACAATGGTGCCCCACACTCAAAAGACGAATGCGTTGCCCGCATGGCACCCGGGGCGGAATGGACACGCGAATCCTTCCCCATTGGTGGTTTGGCAGCCACGGTCTGCTTCACTCACATCATTGTTTGTGGTGCCATCCACCAAACCACCAATGACTCGGTGGTCCGGTCCCATCACGCCAATTTCCTCTACTATTTTTTGGACCCCGAGAGCACCATCAACCTTGCCCAAGTCTTCTACGCGGATATCCTCAATGCCGCCTATGACGAAACCGGCAAGGTGGCACTCCCATACGCCCGTTTCATTACGGAGCTCTTGATGGATGCGGGAGTGGATGAACCCGGAAACCAAATTCGACTTCCTCGCCCCGTAGGCGGCACGTCCACAACTCGAAGTGAGCGCCAAATGCGCGTGGCTCACCCCGACCATCCTATTCACGAGGAGGACGTGGCCGAGGAAGCTCCCGATGACCCCATGATGGATGTAGACGAGGAAGAATTTGAGGATGATGAGGAGGATTCTGATTTCGAGCTCCCGGGGGCAAACTTCGATAGGTGCCTTTCA
Source organism: Sambucus nigra (assembly GCA_949130495.1). Taxonomy (NCBI): domain Eukaryota; kingdom Viridiplantae; phylum Streptophyta; class Magnoliopsida; order Dipsacales; family Adoxaceae; genus Sambucus; species Sambucus nigra. The sequence goes on from OX422211.1 coordinate 336,653,075, forward strand.
GCGGTTGAGTCCCGTCTCGACGGGTTCATCAACCAATACAATCAAGATCAAGCGGCTTACCGGAGGGACACCCGGATGATGTATCAACTCCAAGTCCACCTTCACCAGCTCAACTTTGGTGGTCCTCCTCCCCCCTTCTTTTATGACCCCTATGACCCGAATGCACCGAGCTCCTCCCACCCACCTCCCCCATGAGCTTTTATTGTCTTTATCTTTTGGTTTAATTGTTAGTGGTGGTAGGACTTTCACATTGTTCACAGTTGATTTTTTTTTCTTTTTTTTTCCTTTTTTTTATGTAACACAGGCTTCTATTTTGTTATTATACAATCTTGCATTTTTTCATATTTGTTTGTTTTATTTTTTCGCACTTTTTATTTGCCTTAAGTTAGCTTTTAGTCCTTTTTGCTTGAGGACAATGCAAAAGTCTAAGTTAGGGGGGGTCACAAGTGCGTATTTCTAAAACTTCACAAATTTTCAAAAATGCCCAAAATTTCCAAAAAAATCATAAAATTTTGAAAAATCTAAAAATATTTTTGTTCAAAATAAATAAAAATTGGAATTCAAATTTTTCAAAAATATCATTAAAAGTCGAATTGGAGTCTCAAATTGTAAATATCCAACATACACAAAGCCGAAAGTGACCAAAGATGGAAATTGTGCGAAAAATTGACGACTTAACGAATAAATGTGGAGATTAACAAACCCGGTGAGAATCGAGCCTATCACGTTTTGCGAGATTTTAAATCAATCCGAGTTAAATGTTAACTCAAAGTTCTTTTTAGCGCTTAATAAGTTGTCAAGGATCTCAATTCTTTCATTTTGATCGGTTTTGAAAAATGTGTGCAATATTGCCTTGAAAAATGTGACAAATTAGTCTCTAAACTTAAATTCACCTCGAAACGCATATGGTAAGCAATTGGCAATTCGGACAATGAAGTAGGCCATCGTTTGTCACCACAAAAATATTGGCCAGAAAAAGTAGCTAAAAATTACCCTTTTTGTAACCCAAATTGAGCCGAATAATTTTTCCTTTCGTTTGACAACCCGAAAAACCCAAAATGGCCCGGAATTGTGAAAGTTGAAAAATCCTAGAATTTGAGTCCGAAAAGTGCAACAAAAAGGGGCAAGAAAAAAATAATAATAGAAGAATGCTCAACAAAAATAGCAAGAGAAAAAAAAAAGAAAAAAAATAGAAAAAAAAAATAGAAAAAGAAGAAAAAAATGAGCAATAGCCCGGAAAATGCACAAACGGACATCACGAATGACTTTTCCAATTCCAACCTTCCATACCTCCTTCATTTTACCCTATACACCCTACAACCCGAAAAAGTCCTAACCGAGTCCAAATTGCGAAAATTGAGTACCGCGTGGAGAGTTAATACACCAAAAGATAATATAAGAGGTTAAATGCACGAAGTAGAGGCGATGTTCCCGTTTTTAAAACCGTAATCCGTTGAAGAGATCCCTTCACCATAAAATGTCCGTCTTTCTAAATGCATGCGTGTATTTGTTTCCATTACATTTACTCCTTATATCACGCATGCCGAGAGAATAGCCATAATCCGAGAGATTCGTTTGTGAGTGCATTCCGTGAGAAATTGAAATCAAAACGAATTTTCGGATAAGTAACGTAATGATCAATCGATGGAAATTGGCGGTTATATTTCCGGCTTCGCACACACACACTACGGTTTGAGACTTGTAAATATGACTTGATGATGACTATTTTATGGAAAAGTTTGAATTGTACAATTTTTGCATATTTTGAATTTTCTTTGAGTCGAATTTTGTGGGTATATTCACTGCAAACCCTCACGAGACACAACTCGTCCTACTAGGGTAACCTAGAGGTTTAAAGGCTTGTTGCATACGCTAAATGCAATCGCTTGCCCACGAAAGTGGTACTCTATCCCAATAAAGTCCTTGAAGTGTCCTTAACTCTTACTTTCATTCTTTTACATTGCTCGGGACGCGCAAAGTTCTAAGTTAGGCGGGTTTGATTGGGCATAAATATTGTATATTTATCCCCCTAATTTCAGTACTTTTGTGAACCCGAATGATGTAACATATATGGATTTGATTCACTTTTATGCTTCTAACCTTCTTGGCGAGTATTGCATGTTTCGTGCTTCTCCTATTGGTTTTACAGGTTAATTATGCAAGGAGTGCAAAGGAGGAAAAAAGACTGTGCAAGAAAAGCTAAGAAGGCAAGTTCAAGGGCATGTCAGTAATTTTGCAGCCCGATCTGGAAGAAGAAGTCAACTGGGAAGTTGAAGAGCTCGGAACAACGAGAACACTGGAAGAAACGGTACCCAAATCTGAGCTACGGTTGAAAAGTTATGCTCAGTTGAAGTTGAAGAAAAATCCAAGAAAAGAAGAGAAACCTAAAAAAAATCTAAGTGTTGAGAGCAAGGCCAGGCTGGTACATGCGAACCCCACCCCGAACCGGTTCGGAGGGGCGAACCGGTTCGCTGTACCGCCGAACCGGTTCGCTATACCTGACACGCGAATTTTTGTATTTTATTCTGATTTATCTCCAAGTCTCCTAATAGGTTTTAAACACTCCAAAACTTGTGGGGAACGAAGGCATTAACCTAGGAGTAGCTTTTAGGGTTATTAGGAGAGAGTTTTTGAGAGAACAAAAGGAGATAATTATCTAGGAACATCAAGGGCGCAAATTACTTCCAGAATTCATTGTTTCGGGTTTGTTTTTGCAAGTTTTAATTCAAGATTCTTGTTTCTTATTATTGTTCTTGCATGCTTTGTTTTCCCATTAGATTCAACTTGTTTTCACATTCATAATACGTATTTACATGTTTAGATTTAGTTTTACCATGAATTCATACACATGCAACGTCATTATTTCATGCATTAGTCAATTTAACATGTCCGGCTAGGTTTTTCAAGGTTGGGATGCATGAACCCAACCTGATGTGCTAGTGCAAGTGTATAACGTCGATCCGCTGAATTTAATGATTAATTTAAATCGTATCGCGTAATTTCATAAGAATTGTAGATCTTTATATCTCGTTTGCCTATGGGTACTCGTGATGATTTAGAGTACAATTTGAGTGTAATTACCGCGATACCGATTTACTCATCCTCAGATTAGGTATGACACGGGCTTGAACCTCGTATACATAATGCTTGGGAGTACTAAATTCCGGGTTTGAATTAATCGGATAAATTTATGATCAACGTTGTCACTACATTACACTAGGGTTGGGGGATTGTATTCCCATCCTATTTTCTCATCATTTAAGTTTAGGAATTTCAATTTAATTCTTCATTCTTCATTTAGATAATTTAGTTAGTTGCATATTTGATCATAGTTTCATAATTGCATTTAGTGTAATCAATCCCAAAAACCAAAATCAAATCTTTTCCTTTCTTTTTAGAGTCATCGTTAGGATTCATCCGTCTTATCCCATCGTCACAACCCCGTTGTTCTTTTTCCCTGAGGATCGATACCCGACTTGTCGGATTATTACTTGAACGATAGGCTTGCACTTGAGCCTAGAGAGCACACACTTTAGAGACACATTCTGAGTCGTGTCATCCACCGCATAGCATCATAAGGGTATTTTCATCTTCTGAAAATTCTCATCTAAATTTGATCAAGTCTGGGTATCTTTGATCAGGTCTATATTTAGAGAAATGCATCTTTCCAATGAGTCTATTTTGAGAAACAATCTCATGTCTAGATTTTCTAGGAGGAACTAAGATGTCATCAAAGTTCTCTAGGACAGGTCTTTCTAGAGACTCTTGAATATGAGACTGTCTTTGCGTTACACCAACATTTAGTCTTACGCGTCTAAGATAGTCTGCAACGTCTTCTTTGTTCATCCTATTTGTTCCAGAGCAACTCATGATGTCTAAGTCTATTATTTGTAACATAAAACACGAGATAATATTAGTGCTAGCAAACATAGGTTCTCTAGATATTATGTCTGGAATAGTGTTTTTTCTTCCCTTAATATGTATAACAGAGAAATCATAACCATTAAGAAAATTTTTCCATCTAATAAGTCTATTAGTCCTTGATTTGGATAAGTCTAAGTCTATGAATTTATTACATAAGAAGAGTTAGTATAAACAGTAAAATGTTTAGGTCTAAGAAAAAGCATATATTTTATATTTCCCTTACAATAACTAAAACTTCTTTTTCATGGGCAGTGTATCTTATTTCTGGATGAGTAAAGGTTCCAGAACTATATCTATAAAGTTTCTTCTTTTTTGTCTGATGATCAATGGCAAAGTATACTGCTCCCCATTGTTTATCGGATGCATCTGTTTCTACTATAAATTAATCTTTAGCATTAGGGAGTTCAACTAAAGGAATATTCTTAACTACTTCTTTGATTAGTCTTATGACTTCAAAATCATCTTTAGTCCAATTGAAAAGATTGGTCTTGTATGTTCCTTTTAATTTGGAAGTTAGACTTTTTCTTTTTGAAGCAAGATCTTTAATAAAATTTGCAGCATATAGCAATCCTAAAAATCAATATAATTGTTTTCTATATTTGAGCTGGTCTAAAAACTCAAGAATCTTTTTGGTTATGTATTCTGCTAAGGATATTTTTCCTTTATTAATATGCATTCCTACAAAGTTTATCTAGGTCTGAAATAATTGCATTTTCTTTTTATAAATAACAATACCATGTTTATCTAATTCTAAAATAATCTTTTTAAGGTGATCTACACGTTTTATCTCAGTCTTGCTTGCTTCAAGAATATCATATATCTATACAAGGAAGAATTCTGAATATGTTCTAAAAATATGATCCATACGTCTTTGGAATACTTTAGGGGCATTCAAATATCCAAATAGCATTACTGACGATTCATATTTTCCTTGGGACACTGAAAGCCATCCAAGTAATACTATATGGGTGCATTTTAATTTGCCAAAAACCTGATTTGCAATCAAACTTGCTCAATATAATTTTGTTTTCAATCAAACTAATTAGATTATTCTTATATGGTATCTTATAAGAATCAAATTCACAATTCTTATTAAGGTATCTATAGTCTATAACCATTCGTCTTTTTCCTCTCTTTCGTTCAAACTCATTTTGAATGTAAAAGCCAAGATTATTGTGCCTACTTTTGCTTTCTCTAATAATTCCTAGCCTAAGCATTTCATCTATGTCTTTTTTGAATTATTTTATGTCTTCTTGTGAATATCCTTTTTTATAGGTTCCACTATTAATAGTGGCATCTGGGTTAATAGGGATAATTTCAAAATAGCTTTGATTTAATCCCACTTAGCGATGGGATTTTCTCCTAAAGTAGGCTCTGTTAATTGCCTAATCTTTTCCTTTTCTACTTCTATAGCCATTTTCTTTTGTTTGGATATGGTTTGAACTTTTAATATGATTTGTTAGGATTGATCTAAAATGTCTTGTTGTATATTGCTTATAACACTTTTGGTTTGGACACTTACATTCCTTTTGTAAGGGTTTAGTTATTTATAGGGCTTCTTGCTGGTTTATAGGTCTATGTCCACCATGTTCAGCTGAAGAACTCTGATGTTTTATTAGTCTATAATTGGGTTTGACCTGCATAAGGTCAAAGGCAGTCTTGTGATCTATTAGAGGGGCTTTAATATTAAATTACTCTTTATCACTAATTAAAATCTTATCATTATACTGAGTATGAGGGTGATATTTACTAATAAAGTCTTGTCCTAAAATAATGTTTCCTGTGAAACTAGGACGAGGATCCATTATCCAAAACCGATTAATAACGATTTTATTGGTCTGATTTCCTAATTTAAAATAAATAGGAATAGTTTGAAAATATAAGGTAAATGGTTCTCCATTAGCTACCTTACCATAGATCTCTTGCTTACTGTCTAGAAAATAATCTTCAGGGAAGGCATTAGCCTTGCAAATACTCTGAGAGCATCCAATATCTATAAAAGTTTAGAGTCTTTGAGGATAATCTTTGTGTTGTATAAATAATTCTACAAAACAAGCATGTGGTTTAGTAGAAATTCCTAAATTATTCTTTTCTATAATATATATTCCTTTTTGAGGTTTATCTATAAATTCTAATAGTGTTAGGTCTTCTGAACTACCATCATAGCGGTTATCTTCTAAGTTATAGGAAATTCCTTTTCCCTTTAAGTCTTCATTTTCTTATAATCTTTTGGATACATTTTTATCAATGTCTTGGTAATATGTTTTAATATCTTGGTCAATTTGAGCATCATACTGGCTAGTATAAATTGCTATAAATCTAGTTCTCCAAAATTTTTCATGGTAGTGTAATTGACAAATAACACAAACCATAAATAATTCTATTTGTATAGTCTCAAAGTATTCTACACATCTAAAGTCTTTCTTGCTACATTTCATTTCAAATATGCAATATATATTTCACACGTCCCTCATGTGCCATTTAATCCACTCTATCACTTCCACTTTGTTCTGTTAGTCCCACAAACATATATTACACACGTCTATTACCACGTCCCTTCAACTCGGACGATTTTAGCATCAGCTAACCAAGATACCCACATTTTTGCAACACCTCGACCGCCCTGGGAGAGCGAATGGCGTGCAACTCATCTGTAGATCTAACTAAATCCAACAAATTATAAGGAATAGGGCATTCAAATTCCATGACAACAAAAGAGGAACAACAAATCTAAAACTTCTTCAGATAGGTGCAATAACCAAAATAAATCACTAACGCTCTATTCATCAAAATAAATGCAAGTCATCTCTTTTTGGTATAATAAAAATTCTTTGCAGATAATCCATGTTAAAAATCATTCCAACTCTTTACTCACCTTGTGTTCTGAACGCGGTTACGACATTTGGGTACTCTCAATCACCTTAGAAATCAAAATTTTTAAATCCTCCTTATCATCGTTCCACCCCTCAACTCGTGGGGATAACTTTCAATGCTTTCTTACCACATAACCTACTCCACTGGCCTTAAATCATGATTCAACTTCTAACTTATAGGTATAATTACCTACTCCTAGTACGATCGAGGTACCGAACTCATGGACTAATGACCAACATCTCCCTAATTCCAACCTTACGCTAAGTTTCATGCGTGGGATGTCTCGCAAAGCAAAATCCAAATAAGGAACCCCCCCGATACACTACTACCTAGCATTGTCGGTTATCGAAATCCGTTAGGTCCTTTGTCCATAGCATGTACCCCTTTATTCCGCCTCTTGACAGAAAAGTTACATTTCCTATCGTAATTACACTTAACAAAGAATTTTTCACCAATTGCACTATCGTTCAGTATTGGTTGGTGGTAATTGCATTCCATAAACCTCGAATACATACAATCGGAATTCTCGAAATCCATTTCCCTAATAATAGGGGTATCACTCTTAACTCCCACATCTCTAGAGGATAGATATAACAATGCACTCTTCTTATCACCAAGTCCCGAGTGCTCAACATAACACTGAATTAAATCTTTTCGCTCAACGGTAAGCTCGATACATACTAAATCATAATGATAAAGTCCATACGCACATCGATATCGAATATCTTGAGCCCAAGATCCCCTCCGAAGTCTCTAGGATAGATAATATAAGTGCGAGTCCGACCCTCTTGCAGGTGAAGCCTCGTTAGGACAAAATATGCTACACTAACGCAACCAATCCTATAGCCTTGCAATAAATGCCCACTATCGTGCTAACCATTTCTATAACGTTTTAACAAATATAATATCATACTCGCATATCGCATCACTACAACGAGTAACCTCAATAAAATACATAACACATTTAATATACTTATTCATCCTCCGCGGATAGAACTAAAGAAAAATCCCGTTACGCTAGGGAAAAATATTCACATAGTAATAACGTTTATAATTATATGCATTAAACTCGTCTCACATGCTAATCTAGCAATGAATAAAATATAATGACTTGTTCGTGCCACATAAACACGCCTCATCCTCGGAGGATACAACTTATACTTCCACCATGTCAATCGTCTTGACTTCACAAATGGTTTCCGGACGTAACACGTCTGCCCAAACCAAAACAAAACTACTTTAATCGTTGTCTTTTACTAGGCACCATATTCTTGTCCCTTTACTCACTTCGGAAAATTATTAACGCGTGCGATTTCACTCCCCACAGAATGCTTCAACACATAATCCATTATCACCTGTCCTACCAACCATGTTAGGATTGTCCTTCTCTCGGACTTTAGTAGACTCGATTCCTGTTGGCTACCCCAGTTATTACCTCAGCCTTTTAGGCTCTAAAGAACATGTCACTGTTTATAATAGTCCTTACTGAATTTACCATCACTTGGTAAGAATTCAACTATCCGAATCATTTAAATGGGTCCCCTGATGTGTATCCACATCCCTTTGTGGTGCTACACCACCACCGTTGTATTCAGTCTTATTCTCGACTAAATTCTTCGATTCTTTTAGCTTCCCACACAAAGAAGCATTACCATCTTTATTGACAAAATACGACATTGTCAACCTCTAAATCGGCCGTCCATCAGAATTTCCTCTTTGAGTGTTATCAATTTTTATTATGAGTCGATCTCCCACTTGGAGTCATTTCCTCCACTTGTATCTATATCTCCCGATACAAAATTCGCTAACGATTAGGATTCATATTCACAAATGGACTTCTGTCATTCCCTCCCGCGATGAGTTCAGGACAATGTTCACTTCTAATCCTGAACAACTGAGGAAGGAATATACGGTCAACACTGTACCTAAGGTTCTCCTATAGACATAGAAATCAACTTCTGAAAATTGGTGGTTGGCTCCCATCAATATAAATTCATCCCGAAAGCCAAGAAAAATTTCTCTATTTTTTTTTTCTTTCACTTAGCCACACTCCGTCCTATATCTAAACCTTTTGATACTTTACCTCCTTTGGTAAACACACACAATTCCCGTGTTTCTAGAATTTCCCACTGATAGTTCTCTACATGTTTTGTAACACGTTGGGTGAGTTTACTCTTGCATCTCTTTCGACTATAGCAGCATTTGGAAATCATTGTTGCGCCTTAGTCGACTTTCTAGTCTTGGCTTCTTGTGCCATAAAGGAGGTGACCTCGACTACGGTCATCATCCTCAGATATATTTTTCAACCTCTACTAAGCCCTGCCTCTTGATGTCCGCTTAACGGTCCTCTTCTGACATCCGTCATCGCTCGGCACACACAGACATCCGAATGAAATTAAAATTCAGTAATGTATATACGTCATAACAGGAGAATGAAATCTCATCAAAGAAATCGTCAATCCTAAACATAGGGCTCTATATCAAACAAGGCAACGCTGAATGCATAGTAAGCCGCACAGATCCTAAAGGACACTAGAACCTGATTCTCTGATACCACCTGTGACACCCCGCCTAATTAAATATCGGGCGATGACTCCTTTATTAAATTAAAAATAAGTTGAACAGTTGGTTCATTCTTAGCATCACTGTCGCAATTGTCAATTTTCAAATTTAAACACCCTCATTAATTAAGCTAAGTGTCAAAAACCATTTAAAACCTTATTTCCATTTTATTGAACCCAATTATAAATCCTTTAACCATTAACATTTTAAGAGTCATACATTAAGTATAAGAATAAAAATAAACATTCAAGAGTTTAACCATCAATAATAAACCCCAACATTAAAACACTAAAGGACAACATCCTGACAGTAATAAATCCCGAAATAAAGATACTGAAGTAAAAGAATTACAATCTCTGAAAAAACCAACTAAATAATGGAAAAGGGCGACACATGCCCCCACTGGATAAAGCTGAACTAGAAGAGCAGTCAACAATCAAGTCGTCTAAGCAATGGCCTGCAACTCCCACAAAAGCTACAGCACGTTCCATCCAAAGAATCCTAAGCATGATGCCCCTGTGGCTGGGCACCTGTAATACATACATACATATATATATATATATATATACACACACACACACAAGAGAGAGCAGAGATAATAGCAAACGGGTCAGAGCCCGAATGTAAAACAGTTTTAAAAATAGTTTAAAAAGTATTTAAAATGCTTACCGGTTAATGCAACAGTCATATTAGTATGCGACACTCTTTTGAGAATCCCATATATCTCTCTAACTTATTCTCCATAAAACTTAACACGTGAAGTTAAGGTTATGATATTTACTTTAGAAAAATCTATCTCTTGAAGATTTCTTACGTTATTTCGAATAATTCCGTATCGTTATAATGTTTTCGAATACTTGTAGCGAAGTTGAAGAGTTTCATACTTTACGTAACTACTATTTCGCTCAGTAAGAAGTTCTCATATAGTTACATGTATATATATTAGTTACACAAATAATATATATATAAACAGCACCCCACATAAAATCTATGGTGCAAAGTTTCCATAATTAAGTATATATATACCAATCACTCATATAGTATATATATACCAATGGCACCCCACATAAAAACTATGGTACTGGTATACTCTGTTATCAAGTCCCTATATCACACATATTTAGGGAAATGCTAGTTCGAAATCACTCTCGAAGTGCATTAACACAAACACATACAAATGGAGGCGAAGCATAGTTCCCGGTCCTAAGAGGTCAGCACATACCCACACGTCTCTTAGGCCCGTCTGACTATCAATCAGATAGCCTGTACCAAGGAAATATTATGTTCTAGGGTACAAGTCAATATCCCCCATAAAGGTCCCATCGAGATAAAACTATCCCAGCGCGGAAACCCTCCGTGATAGCAAGTAGCCCGGGTACGATTTTTACACAGAAGTAATATATGCACAATCACACTGTCATATATATAATATATGTACTCACATCCACATTATTAAATTAGGCGTGTTCACGACCCATAATTATAATTATCCGTTATTACACATTTTACTCAATTATCTCGTATAACCGACTCATTCCTTTTTATTCTCGTAATTAAGTTATTCTAAACCCGCTTCTCGTCTCTCGAAGTATTCTCTTTACCTAAGTACAATTTTAGTAGGCCCTCACTCACCTTCTAATCCAACTTCCTAGATGTTTCGATTATTTCATCAACGCACGTATGATTTTCTTAAGTATGAATGTCTTCCCGTTTACCCTTTATTTCCCTTCACATTAAAGTTCCACTCAACGGGGTCTATCTTGACCCTACTGGTCCTTCTTATATCCCATTATGTTGTAGCAACCCAAATAAAGGTTTACTACGTATAAAATCAGATTAAGCTAACACGAGCAAAAATGCAATTTTCTAGGAGGGGTCGATCGATCGATGAAAGGTAGTCGATCCATCGATCCATCGATCGATCGATGCTCTGAGCTCGATCGATCGATCAAGCAGTTATGCAGATTCTGCAGAAAACCCAGTTACGGGATTCTTACCCCAAACTCCTCCAAATCATCATGTTACAGTCCCAAACTCTCAACCACTTATACTACAAGTGTTGTATACCCATATAAACAATATCCTACATAAAACATGAGAATTTTCATCAACTACAACAAGATAAAAGGCTGAAAATCTTTATAAATCTCAAGAACCCTAATAATTTTCTTTAACTTAGTTTCTTCCATTCTTCTTCCAGATTTTCTATCACTAATACCATGGAAATTCGTGGTTCAACCTCTACATGTGAAATGGATTTCCAAAATATGATCTTTACCTCTTCAACATTTAATTTTTGTCTCCAATTAATGTTTTCTTTCAAGAACACTAATTCTAGTCAACCCTAGACTAATATAAAAGATCATTAACTTGATTAAAGCAAGATAGATACTTGCCTGAAATTTTAGAGTTCTGATTTGTGGAAGAATTTGGTGTGGTTGAGATCCTCGTTGCGCGATCTACCATTTGGCGGTGACAGCGGTGCAACCAGAGGAGTTCTTGGCCTAGAACTCCTTGGAAAGCTCCTCCCCTTCCTCTCCAATGGCTGTAATTAGTTTTTGGTTATGTTCACCCTAGAAGACAACACTTACCATCTGATATAACCCTAGAAAATTCGTGGGTTTAATTACCCATAATTACGAAATGCCCAAAACGCCCTCCCGGGGTACTAAATAGGCCTAAAAATACCCCGAGACCCAAACTAAACCCCCGGGTACACTTTTCTAACTATCTCGACCCTTACGGACACTTTGTCGCACTCAAAACAACCATACGAGCAACTTATAATTTATTCACTTTTATTAATCAACATTTAGTTCCGACACGACACGGGCGCGTCCCGACTTAAATTTCCATAATTGCCATTTTATTCACACGTGATAATGTTTATAAAATAAATCTCATATATTACTATACTCATCCAGTAATATTCAACAAATTTTCATTAATTACTAACTCTCGTCAAGCTAGTAAATATTTAAAACAACATTCCGAATTAAAATTAAATTAATTTATCTCAATTAAATTTAATAAATCCTTAAATTTAAAAGCCATAAAAATACGGGGTATTACAGATATATCCCAACTAGGTTTATGGCTAGATTTACCATAGTCTTAACAAGAGTAAAACTCTTGTCACTGGTTGGAAAGTCTTTTATATAATCAGGTTTTGTCTTTACTAAAGTTCTTGAGTATATAGGAATATTTATTCCTATTGGTTTACTAAAAATTCTAGGAGCATGATATAGCCTACTACTACTTTGTATCTCTTGTTTATTAGGACTTACTTCTATAGCTGGCATTGATCTTTCTTCTCCTTCTTCTATTAGTCTTAGGTTTCTAAGAAGTTCTTTAGTATTCTTAGATTCTTTTAATTTTAATATATGGTATTGGGCTATCATGTTAAATCTATCTCTTTATTGGATCCTAACAGAATGACTTCTATTAAGATGTTCTTTAAATGTCTTCATGTCCAATTTTGATAGATTATGTCCAAAGTGTTAGATGCTAGATTTTTCTCTAACTAAGTCTTTTTGTTCGAATGATCATTTAGGTCTTATAACAGGATCTTGTCTTAATAAATTAGAACTAACCTTGCTACTACATTCTCCTTACATTGGATCATTGATTATGGCTTCTCCCATATTCCTAAATCTAATTTCTTCGGTCTGGATATTCTTATTGATAATATTAGGAGGACCAAACTGGATAGTAACAATTCAAGTGACATCGTCTTGAATAATAATCAAAGATTTATTCTGTATAGTCTTAGTTTCTTAAAATTCTGGCAATTGCCAAAGGGTCTTAGCTTTTTCTTTCATAGGTCCAGGATTCCTAATACTGTAAGTATGATTGTAGTCTGAATTATTGGTTCTAACTAATATTTCTTCATTAAGTCTACCACTAGGAATTCCCGATTGCATTCCTTCATAGGGGAATTCGGAGAATTTAGCATAGCTTTGGAATTCTATATTTATATCAGCATTGGGGATAACATAGTCTTCATAGCCACTAACATATAAGATTAACTTAAAATGTTTGGATGTATCCATGGTTACTGTAAATTCCGAAATGTCATTAAAGTATCCTATATTGTTTGACATTTCTAATTGGGCTATCTTAATAAGGCTTTTCTCAAAATCCTTCCATTTCTTGTCTATTAAACAACATAAAATATTGATATTAATTTGGGGTCTATGTAATCCTTGGATTCTTGCTTAAAAGAGTCCAAAGGTTAGGAACTAGAACTTCCTATCAGTTCCTCTTGATCTAAGCCATTCTGAGTCAAAAACTTGAAGCTCAGTGTAAGACTTATCTAACACATAATTTCTACAATGATAAGTCATATTATAATTAGGAGTCTTAGGATAGGAAACAAGTCTATGTATCTAACTACTGGAAATTGTCCATTATGTATGGAATCTTTAACAATTTTCCAATCAACTTCACTCCATTCTTTTCATTGGAGAGGATTGGTGAAATTTATCTGCTTCCACCATGTTCTAACATTGGAGGATGAATCTTTAAGTCTTTGGAGCATAAAATTACTAAGTCTAATATTTGGTATAGGGATACTATCTTATTAGTCTTATCTAATCCATAATTTCTGATTCTTCTAGTTATGGTCTTTCCTTCTTTAGTTTCTATATAAGGAGATTCTCTAAATTTATAGGTGGTTACCTGTTTTTGTTCAAGTCTTTTTTCAATTCTTTCTAAAGAGTCAGAATAATCTTTTTGTCTCTTTATCTGGATAAGGATTTCTTCTTTAAAGGTCTTATTCTCATTTCTTGCATTATTATTAATATCTTTATTATGTTTAACAAGAATATTAACAAGAGAATTAACAATCTTATTAATATAGTCTTTTATCTCATCATCTTTTTCATGTTGTTGCATAGATTCTTGTGCCATTCTAGCTTCTATAGTTCTACACTTTTTTTCTATTTTATCTAAATGTGTTAAAATAAATGGAGAGTTTAATTCTTCTTGGGAAGGTTTATTATAAATAACATTAATTCCATGCATAATTTCTTCATATTTTTCTTTTTCTTATGCGATATTTAGTCTAAGTTGACTAACGATATTATCCATTTTGGATAGGTTATGGCTTTCCATATTGTTAATATAATTTGCTAAATTTTGTTGAAATTTAACAAAGTTTGTATAGAAGGTGGTTAATCTTTCTGTCTTAGCATTTAAATCTAATTGTAAGTCTTTAACAAAGCTACTATTATAGTCTTGGGTAGCTTCTATTGATGTAGAGATTAAATTTAATCTCTCAAGTATAAGTCTTGATGCTTTAGCAGCATTAATAATCTCATTTTTATTTATCTTATAATAAAATCTATCATCATTTATCTTTTCTAAAATTCTTTGGTAAAAATCTGCTAAGGTCTGGATGGAGAGGTCTCTAGGTACCTCATTCCAGTCTGATTTAGCTATTTCCATCGTCTAATCTAGGAATAACTTTAGCTTATTCTTTGGTGAGTTTCATTAACTCACTTTATTGAATTTTTGTTAAAGTTTTAATTTCTAAAATGTCATTGTTAAGGACTTCTATATGATTAGTCTTAATATTTATTTCTTGTAGTAATTGTACTAGGTCTATTAGGATTTGGCTATCTATTTCTTGTATTCTTTTAGAAATATTTTTTATCTCTGATTCTAGGGTTTGAGTGTGTTTAATTAATTGTCTTAAAATAAGGAGTATACACTTGTTTTGTTCTATTATGTTATTGATAACATTAATAGTAATTTGTCTATTATCTGTGTGTTTAGATGGGATGTGTTCAGTGTGTGAACAATCGTCTATGTGTGAGGTTAAGTAACCTTCTGGGTCTAAGTCAGTTATGGGCATAGGTTAGTAATCTGGATGAGTTCAAAAAATATCTTTGTAAATGCGTGGGATAAATCTCAAGGGCATTAAAGTCTTTTTACTAAAGGTAAAAAAGGAGCGTCTTGGCTCTGATACCACAATTCGGATTAGGCCAGAATTCAGTGAGATTCTAAAACTCTTAAAGGTCTGATACCAATTTTGGGTCGAAAATATAATTCTAGTAATTATATAGTCTTAAAATAAGGTTTTACTATAAGACAAAAGGGGACCACTAAGAAAAATAACAAATTATTTTTGGGACCACGAGGGGACCACTTTTGGAAAAAGGGCAAAGTACGCACAGTTCAGTCTGTACCAGAGATTATCCATATATATATATATATATATATATATATATATATATATATATATATATATATATATATATATCACTGGCTATATACATATAGCCATATCCCCAGAGCATGGACCTCATGGGTACGTCTCCCGTGTGCTATCTGGCTCCAGGCATCACACCGAGTCATCGGTCGAAATCTGACCACCGAACCCAAACGTAAACACATACAATGGAGGTGTCATAAACATATGTCCCAGGGTTGTGACCATACCATATTGAACCCAACGATTTTCAAAACTAAAGCCTATCCTGACATGTGGATTGTGGTCATGCAACAATATTATGACCCTGGAAATCAATCCAACACCTGTTGGTCAATGCTAGGGTGGACTGCCCACTACGTGCAACCTCCAATGATAGCACTACCAAGTAGGTATATTTAATGTAAACACATTGAACATAATCCCCCCTACACACAAATACACACACACACACAACCCCCCCCCCCTATATATATATATATATATATATATATATATATATATATATATAAGTTCCATAATATGTATATATACATATATATATAGTAATGACCTCGTACGAAATCCCACAACGTACGAGTCTCTCAAGTCTTGAAGTCCAAATCGACTTCCTGAGTGTACATCTAAGTGTTTAGTCACTTGAATTCTCAGTTATCCTCGCCTAAAACCATTTATTTGTTGGCCTATCACACATACCAAAGACTGAAAATCATTCCCCAGTAGTCTAATAATACCCCGAAAGCCCTTATGGTTATTCCCCTAGCTCTAATGGGTCAAAAAAACACACAAACAAAAACTGTGAAAGCTAGAAGACTGAACTGGTTCACTTGGCAGATCAAACTGATTTGGTTTACCGAACCAGTTTGCTACCCTAATAAACTGGTTCGGTTCACTGGGCTGCCTGTCATCTTCTTCATCTGGTTTTTCTCCTCCTCCAAACCCTCCAATGGAGGACACAAACCACCCCAATCATAAAACTAACATCGTACATCATTACATTAACATCCCAAGAGTATTATAACTTAAAATTAGCCCTGAACCCATTCTCTAAACCCTGGGCTTTAAATCAAACATCAATTATAATAAACCCATAATTTACCCAAATTGGATTTTCTATAATTCAACCCTCCTACGAATGTTCTACATGGTCACCATTATAAACACAGATTAAATTTCAAAATTTTTACATGATAAACATCAACTAATTATCAATTCTAATCCAAGATTAATAATGAACTACATCTCTTAATTTATGAATTAAAGTTTTAACCTTTAAACCTTTAAATCAAAGAATTTCTACACCATTAACTATGAAAGTGATTAACTACTTAATCTTGCAATTTAAAACAATTAACTACTTGTTTTAGAGGATTTAATATGAAGATTTGACTGTCGTGATGTGTTGAATACGAAGATGATTCCCTCTCTTATCTTCTCCAATCCTTTCTCTGCATTTTCTTTTTCTTTCTCTTCTCTTAATCTCTCTCTCAAACTCAATTGTGCATAATGTTAAAGGTGGGACGCCATCCACTTCAAATAACTTTAAATACCTCCTAATTATACCCTAATCCCATTTCATTAAATCTTAGTTGTAAAAAGATCATCATACCCGTATACGGGTCCTTCTATGTCTAAAAAGCCCTTGGAACCCAATCACAACACTCGGGTACCTATTCTAGGTTATTTCGAACCATTTTGAATCACTATTGCACTAAAAAATGTCACCTCAGTCACCTAACTACAAATATGTTAATATCTCATTAACTGGGGCCGACGCGTGCGTATAGTACGCATCACCCATAAATATACCGATCTGTCGATTTAACACTCTATTGATGTATAATAATAAATCGTCACATTCACCTATATACGACATATAATAAATCACATATCTATTTACTCATCACACACAAGTAAATAATAATAATAATAATAATAATAATAATAATAACAATAATAATAATAATAATAATAATAATAATAATAATAATAATAATAATAATAATAATAATAATAATAATAATAATAATAATAATAATAATAATAATAATAATAATAATAGATATTAATCCTTAACTAGCTAATTAATATTCATCAAAACCCAATTTAATTTCCTCCGATTAAATTAATAATTATAAGTACTCGGAAATTAAATAATCATAAAAGTACCGGGTATTACAATTTCTATGTGGTAAACATGATTTGTGCTCCCATCATACCTGGGCGTCACCACTGGTGGTTTGAACTTTCCAAGTTTTGGATATCCGACAATGCTAAGAACAAACGGAGCTTGTCCTTTCGGGTGGAACATATGGTTTTTTCTTCTCACTTATTTGGCCTTACATGTTCCCCATAATGTGATACTCATATTTAATTACTTCATAATTAAAGTTTTAACCCTTAAAACTTTATTCGTAATTTTAAACCTTAAAACTTTATTTATAATCTATCTTGCACAGTTTTAATAGTTGCGAAAGATTAACATAACTTTTGTTCGATGCTCCGACTTGGGTTTAAGATGTTTAGGGCTTTTCCTTACCGAAGTCGAGTTTTCAGATCTTTAGGGTTTTTCTTTACCGAAGTTGAGTTTTTTAGAATTTGTGCCCTGTGTTTTTGGGATGTCGTTAGGTTATGAAAATGACATGCCATTAAGGATCAATGGGTGTCCAAATGCCCTATGTTATTATGTACGGGATGTTAGGATGCCTTATTTTTAATGTGATGTGTTGGGATCACCCTTGAGGATATTATATATATGTTTACATCTAAAGATTATGTAGTTAGGATAGCTATACCTAGCTATATATATATATCTTGTAGTTGCGTAACGTATTAATGTACTAAAACATTATATGGGAAACATAAGAGAATAGGTTCAATGAGGACTACGCTTTATGTAATTTGGGTCATTAGTGTTAGACTTAATTTAAGGTATGAGATTAGGTGAGGGGCTTAGTAATTATGATTAATTAGTAGTTTTGCCTTTGGATTGGGTTGATTATTATAGTTTAGATTATTATATAATTGTTGATGTCCAAAATTAGTAGAGACTTATCTTAGCTAATAATTTCCAATTTTGTAATCACAAAATAATATAAATGAAAATAATAAGGAACAACAAAGATTTTCAATGTGGTTCAGCTTAGGAAAAGCCTACATCCATTGTTATGGTATTAATATTGAAGGTA
The DNA here is from genome assembly GCA_949130495.1 of Sambucus nigra. Taxonomy (NCBI): domain Eukaryota; kingdom Viridiplantae; phylum Streptophyta; class Magnoliopsida; order Dipsacales; family Adoxaceae; genus Sambucus; species Sambucus nigra. The sequence goes on from OX422211.1 coordinate 336,671,837, forward strand.
GTTATATAGCATTTGGATAGTCTTGCATGGGTATGCTAGCCTTATCCCTTGAGCTAAAGGAAATGAGATATTTATAATGGTTTGGAAACCAATGGGTGGAATGCCTTTATATATCCAGGCATTTACACCAGTACATACTGAATGAGACTATTGATCTTCTAAGGAACGTGTGGCACATCTTTTAATAATTTCCATGTGAATGACTTTTATTCTTTATGATGGTTCATCTTCATAAGCTGTTCCGTCGGTATGCCGACTAAGTTGTTCTAGAGCCGACCAAGTATACATAAATAGTTGAGGTGAATATTCATGAGGACATGTGTCATAACACAATATTTCAATGTGTCCTGGATAATTTGGCCTGCAATAATATCCCCAAATGCTCCATGCTTGATGATTTGTTAAAAGGATGGAGTATCAGTTCTAAAAAGTTGCTCGACTCTCTTATATGGCAGTGGTCGACAGTCGACCTCTTGTACTTATAAAGTTTTCTATAGTTTAGTAGGCGGTGCCATTTTTATGAATAATTTTACAACAATGAATCACCCAAGTCTATGCGGGTCTTTTCGTGTCTTTGGGAACCATGAAGATGTCAAGGATTTGATTGTTGGTTTAGTTAATCATTACATTTCAACTTACGAGGTGAAACTATAAAAGGATGGAGCCCCCTCCCCCTTTTCTCCATTACCAAACACTGAACTTTGCATTTCTCTTTCTTCTCGAGTTTTTTCTCTACTTATTTTGTTTGCTCTTTGTCGTTTCTTCTTAAACTCTGGAAGTTTTCTTTCCTTTTTCGCCCCCTTTTTGTTTCCTTACATTCAACATGGTGTATGTCATAGATGAAAGTTCCTTAGATGAGTTTAGGGATAGAAGGAAAATCCCTAAATGGGTGAGTTTAGAAATTACAGCTGGCCCTGTTAACATTTTGTCATTGGATGAGGGTCATTGGATCCCCACCTTATTCATTTGATGATTGTGTCATCACTTTCCCCCCAAATCCACTTTTTATTCAATTTTGTCAATATTTTGATGTAGTCCCAGCATAGGTAGCCCCAATACATGGAGGGTGGTAAATGGGGTAAATAGGTTAACTGAAATCCATGGGAATTGTATTGGTATTCCTGAGTTGATGTTCTGTTATAAATGGGGAACCACTGGTGACAACACATATTACATGAAAATTCGGTAGGACAATAGGGCATTGGTGGTCAATTTTTTGGATTCAAATAAAAATTAATGGGACTATGGTTTAATAGTGACGAGTTGGCAATATTCCCCCTTCCTGAGGGGGTAAGATATACTGGACCCAGGTCCCCCAAGAAGGTCATAACATAAGTCATACAATATTTTAATTTTCCATTTCTTTCCATGTGTACTAACTATTTGATGATATTCCAACTAACGGTTTTGTTTTGTTCTTGTGCAAAGGATATTAAAAAGAGGTGTCCAAAGGAAGTGGACATTAACATTGGCGATCTTAAATACCTGTGAGCAATCCATCAATGACCAGGAGAAGAACATATCTAAGAAGCCTCTATTCCGTTGGAATACAAGAGCTCAATCACTTCATTTGTTGTTGGACTAATAGTTTTTCCGCCTTAGTCCCCCCATAAACTCGAATAAGGAACTACTTTCTACCTCATCTATTATTGAGTCAAATGGGGTAGAGAGAGAGTTTGCATAAGGAGGAACCCCATCTTCCTTCAAATTTCTTAATATCACAACTATCCCAACTTCTTCCTCATCTCCAAAAATGGCGAATAGAATAATCCCTAACCTGTTAGTTGGTTCTCCCCTTTATGCTAAGAAGAATATGACCAGTGACAAGAGGCCTTAGGTCCTCAATGTGGATGAAATAAGGAATGTTGAACCTCAGTTCAAGAGGTTGAATATGTGTATACCCAGTCAACAGGAACTGGACCAAAAAATTCCTACCAACCAAGGTGATGCTGAGTCTACCTTTGTGGTAGTGAACCCTGAATTGGCTAAGGGGTTGATTGGGAATGGAGTCCATCCAGCAAGTAGGTTGGTAGCTACCCCGATGTCCAAAGTCTGTTTGATAGAAAAGGATAATCATAATCTAGCGTTTGTAAGTATTTTAATCATTCTCTTTATTTCAATAGTTTCTATGGAACACCTTATATACTGATGTTTATCTCTTTCCCTTTGCAGTTCTTGGTCGATTATGGCTAACTTTTGATTAAGGATGACTAATTAAAGTCATCCTCTCCTGATGTAGAATAAGCTTTTAAGGTCTTGAAAAATTTATTTAAAGAGTCTGTGGAGTCCCTGAAGAGGGAAATAGAGAAAGACATGGCATGATAAGTTGAAGGTGGCTGAAGATAGGGAAACTCAGATAGAGAACAAAATAAAGGCTACCGATAACAAAATGAAGGTTTTCGAGGAGAATGTGAAGGAAGCTGAGAACAAGGCAAAGTCTGCCGAGGAGAAAACCACCAACTTGACCACAGAATTGGATGCTGATAGGAAGAAGTTCTTAGATTTAATAGCAAAGAGTAAGAAATATAAGGAGGAGGTCTATAAAAAAAGGTTGGGATAAAGTGTTTGTTGCTACCTCCATCCAGATTGAGTATGCTAAGAAATTTTCTTATAAGGATGGTTGGTCAAAAGATTTGAAGGTGGGCAGAACATAGGCACACTCAAAACTATTCCAAAGGCATGATCTAGGAAATCCTCCTAACTTTGATGAGAAGATTAATGATTAGGAGGTACCTTGGTAGTACTTTGTGGTTCCAACTGTTGTAGCCGACCAATCTCCTCCTGAATCAGCTGCCAAAGACAAGAAGGAGGTGTAACTCCTTCAACTTGTTTTTCCTTATTTTTTATTTGACTATTTATCATTCATTTTTTTTCTTCATTTATAATGGAAACACAGGGTTTATTAATGAAATGAAGAAGTTTAATCCCTATAATGTTCTTCACTTGTTTGATTACCGTAGGTTGTTTTACTTGGTTGGACTTGTGTTATTATACTTGTGATTTTCCAATTTGATGTCAGGAAGAGTATAATCATTTTCAGTGAATCCGACCTGTTGAAATGTTACACTGGTCTACTTGAAGATGGCAATGTGAGTTTAACTCAAACATAATTAGAAGGGTTGCTCGGTGAAGATTCCTTATATAAAGTGAATGATGCTTATGTAAAATTTAATAGTCTTTTTGATAAGGCAGTGGTGAACATAATTATATACTATAAGATGATCGAGAAATTGAAAGATGATCATAATCTTTCTCGAGCTACGCTTCACTATAATTATAAAGCTAAATATGAGGCACTAAGTGCATGTTGGGGCTTTGATAAGAAGCTGTAGGAGATTACATCCGCCATTAGGAAAAAGGAATTCGTGTTGAACAAGGAAATGGAAAGTTCTCGGGAGGTTTCTAGACTTCTTGAGAAGGAGAATAATACTTTAAGGAATGACCTGGAGAGCCTGAAGAAGTCGGTTGAGGTTGTGCCGAGCGAAGGTGCCTCTTTCCTAGAGCTGGAGAATGCCAGACTATTAGAGGAATTGGAAAACTTAAAGAAGAATAAAACCAAGTATGGTTAACCCTCTAGATATGTAGTTATTGCTCTGTAAATTGTGGATGAAGAGATAACTAAGAAGACCATGGCCGACCAAGAAACATTGTTATAAGAAAAAGATAAGTCCATCGAAAAGCTCCAAGACAGAGTGGACCAACTAACTTTTCACTTCCACAAATAACTCAAAGCTATATGGATGGATGTATATGATGGATCCTTAACTCACATGGACGATCATCTGGAGCAAGCTCGTCGGGAAAGATATAAATTGTGTTGATTTAACATAATGGGACTGCTGAAGATAGAAGACAAAAGTGACTTATGGTATTGGCATGATCTTGTCATGATGATGAATGGATTTTGGCCGATACTATTCTTGAGAGCTTAGCAAGAAAATACTTAGGGGATTATGGCCTTCAAGTTGAAGATTGCAACACCCCGTGTGTGCGAGGATATATGAATTTAAATTTTTGGGGTAAAATAAATTTATTTTATGAGGAGTCTCGATTGAAAATTTAGAGTGCACAGTTGATCTGGGATGGGTCGAGAAAGTTAAAACGACTGTCACGGGGTTGAATTTCGATTCTGGAGTATTTTTGATCTAGTGTAACCCGAATATGGGTAAACGAGTCATTTTAAGTGTGTATTATCATTTAAAGTTGGACGTTGTTGGAGATAAGGGTTATTTAGGCTTGGAAGAGTTAGGCTAATCTCATTGTGAAAAAACCATAGAGAGAGAGAGAGAGAGAAAGCAAAGCAAGAAGAGAAAGAGAAGAAAAGAGGAGAAAACTTGTAGCTTTGGAGATTTTTGGCTCAAATACGTGGATTAAAGGAAGATTCAACCTCTACAACTTTGAGGCAAGTGGTTAAACTTGCTAAATAATTGTGTGTGCGAGTTATCTCATAATTTTGTTGGTGATTTAGTTAATTTTGAGTTTGAATGGCTAAACCCTAGAAATTGTTGTTAAGTTCTTGAATTGGAAGATATGTATACATTTATGTGTGGGTTGGTTGATGAAAATTGTGGGGATAATATATGGGGTGGATTTTGATGTTAGGATATTGTTGGAGGGTAATAGAATTTGGGTTTTAGAGATGTAGAGTAAATCTTGTAGGTGTAGAAGTAAGGTTTTGAGTATAAATCTCGTAGGATTAAAGCTGCACAGCACTAGACCGGTCTGGGTAGAAGACCATCAGATTAATTCGTTTGAGCAATTCAGACCGGTTCATTTTCAAAGGATATTGAATCGGTCCGATCATCAAAAGTTCACTATTATTTTTAAGGAAACGAACCGATTCATTTTTTGGGACCCTCGGTTCGGTCCGGTCACTACAGTTTGTAAATTCTTGTGTTGCTCTTTTCTAATTGGGTTTAGGGCTTGGAAGCCCTCTAATAGGATACGTAATATATGTTTTTGTGATAAACGTTGGGTATATGGCATGCCACGATGGTGGAATTACATCAAGGCTATTATAGAGGTATATTTAGGACTTTAATATACCTAATCCTTTCGTAAATTGTCTGAGTAGTAGGAATTTACTTAACGTCGAATATGGACTGGGTGAGAAAGGGATATCGTGCGTCCTTAGTGTTGATTAAATTAGTTGACTATTCATATCATTGGTGTGATGTATTAGTAAGTTTCAAGTGAGGGATTAAATAATAAAATGAATTAGGAAGGTATACAAGAGTGTATCGGTTAGTATAATGAGAGTTATATACATATAGCCGGATTCATTACTTTTTACATGCGAACGTTAGATAGTGTGTGTGTATATATATATATATATATATATATATGGCATGAATGTATAATAGGTTGTGCGATGGTTTGTATATATATGATGTGCATGTGTATATATATTTAGTGTGTATGATATATTATGTGATGCATACCCCTCTAGTGCTATCATGGTAAGTTGCGTGATGTGGGTGAATCCCCCTGTCTTGAGGAGCAGGGACAGTATAGTGCTCAGGTCATAGCGTCCAATATTTTACTGTGCGTGAGGTAGGTTTAAGACGTCTTGGGTATGATTCATCTTGCCTTAGGTGAGGAATTATGACCGCTTCTCGTACGTTTGTTATTTGTTTTATACCAAGTCCGTATGAGAGTTCGACCGCTGGTAACCAAGGATGATATGTGAGAAATTTCCTGGAAGATGATAGCATTGTAGAAACAGTTAGTATACATATATTATGTGTGTTATGTATGTGTAATTGCTAGAGAATGATAAATCATGTATAATACGTACGGGTAATATTATACAAGCCTCATAAATAGTGTGTGATAACTTAATACTATAACTAGAGAAAGTTATAAAGATATCTATTATGTTTTGTCTTTTGTAGAATGAGAGTGGATGAGTATACTCTCATGCCGATAGACGAGAAGTAAGGGGTGAGTACTATGGACAGAGGGCCTAACGGATTTCGACGATCGACAATATTAGATGTTAGTATATCGGGGGGGGGGGGGTTCCTTATTTGTATTTTTCTTTGTGAGACGTCCCACGCACTAAACTTAGAATAATGTTGGGCATGGGGAGATGTTTGGTCCTTAGTTCCGGGGTTTATGTGAAATTTTGGGTGAATATATTTAGCATTAATGATGACGTGTGATATCTTATGCTAATGACTTGTGAAGGTTAAAAAATTAGAAATCGATAAATATAATTGAGATATATTGATGCACAAGTTTGGGCGTAAACTTAGGAGATGATAGAAGAAGTAGATATATGGTTATGTTTTAGAGATATTGAGTTACGCGATGAGGATTATTCATAGATTTAAGATGAATTATCCCTAGAATGTATCAGATAACTTAATTGAGGATCATATTCTCACGTTTAGGTGCACGCTATAGTTGAGGGGTGAGATGAAGTCCCAAGAGAGTACAACACCACTTTAATTATGAAATTTGTGCATTCATAAATATTATGCATTTTAATTCACTTGCTAAATTATTTTCAAACCTCGGGCTCTGACCCGTTTATATCTTTTCTCTTGCTATACATATTGTAATATTATAGGTGTCCCTCCGCAAGGACGCCAATGATGCGTATTCGGTCTAGAGTCCTTGGAGTTGTAGCAAATGCGGGATGTTACAGGATTTTGTTCTAGACACTTCCTATTCTTGTAAATCTAGTTAAGGATCCATTTTGTATATCGAGTGTATACCCAAGGGTTGTATATATATGTATCTCTTATATGTTTTTATCACGAGATGTTGTATTGTCTGTGACCCGACACCATATTCGGGTATATCTTTTGTTGTACCCGTGTATATATTATCATGTTTTATAGTCATATTAAATGTTGGTTTGTAGTTTCTTGTATGTTTTGGAATTTTGGCATCCGTTATTTTATTAGTGGGTGGTTAGTTATGTTTTAATTAGATTCAGTTGATGCTGAGAATGATCCACTTGAGATTCCGGTTTTATCTTAGTATAGGGTTAGCCACCCGTTATTATTGTAAGCGGGGTGTCACAAAGATGAATACATTCTCCCCCATCATATGTTCTACCAACCAATCTAGAACAGGCATAATAAGCAAAGATATTTTAAAACTACAACTTTACCCAACACTCTTGACGATCCTCCTGATGGGATGAGTAAAGATGAAAGAAAATGCCCAGTAAAATAAACTTTTTTTTCTTGCATTTTCTTCAATTGTAAGAATTATTGAAGGAATAAAAAGATTATTTTGTAGCATACATGTTTATCTATGTATTTTAGTCTTTGATTTATAATTAAGCTTTATAATTAGTCTATTTACTATACAACCCACTAACCTACTTAACTACTTTGATCAAGTTATTAACATAAGTTATATGGGCTTAGGTTTTACTAATGCACTCAGGTTAAATGTTTTAGAACTAAGTGTTTGCATTAGTTACCAGTGACGACCAAGTGTTGGGAATGTAGGTCTTTCCTGAATTTAACTTAGTTGGGTAAAACTCCTTGTTTTTTACATTAAGTCATACATGAAGTCTTAGGGACTTCTTATTCGGGACCTATCAAAGACGAGGTCATATATGAAGCCTAAAAGAAATTTTCTAAATTTTTTGAAGTTAGAAATGTTTGAATTTCGAAGTTGGAAAAGTTTTCTAGTTTGTGGCGGATGTATATCATCACCATATCCCAAAAAAAACATAAAAATGAAGCATAATTGGTAGGATATCACAACTTTATTGATTTGGATGGAACAATTTCATCATATCAAAATTATTGATAATACTTTCTAAGGTGACGTTCCATGGATTCTTAAATTCTTCCCCTTCAAGTGTTTCCAGGCGATAGGTGCCTGGTCGGATGACTGTCGAGATACGGTAAGGACCATGCTAGTTTGGTTTTAACTTATTTCCCTTTTGGATTACATTCTTAAGGATATAGTCTCCTTTTATTAGGTTGGTCAGATTAAGCCTCCTATTGTAGAATCTATTAGTTCTTTGTTGATAAGCATCCATTCGAAGTGCAACATCCTCTCTGACTTCTTCAATCATGTCTAGATCCAATCTCCTCATGAGGTCACTTTTAGGAGAATCAAAGTTCAAGACCCCGTGAGTCGGCAGACCTACCTCGGCTAGTACCATAACTTATATTCCAAAAGCAAGCATGTAAGGAATCTCACCAGTTGCTGTCCTCGGCATTATTCTATATGCCCAACGAAAACTGTGTAGTTCATTTATCCAGTTTCCCTTTACCTTGTCCAACCTCTTTTTCAACCCATCCAGTATGTTTTTATTGGTAACCTCTAATTGTCCATTTCACTATGGGTATCTAGGGGCAGAGTAAAGTTTTTAGATCTTAGATTGAATACAATACTCGTTAAACTCATCATTGTCAAACTGAGTGCCATGGTTAGTGATGAAGGAATATGGCATTCCATACCTGCATATAATGTGTTTCCATATCAACTAGAAAACCCTTTCATAAGGCATCTCAACCAGCGACTCAGTTTCCACCCATTTGGTGAAGTAATCCACGAAAACCACTAGCTATTTGAATCGTCCCTTGGTCCTCAATAATGTTCTGACCAAATCAATTCCCCAAATAGCAAAAGGAAAAGGGAAAGAAATTAAAGTTAAGAAACCTTCCAGTCTTCTATGAATCGTGGGAAACTTCTAACATATATCACACTTATTTGTAAAGGAAATGCAATCCACTCTCATAGTCGGCTAGTAGCACCCTTGCATAGTTATCTTGCATATTAATGATCGACTAAGTGAATGATCCCCACATAAACCTTCATCTACTTTAATGATCAATTTTGGTACCTCGACTAGGTGAACACAGTAAAGCAATGAAACAGTGTATCCACTCTTGTACAAGAGTCCTCGATCCAACACATAACTAGCTGCATTTAATCTTAACTTCTAAGTTTCTTTTGAATCAGCAGGTAGTATACCTTTGTGAATGTGATCTCTGATAGAATCCATCTATGAAGGTACTAAATCCATCGTAATAAGGTTGACCATACCTTCAACATGTATGCTCATATGTGTAAGAATTTCTACAGGGATGGTTCTCCTGAGTTCTGCCTTAGTCACCGAGGCCAACCAAGTAAGTGCATCTTCTCGAGCATTTTCTATTCTTGAAATTATAAATATTTTGATTGTAGAAAAAATTGGAGATGACTTCCATGGTTTTGGATAAATACCTAATCATAAGATCCCCATTTATTTTGTATATTTGAAGCACTTAGTTGACAATGAGCTAGGAATCATGATGTGCCACAACTTGCTCAGCTCCTAATGACAAGGCCAACTCCAAACTTGTGATCAATGCTTCATACTCTGCTTCATTATTCGAGGCTTGGAACTAAAAATTAAGTGCATACTCCATATCAATTTCATCAGAAATATTAAGAATTAGACCTGCTCCACTTTTAATAGCATATGATGATCCGTCTACATATAACTTCCACACTAGAATGTCATTATTGAATCTTTCCTCCGACAGTACTCCTTATTGGAATATTTTCTTTCCCTGATCACTATACCTTTGAACCATCTCTAGGCAGTTGACATTTTAGGTTGGCCGACGAATCTTTTAATTTGATTTAAAGTGGAGTTTTCTTCTAAAGAAGTGTACTCAGCAGGCAAACTTGAAGTAATGATCACCTCTCATTACGTGAATTCTGCAATAAAGTCAGTTATGGCATGCCCTTTTAGTCTTGTCCTTGGTTCATAAAGGATTTCATATTCTCCCAACTCAATTGGCCAGGAAATCAATCCCCCTTATTTCTCTGGCTTGTGTAGTGCTTAGCGCAGGGGTAAATCTATGCAAACAATAATGGCTTGTTCTTAAAAATAGGGTTTCATCCTCCTTAAAGCTTAAATAAGTTCAAGTAATTGAAAATAGGGTTTCAACTCCTTTTAATGTTTTTCTTGTATAATACACTGGCTTTTGGATTCCATCTTCCAACGTGGTTAACGTCGAGCTAATAGTTGATTTTTAAATAACCAAATAGAGATATAACTGTTCTCCCAAAACGTGTCAAGAGAGAAGTAGAGGGGACCCTAGGTACTTCTTCAACTCTTGAAAGGCATTTTATCACTCTTCATTCCATTCTAAGGTTTTTCTGATTAGTTTGAAGAATGGTAGGCACTTATCAGTAGTTTTGGACATAAATTGGTTAAGGGCAACCACTCTATCAGTCAATTTCTGCACATCTTTCTTACATGTGGGAGATTGCCTCTCCATTAGTGCTTTTATTTTATCTAGGTTAGCTTCGATTCCCATTTGATTCAAAATAAACCCAAGAACCATACTTTTCTTTACGCCGAACATGCGTTTGGTCGAACTTAACTTCATTTGATGTTTCTCCAACTGATCAAATGTTTGACTCGAGTCTTTGATGTGGTTAGCAACTACCTTTCTCTTGGTAATAATGTCATCCACATATACTTCCATGTTCTTCCCAATTTTTCTTTAAAGACCTTATTAATAAGCCTTCAGTATGTTGCTTCAGCATTTTTAAGCCCCAAAGGCATCATTGTAGCAGTGTGTTCCTCGGTTGGTGATGAGATACGTTCTTTCTTTATCCCCAGGTTCTATTTCAATCTGGTTGTAACCAGAATAGGTGTCCATGAAGCTCAATAATTTATAACCTGTTGTTGTATCTACCAATTGATAAATCCCAGGTATAGAAAAATGATCTTCTGGGCAAGCTTTATTGAGGTTGGTAAAATCCACATACATTCATATGTCATTCTTCTATTTTACCATCACTACATTGGCCAACCAGATGGGATACTTGACAGCTTCAATGAAATGGGCTTTTTGTAATTTGTCAACTTCTCCTTGGATAACTATATTCTTCTTGTGACTGAATACCTTGCACTTCTGCTTGATCGATTTAGCTTATTTATTGATGTTGAGCTCGTGACATAAGAAATTAGGGTCAACTCCTTGCATATCCTCATGACTCCATTCAAACACATTATTTCGTTCTATAAGAAATGCAATGAATTCCTGTTTGGGGGAAGGTGTTAGGTTTAAGCCAATCTGGGTGGTTCTTTCCTGATTTTCCTTATCTATCATAATGGTTTCTGTAGCCTCCACAACCTGCACTTTGACTAAATTAACTTCTTCGTGCGGGTCTAGAGTGTCAATTTGGTAGGTGGTGGTGCTCTTCTAAACATCTTGCTGGTCAGCAAAAGTATAGTAGCACTCTTTGGCTCCTTCTGATTGCCCTTTACTATGCCGACCCCATAGTGAGTGGGGTAACTTCATATACTGATGAACTGTGGATGCCACTACTTCGAACTTCTTTAATCCGACTCTGTTAGGGATCATATTATAATTTGATGAAGCATTCTTATCTAGGAGGAAGAAGCGAATATTTTTCATTCCGCCTATTGGCCAAGTGCCAATCAATAATTCTAGCTTAAAAGTCCCCAAATGATACACCTTCTCTCCAAAAAATTCGATTAAAGTCCGTTGGCAAGGTTTTTGTTTGCTATCCCTCAGTCCTAGGCTATAAAAGCAATCGTAGAGCATGACATCAGCCGAGCTACCATTATCTACAAGAATTCTTGCTACCCTGTCATGATGCACCTGATATGTAATTACCAGAGGGTTGTCACGAGGGTATAGAACTCCATATACATCATTTTAAAAAAATTCCAGTTACTAGATTATCCTTGTTCACCTTTCTAGGCCGACCATCTACTTCGTCTATTAAATTAAATTGCCTAATGTAAGATCAAGCTTTGTCCTCATTTAAATAAGCTTTTCTCTTAGCTCTTTCGTCTCCGCCTTTAACAACCCCTCCTGCAATTAAATGACTACCAAAATATATCATGCCTATATTAAGTTCAGGCTCCAGGGGTTTCTTTGGAAAGTCGGGGTCATTTCCAGAATTATCAACTTGACCTCTCTTCCCATCGTCTTTGTTTTTATAGAGGGATTCTGACCATCTTTTGGTGTCCCGACCTTTAGTTCGGTCAACAAATTTGGTCAATTTTCCTTGATGGATAAGAGATTCAATCTCATTCTTCAAGGTAATACAACTATCAGTGGTATGTCCATGATCTTTATGAAAGTCATAATACTTGGACTTATCTCTTTGATTGGGTGGTGATTTCAGTTTCATGGGCCATTTCAAGTCTTTACGTCCCCTAAATCTAGCCAGAATGTGGTGCACACCTGTAGTTAGAGGAGTGTATTCCTCATAGTTATTAGGTTTCTCGAATTTCTTATCTTTCTGCACCTTCTTCTCAGAATTGTTCTGGCCCTCAGATTTTGTCCCGAGAGTTTTCTTAACAACTATAGTTTTTTCAGAATTTATGATTTTCTCAAGTTTGACCATCAATTCAGTCATGGTTTTCGGAGGTTCATTTACCAACGCATAATATAACTTTTCAGGGAGAAATTTACTCATTAAAGTTGTGATGGACATTTTTTCTTCGTAGTCAACAACTTATAGTTTCTCATTATTGAAACAAGTGATATATTCCCTTGTAGTTTATCAAGGTTGCTAGTGGACACCGAGTAAGTGGGATACTCTCTTGACTGGCTTGGCCCTAAAGCATAAATTACTAATGAATAGTTCGATGAGCTAATGAAAATTGGCAATCTTTCCTCAGGGTAAATTATTGTACCATATTTGAGTTAGACTAGTGATAGTACTTGAAAAGGCTTTGTATCTCATCTCATTGGGAGAAAATAGATATCAACAGTATCTTGGTATTTCTCGACATGTAGGATATGATCAGTTTTACCATCATATTTGGAAATGACCACAGATAGTTTTAATTTAGAAGGTCTGAGGTAATCCACAATAGCCTGGATGAATGGAGATCCTTTCACAAAACTCCTCTGCAAAGGATTCTTAGTTTTGGCCATTTCCCCCAGACAATATTCCAATCTCTGTATGGATCCCTTCCATGAGTGTTCCTCTAGTTTGGACTTGGCCGAGGTAGCTTTGGTGGCTTTACTACGAACCTGTGCTGAGCTCTCTTCCTGAGAAGTATGTTTGGCATGCACAAATCCTTTGATGCTGCCCTTGGACCTAACTGACCATTCCTTATGCTAACGGGATCGAACTCGATCTTTTTGATAACCTCTAGTTACTCGGGGACCTAGGCGATGAAAAGAAAACGCCCTGCATAAACGTTCTAAAACGCTCGACCACTCAGAAGTGAAGGACCGATCATCACAATAATTAGTAGATTGGATTGACGATGTTACCCCCAAGCGGTAGGATCTGTCATGAGAAGACCTGAAGTAGCTACTTCTTTCATTTTTGGTGGGATGAGGTGGCATATCCCTCTAGAATGGTGAAGTGGTGGACATGTCCTGCAATGTTCGAGCTAACTGCCCGACTCACTCTTGTATGGATTTCTACCCTTTGTCTAGATTGGGTAAAATTCCTTGAAGATCCACTACGCTAGGAGGAACAGGTTATTCTAGAGCGTTCCCTGCATCCGCAAGGCTACTCTCAAGTTTGTTCGCCATCCCTTAGAATAGTTTCTAGGGGAAGAAGTGTATAGGATTGTTAGAGAACGATCACTAGCAGTCATTCCTATAGACGACAGCAACTTGTTGGTGTTAAAAAATGGTAGAGACCTTATCTTAGCTAATAATTCCTAATTTTGTAATCACAGATAAAATATAAATGAAAATAGTAAGGAAAAGCAAAGATTTTTAAAGTGTTACAGCTTAGGAAAAATCTATGTCCACTGTTATGGTATTACTATTGAAGGTGGTTACATAGAATTTGGATATTTTAGCGTGGGTGTGCTAGACTTATCAAGGGAAATGAGATATTTATAATGATCCAGAAATCATGGGGTGGAATGCCTTTACATATCCATACATTCACACCACTACATAATGAATGAGACTATTGATCTTCTAAGGCACGTGTGGCGTGTCTCTTGATAATTCCTATGTGAATGATTTTACTTCTTCTTGATGGTTCATCTTTTTAAGATGATCAGCCATTATGCCAGCCAAGTTGATTTGGATCCGACCAAGTATAGATAAAGCGTTGAGGTGCATATCCATGAGGACAAGTGTCACAACACAATAGGTCCACATGACCTGAATAATTTACCCCACAATAATAATTATATTCGACTTCATTTGATACGATTCTTAGTGATGGGTAGTGTGAATACCCACTTGGATTGATGAGTTGTCACGATTCTTTATTGGGAATCATAATGGGAGGAGTTATGCACTAGTGGTCGTTGTTTATGTGCTTATATTCTGGAACCCCTTTAATGGGATATGTCTTGGGACTTAAGATATTACTTCGAGAATGGTTAAACTATATTAAATGGTTATAATGGAGTACTTAATTTAGTAAATGCTCTCATCGATATAGAGTGTAGGATATTGGATTACTGTTATGTTAGGGATATAAGATTAGACTCTCTAATATGCAAGTGATTGTATTAGTTATAGCATTTCTCAAGATATTTAGCTAGGGAAACGCTTTAGGCGAAATAATTTAGGTTAGTAATTAAGGTCCCGTGACCATTAGCTCTCGACAACTAATTAATGTCTACAAGAGTGTACCTGTGCGTTCCTTGGTTTGATTTCTATATCGCACTAATTGAGTCTAGTGTTGGTTAGGAGATAGGTGACGATGTGGCGTTCAATTCTACTATGGATCTTAATAGTGGTTGAGCAAATAAGTTGTCTAGAGATATATAGAGGTTTGATATTTCATATTCGTATATGAGTTAGACTATGGTAGTACAAGTAGCCTGTGTAGGAATAGGGATAGCTTACGGTCAAATGGTAACTCGTCCTTAATGCGTAACTTTCGGTCACATGTTTTCATTGGATAGAGACTTCATAATTTAAATATGTGCTACTTTCTACTTTCTATTAAGGATCACTTGAGATTATCTAGAATTGGAGATTTACATTTATATCTTGAGGATCACATAGTTTTTAATATGCTTTATTCTTATCACTCTCTTCCGTTAACTAATAAATTAAGGTTCTATTGTGGAGACCTGAGAATTTTCTTAGTGTTGTTTAGTCCTAATTAGCAATGATCGTAGCTTAGGAGTTGTGTAGTGTACTATTCTTTTATTTTAGCTATGTATTGGTAGATGTTGTATTTATTTATTTAGGTTGTACTTAAAGAAATTGTAATTTTTTTGAGTCATTAGTCATTCTTATCCCATCTTATTTTACGTACATTTGGATATTCAAGTTTTTAATTATGGGCATATTCGCATGGATTAAGATTAATCATTATCAGTTGCAACTCTTTTATTATTCCACATTCTTAGAATGTTACTAATTGTTTTAGTCTCATAAATTTGCTATTTCTTATTGATCACCCTGAATATAAAAATTTTTGTGTATCACAATTTTTTTTTTGGATTTTGTTGAATCCGTAATAAGTAAAAAATTCAATTTTATTTCTAAATGAAGCGCAATATATAGATTGACCCACTTTAGGTGGTTGCGAGCGATATGGAGTGAATTCTTGCATGGTACTAATTTGGGTATGTTTAACATTTCCTTATCAAAAGCCTCATTCGTTATTTTTCATGTCAATTTTATGCACTTATTACGCTGGTATTAATGCATTTTTATGTAAGTTTCACAAAAACCTTCGTATATAAGTTTCCCCCAATTTTTGGGTCTCTATGAATTTAAATATTCAGGTGATGGAGGAGAGGAAAATATGTCTCTAGCGTCCTAAGCTTTAATTTTTATGTTGAACTTATACCCAGTAAAATTTTAGCAACATAATAAATTCTAAGACAAATATTAAAATGACACAGTTCCATGTTGCTGCATACACCAGTTATAATGTCAAGTACATTATCGACAACATTTTTTTTGGTCGGCAAAACTATATGATCAAAGCATGGATCGTTTTTTTTTTTTTTTTGGGGGGGGGGGGGGGGGGGGACAAGCAGAAGAAGCTTTGGATAGTTTATTTGTTACTTTGACAACTTCTCACCCAAACAATTGTTTCTTTGATATATACTGCAGAAGTAGCTACAACACTGACCAACTTGGTTAATTTGCAAAGGTAACCAACTTAACAACCAAAAGTTAGCAACAAATGTCAAGGTACCTGTACAAGCCATCCATTCAGAGACAAAATTGAGTAGAGTTTGAATATACACGTACAAACACTACACCAAAATGCTCATTTAGTAACACACTATTTTTAGTATTACTAACAATACTTTACCATTGCTATTTCTTACAATATAATACGGTTAGTAATCTTAAATAAGTGTTACTAATATTAGTTGAATATTTTAAAAGTAATTGTTTTTCTGAAAAAGCAAGTTAATAGTTTTCTCTAAGGACGACTCTCTCCAAAACTTCCCCAAACCCAAAGCTCTTCAAACCGCGAAGCAAAATCGCGACCTAGGGTTCCAAAATTTCGCACCTTCAAATATTTGAAGCTTCAAATCTTCATACCTTTAAAGCTTCATACCTTCATATCGTGACCCAAATCGCGACCTAGGGTTCTTTGAAGCTCACCAAATCGCTGACATCCTTGTGATTTGGGAGAACTAGGTACGTTTCTCTCTCTCTCTCTCTCTCTCTCTCTCTCTCTCTCTATATATATATATATATATATATATATATATATATATATATATATATATATATATATCATGGTATTTTTTCTGGTGGTTATGTGTTATGGTTGTGTTGGTGATTAAGATTAGGACAAGATACTCTTTGAACTTTCAATTAGACATTTGTTACTTTGTTGTTTTCATTAGCAGTGCCTATGCGCCAATATATGACATATATTATTTTTGGCAAGAAAGTAACAAATGTATTTTTGTTATTGTTGTTGGGTACATACTTTTTGTATTTTTCGGTTCAAGTTTTTGATTATTTTGTATTAAATCTAAAGCTTAGAATGTTTTTTATATACTGATTTATAACATTACTAGACTTGGTATTTAATACCCTGTTATACTATTAAAACACATAATTGTATACACTGATCTATACACTGATTTATACTATTAAAACACATAATTTTATATAACTAAGGAAATTGCACCCCTCCCCTGAACTTTAAGGTTTGTTCTAACAAAATTACATGTTGTAACTGTGCTTTTTCTTATGTGTATCAATAATTCTATTTTTTTTTTATATAATCATATAACTTGTGTGTAAACCATATTTTTTTGGTAGTGCAGAATATCACAAACATTGAACAAAGAGTGGATGAATGAGAGGAATAGAATAAGTGAGGTGTACACAAATGGAGTTGGGTCTTTTATTAATTTTGCAATTGCAAACAATGGCCATCAATTCTCGACCTTTCCTTGTCCATGTGTTAAGTGACGAAATAAGAAGCGTTTTACTGCGGTAGATATCAAGGGTCATTTGATAATGCACGGTATAGACAGGACATATACTAAGTGGGTTTTACATGGTGAAACACTATCATCGAACCTAACATGTCCCGTAGTAGATACTATTGATTGTGAAGGACATGATGAAGCTGATAACAGTGAGAATGAAAGGTTGCGAAACTTAGTTGACGCATGTTACGGAGTGCACGAACAACATTGTGTAGAACCTGATCAGGAAGGATTCTCTGAAAAATCGTATGTCGACAATGAGAAGTATGATCAATATAATAAATTAGCGATGGAGATATTGTACCCTTTATGTGAGGGTTCTGAGACTACTCTCTCTGCAATTATTGAATTGCATAATTTGAAAAAGAAGTTTGGTTGGTCGGGAAATAGTGTGACCACTCTCTTGTCGATTTTAAAGAGGTGGCTTCCAAAAGGAAACACATTACCACAAAAATATCCGCACATGAAGAGAATGATGAAAGACCTAGGTATGAAAGAAAATTACATTCATGCTTGCGTTAACAACTGTATTTTATATTGGAAAGAGAATGAAGATTTGGAGGAATGTCCTCAGTGTGGATAACCGAGATATTCAGTGACCTCAAAGAAAGGGAAGAGGATATGCAAAGAACCGATGAAAGTGTTGAGACATTTCCCTTTAATTCCAAGGCTAGTGAGATTTTACACTATACCTTGGATAACGCATGAAATGACATGGCACCATCGGGCAATAAGTTCATGGGATTATTAGCGACATCCTTGTGATTCATCCCAATGGAGAATGCTAAAAAGTAGATAAGGGATAAATGTTTGGCTTGCAATAGCAACAGATGGGTTTAATCCCCATGGTATTCAGTCTAGTAGTTATAGTTCCTGGCCTGTCATGACCGCGCCTTATAATGTGGGGCCTTCTATATGCTTGAAGCGTGAGTTCCAAATTTTATCTCTACTAATTCCTGGGCCAAAGGCTCCGGGTCAAGACATTGATGTTTTTCTTCAACCATTAGTAGATGAGTTGAAACAACTATGGGAAGGAGTTCCAGCTATTGGCATGCGCAAAATGCAACCTTTTACGTTGAGAGCTATGTTGATGTGGGGGATTCATGATTTTCCCACATATGGAAACTTATCTGGGTGTGTAACACATGGTTACAAAGCATGTCCTATTTGTGGCGATGACACTCCATCCATTTAGCTAGAACATAGCATGAAGATAGTTTACACAAACTATCGTATGTTTCTTAAAAGCGATCATCCTTTTAGGAGTGGTAGAGGTTTGGGACTTAGGACACAAGAAGTTGGATGTCCCTCGATTCGACTAAAAGGAGATGGACTTGTGGAGACGTTAAGAAATATAAAGTAAGTACCTCGAAAAGTCTCAAAAGTTCCCGCTAAGAAGAGAAAGTCTAATAATGTTAATGGGAGTGCTAATATTGAAGTTAAAGAAGCTTGGTATAAAAATCTATTTTCTTTGATTTGGAATATTGGCCATATCATCAAGTTAGACATGTCCTTGATGTGATGCACATCGAAAAGAATGTTGCAAAGCATTTGATAAACACAATTCTTGATGATAATAAAACAAAGGATACTGAAAAGGGTCGATTGGATATGAAGGGTATGGGCATACACAGCGATTAATGGCTTCAAGTTGATGGACGCACCGAAAAAATGATAAAACCAACAGAACCTGCGCTTATGCATTCAGTTATCATGGATGTTCTTGGTGAAATATCTGGAAGATTGAAAGAGATTAACCTTGTTGACGAGGTAGTTTTTCTAAATCCGTGTTTTCATTTTTCTTCAAGTTCCTAAAACATAGTTAAGAACTGAGTTACGGAAACCCAATTTTCAGGGATGTAATAGACCTAGTAGGGGATCATCTAGATCTTTTCAGGAGAAACCAAACTGCTATTGGTGTGGATGTGATGGGAACGCTGTCCCTTGAAGAAAGGGATGAAATATTGAAGCACCACCTCATGGCTTCCAAGGAGCTTCACCCTGCACTGATATCTTCTGAGTGTGAGTACAAGGTGTGGGTGGAGTGTTTTAATGCACATTACTTTTCTTTTTTGATTTTATTTGTTGCATGCGATCTCATTCTTTTTTGTCATCTCCCCAGCTTCTTCAGCATCTTATGGGTGGAGTTTTAGCTATAGTGCTTAGAACACGGGAAACCCCGTTGGTCAGATGCATTGTCAGAGAGCTTTTAACTTGTTTGGTAATGCTACCTGTTATGAATTTCGCAAGCCCAAGGTGAGTTCTTCAAAACCTTCTTCATTTTTTTTCATCGAAATTTCTATTTAGGTCTTACATCTGCAAGATTTGTCAGACTATCGAAAGTTTTCCGATGTAAAACCATTGATGCTGAAAAGGACGAGTCTATCGGATTTCTCTTGGATTTCTTAATGTCTGGTTGAAAACTTAAAATTAATTAGAGCAGAGGACTATTTTAGTTAGGACTTGTAATTATTTTGAATGAACAATGCTTCTATTTTCAGCTATATAAATGAGTTGATTGAATATATCATCCATACTACCAAAGACGAGGGGGTTAAAGAGCCACGTGATGATCACTCGAGTAATGTAGAGCCTCATAACCATGATCATGCTGTTTCTGCAGACCTACAAAATGGTGAAGCTGCTTTGGGGAAAAATATGGATTTTGATGACCAAGGGGCTGATAAGACATTGACTAGATTTAATAATCAAAGAGATCTACCCTTGGATACTTCAGAAAAGCATTTATTCAAATCAATTCCTGATGCGTCCATGCAGCCATACCAAGCTGACTGGGCCTGAGTCCTTGAGGCCGTAACTCAGAAAAGAACAGAAGTTTTAATGCCTGAAAATCTTGAGAACATGTGGACCAAAGGAAGAAATTATAAAAAAAAAGTTCTGAAGAATGCCACTGCCAAGCCTAGACGAGACTTGAGGAAGAAAATATCAACCTAGAAGCCTGAACCTTCTACCAGAACAGAAAATAAAGCTCCTGTGCATAAACCACTAAATCCTAGTTCAGATACTAATAGGAACGATAATGCATTACATTTTTCTATGGATCTGAGCGAGAAACCATCTTTTGAGGGCGGGTATATTTTTAAACAATTGGAGAATACTACTTCTATTGTTACTAGTGGAAATACAAGTAGTCTTAAAAGATTAAATAACACTTCTGACTTAAAAGTCCAACCAAAGATGGAAATTGCATATACAGGTGAAGGTAGCGGACCCATTATTTCAGAGTTCTAAAGTGCAGATTTAGACAGGCATAATGAAATACACAGTGTAAAAAACACATTAGATATAGTTTTATTCAGTGAAGGACAACAATTTCCTAAGCTCAAGTGTCGGGTATGACCCTCCTTCTTCCCCTTCATGATCAATTAAGATTGCCTTGTTTCTGATAAAAAAAAGGCTTACCTTGAATCTATATTGATCAATGAATGCAATATCTGACATCGGTACCTTACTATCAACAGGTTTTAGGAGCATATTTTGAGCAGCTCGGGTCAAATTGTTTTGCAGTTTATTCAATTGTTGTGACGGATGCTGATAAAAACACTTGGTTTGTGAAAAGAAGGTCTTGTTCTATTCTTCGTCTTCAATAATAATGGGATTTCACTAGGTTATCCATTGCACATGCCTTTGTCTGTTGGCTTAGTGTCCATTAAAACTGTTATTATTTTTCATATTTTAGAGAGCTTGTGAAGCTTTAGGTCAGCATTGCTCAATATGTATCTATGATATATGTATATACCTTAACTTATTTGTGTTTTATATGGCGTCAGATACCGGAATTTTGAGAGGTTGTATCGATAACTTAAGGACATTCCTAATTATACATTACATTTGCCTCCCAAAAGGATATTCTCTTCAAACATAGAGGATGCTTTTGTTCTTCAACGCTGCATTGAGCTTGACAAGTACCTGCAAGTATAAGTTTTGTTCCTTCTCTGCAATTTGTCTGTAAAAGATTTTCTATTTTCTTTTTTCAGTGAGTTTGTCTTTCACATGATCTTTTGTCAATTGCTAACGTTGCTGAGCAACATGAAGTTTGGGATTTCTTGAGTGATACTTCTAAGGTGTTCATTTTATCAATTTTTTCTGCCATCAATGAATGTCGAGTCAAAACTCAAGTTGGTTTTTGATAAAACTAATACTTGTCCTTTTGCTCCCTTTTTTTATGAAGAATTACTCTTTTGGAAAATCTTCGTCAGTGATGAGAACATTAGCAGGTATGTGTCTTTTCCCCTAACTGTAACATCAAACTCCGTATCATATATTTTTCATTTGTGTCCAAATGTGGTGTTTGTTGACAATTTTTTAACCCATTTTGGATACTTCCACTAATTTATTAATAAATTGCGGAAATTGTAAATTGATTCAGTACTTGCCTCTTGGTTATCTTACAAGTGTAGTAGAATTGAAGACCCAGAGGTACTTTTATCAGTTACCTCATCGTAGAATATAAGCTAAATTAAGTCAGAAAAATGTATTAAGATTGATTAAATTGATTACCCGAACTCACAGAAGCATACACAAGAAATCAAAGCTCTATCTCAATTGTGTGTCAAATCACCATTCAAAATTTCTTATTTTAGTTGTGCATAAAATGAGAGGAGAAGCCTCTTTATATAGGCTATACAAGACTTGGAGCCTAAGAAATTGACCTACACTAGGAGACTACAAAAAAGGAAACTAATTAAGTTACCCAATCTTACTATGCCTCCTTAGTTATATCCGTAGTAGGTAGTTAACTAAAATAAAAATATAATGCGACTGCTGCTGTTTGATTCCGACCCATTGGATGGGTTTGTTCCCTTAGCTATTGTTGTATGACGTATGCCTTGAATCAATGGTGGTTTCTCTTCTCTAAATCGAGGCCATTTGTGATGGTGGGGTGGACTCAACAATGGTGACCGTGGTGAGATTAACCGATTCTTGGTAAGCTAGAGCCGCAACTTTGGGTGCGACCACCACCTCCACTATCTTGTTTTTCTTTTTCCAAATGGATCCGTGGATCCGTAGCATTGTACTTACACAAATCCTAATTGTCTTTGACCATGTATTGATATCAAACTTAGAGAGGACAATGCTCGAAGTCTCTAACGCCAATTTAATGTAAACTATGGCAAAAGTGCAACAACTTCAACCACCACTGCACCACTTATGCTCTTGCGTCACATTGCCACGGGTAAAAGTTGGATAGAGATATATGAATGGGGAGGTTTGAAAGAGTACTTTCAATACTTTTAATCAAGGTTAAGCGGTCACATTTTAATAAGAAAATTCTCTTTAAGCGGTCACATTTTAATAAGAAAATTCTCTTACACCTTTGTGATCTCTTCTCAAACCATTCCTCAACTGGATCCCAATGTATCTTAGTCTTCTAATTAGCCTCTAGAAAATGTTACAATGATGGCTAGCTGTTACTAGGCCTTTTACCCATCTCAGTCGCGTGTTTCTCGAGACAAGTAAACATGGTGCCCGTCTTTCGACTGTCGAACGGTTGGGAATCAGAAGCCCAACAAGACCCTGTTTGACCTTGAAATCTATAAAAATTTACAAGGGCCTGTGCAAAAATTACAAATCTGCCTCTTTATATGTATTAATGTGAAAAAGTGTGATCGTGCACCCATCACCCTCTAGAGTTCATTGAACTCAGACAGCCAACAAGCATGAGAAACGAAGCATTCAAATACATTTTTTATTACAACCTATCTTAGAACAAAGCATGAGAAATGAATGTATTTATTACAACCTATCTCAGAAGGACAGACAGTTTTCAGGTATCTGGTGTAGTTTTCTTGCCGATATCTGTCATGTCTTTTTGTATGCCGTACAAATTTTTTAGGAAATACGTGTGGCTGTTATAATATTTGGATTTCTTTAAAACGAGTTATCTTCCGGAATAAAATATTTGTTTCTTGTTTTTTTTTACTTTACCCTCTTGAAGTAATTGCATAACTAGACTTATTACCCGCTTGAAATAATTGCATAACTAGACTTACCCCCCCACCCAACAAATGAGTTCAAATATATACTTAACCACCTCCAACCCCTGGCACACCCAACACTTTCAGTTACTATCATTGGAAGCTTAAAAGTCATGTCAAGGAAATTCAAGAATTGAGCATCAATCTTTATGTCAAATTCAGTCTTTGTTCTCATAAAGTCAATTATGTTGCTGAACTTTTCTCTATGGAAGCTAATAGTCTTAATAGAAATATCCAATTCAATAATGCTACTAGTATTTATAGAAGGATTAGAGGAGCAATATTTTTAGATTCATTAAATTTTCCATATGTTTAAATTCTGGTCCATGGTTTTTATTCAAAGATCTCTTTTTCAGGGTATGCTCATGGTTTACTAACAATTTCAAATTCAATGGCAATTGGGTTGGTTCCTCAATTGTCTCTTTCTTGTTTCAATTCAAATTATAATTCATTGGGGTGTTATATAACTAATTAATTTTTTTACTAAATTAATTTTATATGACTAAATGTTGATATTATAACTAATATGATAGTTTTATTTTGTTTGACAAAATGTCATTTTTGGATCCTCATCAAGTTTCCAGCGTTGCAGGTTGAGGCATTGATGGCGATGATGATAGAACGAAGATTGATAATAAACAACAACACACTTCTTTTTTATATTTCATTTGATTGGTTATAATATAAAAATATTTCATTTGGGGATGATTGTGTTAGGATGTTATATTAGATGCTTTTATTAAAATAATGTAACTTTCGGGACGATTGTATTATGATGTTTCATTTGTTTGGTTTAAGTTTCTTTTGTAAATAAAGAGTGGAGGCATATAAATGTAAATGTTGAATATAATGCCCTTGTTTTTGTGGACTATTTTTGTGTATGTTCTTAGGATTTAAATAGTGTGATAAGAATAATTGAATTTGTTTAAATTCAGGATAATTGATCTTAAATAGTATTTTTTTTAAATATGTATTAATATTAGTAACATAATTTTACCGTTACTAATTCTACATTTTACTGTTACTATTAGTAACAAAACTCTTCTTATTAATTCTGAATTTTACCGTTACTATTAGTAACATTATTTTCCGTTGCTAATTCTGAATTTTACCGTTACTATTAGTAACATAATTTTCCGTTACTAATTCTGAATTTTGCCATTACTCTTAGTAACAGAATTTTTCGTTACTAATTCTGAATTTTACCGTTAGTATTAGTAACAGAAATTTCCGTTACTAATTCTGAATTTTACCGTTACTATTAGTAACAGAATTTTTTTACCGTTACTATTAGTAACAAAAATTTCCGTTACTAATTCTACCGTTACTATTAGTAACAGAATTTTCCGTTACTAGCTTCGTGCCCCACACCTTTTTTCTAACGGAAAAATTGTGTTACTAATATTTTTAGTAACGGTAAAATTGTGTTACTAATGGCGTGTTTTGGTGTAGTGAAATACGTAGATTAAGCCATATACTTTAGTTTTTCCTTCGCCCCCCCCACCACCCACCTTAGTTGTCACAGTTTGAGGGGTTCACGCTAGGGTCAAAATCCGTACCATACTATTTTGTACCCAAACTACTGAAATAGAAATTAACGAATTTTTTGTGATTGGTTTTGATTTTAACATTTTAAAAATTGATTTACCGGCGGTACTGTACCAAAATTAAATACCGAAATTAATATATAAAAAATACCAAAATGATATTACCAAACTTACCAAATTAAAAATACCAAATAAAATAAAATAAGAATACACAGTTACTAAAGCCAAACACAACCACACTCTAAAATATTTTATATATTCTTTGGTTTTCTTTTATGATCAAATATCAAAAAGTCCCTCAAACCTTTTTTAATACACGTTTAATCCAAGCCTTTTATTTTCCACCAAAAAGTCCCTTATTCTCTTACCTTTAAAGGTCCGCGCTAGCGGCATGGTAAAGCCTTTTTGACATGGTGAAGGACTTTTTAGTGCAAAATAAAAAGGCTTGGACTATATATGTATTAAAAGAAGTTCAAGGGACTATTTGGTATATGCCCATTTCTTTTAAGTGGTCAAAGTCTTTAGTAACCCTTGTATCAATACAAGATTGTACAACCCTTGGATAATTCGCAACACAATTTATTATAACACTAGGGTCAGTGACAGATCCAGGAATTTGAGTCAAGTGGGGCGAAAATTATTGACGAAGCCCGGGGGTTCGGGGGCAGGAGCCTCCAAACAAATTTTTTTGAATTGTTTTTACTTTTTTTTTGGCAATTTTTAACCTTAAAAATGTTTGAGGTAGTAATCAATTAAATTTGGATTCCTACTTTGTCCATGATTTTTTTTTTATAATATTTCACATAATATTATCCTAACGAGTTTGTGTGTTGTCTCATTTTTTTCGTTTTAAAATTTCTCCATGACTTCCTATATTTACAACAATTTCTGACTAATTTAAACACAAATTTTAAACGGTTTAAATTCACAACATGTTTAAATTCACAACTTTTTTTTATTGTAAATTTTAACACAATCTGTTTTATACACGAATAGTTTCAAATAATTTCAATGAAACACAAATAATATATAAATGAAACACAAATAATTTCAACAAATAATATACACAATTTAAATCTCTACAAAAACTCAACTGGACTATACCCATCTCCTAAACCTACCCAACAATTAAGCAACTAAACCACTTTCTCTACCATACCAAATCAGAGCAAGCAACACACCCAAGCTAAACTCTTGAAAAAAAACTCCAACAATCTCAACCAAAAGAAAAAAACTCCAGTTATCCAACAATCTCAGCAAAGAAATCACCTCAACATCAATAACAACCAAATAAAGAAGAAAACGAAGCAAAGAAGCCCAACCAGAGAACCTCAGATCGACTGGACTATCAACAGCACCAGATACTCCAACAAATAACCCACGAAGCTCTATCAATAGCATGAGCACTCCAAAATGAATCATCAAAGCCACAACAATTAAAAAACAGAGCACGTGACGGATTTGACTACCCTTAAAATAAATCTTTTCTTTCAAATCTGAACTGGGGTGGCCGCCCCAGTTCGTCCTATTATGCATCCACCCTTGACTAGTGTTAATGATTCAGATTCAACATCATAAATTACAGTTCTCTCTCATCTTACAAAACATTACCCTTTCATCACTCCTCCCTCACAGAACCTTCACTTCGACTCTCTCCGTTAACCCACCATCCTATCCATCCATCTTCACCTTGGCTCATTTTTCTAGTAATACTTCGGATCATATATTTTTTTTCTTTTGGATTATTTATATTATAGGTATGGTATTAATCTTATTTGGGAACAATATGGGTTTCTTATTATTTGGAAAAATAGAAACGACAATATGCTATTTTTTTCTTATCTCTAGTCAAGTACTGATTGATTTGTTCAGGGATACTACATGAAATTGAGCCGAATCCTTTATGAATTGTGATGTACCCAATCAAAATATAGGAATGCTATATGATTTCTTAGAGTATAAACTACACACAAGAATTTTCATCCTTAAGTAAGCTACTTCGGAGTTGATGCTCCATTCACCATTTCAAAGATTTTTAAAATGTAAACAAATCACGTTATACTATAGATGACCTAAATTACACGTTAGAAGGCTCCTACAAATATCTAAACACAGACTTCAGAGAGAGAAATACTCTTTTCTATTTTCAAAATTCAAGTCTACCTCTAATGAGGATTACATAGGGATATTTATAGGGGAGGAATAACTTAGGGTCTAAGATAAGACCCTAATTACAAAAATGTAATTACTACGCCTCACCTCTAAATAATTAAACAAAAAAATACAATGCCAAACTAAAATAAAAGAAAATAACTAAAATAAAATAAAATGCAATAAAACCCTAGAAAGGTCCCATTTCCATCACTCACCCCGACTTCGAAAAGTTCGTCCTCGAGCGTAGGAGATTAACAATAAGAAAGAAAGACAACCAGTTTAGAGATCCTAACTAGGAAGAAGATCCGTCCTGGGAAACGCCCATGGTACCGGCTTGCAAGAAGTCTATGGAGAATCGAAACACAATCCAAACATGGTCGACCAACAAAATCTCGGTCTGAGATTTTCGTGATGAACCTCCTCAATGCTAAGCTGCAGAAAACTTCCTCCGAGTGCATATAAAAAGATACTATGAATGGTTCTACATAACCACCACATATTACATCACCTTCAATCTCCATCTTAACCCCAAGAGAGATAACCTATGATTCAACCTCATCAAAAGCATCATCACCATTCCCAAAGATTGGGAAGAAATATCCCAAATCAAATGTATCTGGCTCACAAAAGTGTGTGCGAGTCACCCAAACATCATTGAAAATATTGTAAAAAAAAAATCTCCAATACATAATCCAATTTCATTGTCTCTATCTTTCTTCCAATCAACTGGCTTGGGAGGGGACTTTTTATCGTTGATTTGACCCACTTGGATGAGTGAGAGATGAAGAATGATTGGGTGGGGCAACCAATCTTGGACTAGCCATCGGTAATCTTGAATTGAGACTTAGGAGTTAATTGGGGCGGAAATTTGATTTTTTTGATGACTGAGGTTTGAAAAATGGGTGGTGAGTTGGAGGGTTCGGGGTTGAGAGGTATTGGCAGTTTTTACGGGTTTGGAGAGAGGTTGGGGAAGGGTTCTGGCGTTCAATGGGTTGGGAAATCAGAGGAGGTGGGTCTACTTATAAGGGGAGTGGTCGAAAGGGGCTCGGGGTGCTGGGGTATGGTTTCGAATTTGGACAGTAGGGGGGAAAAGGGTCGGTGGTGTAGTAGGGTTGGTCGACAGCCACTGGGGCTAGACGTACCCCTAGGGGAGGGATGAGTTTTTTTTTAGTAGGGGATTAGTCGAAACATGGGTGGGGTCTAGGGTTTTGGTCGGAGGGGGTGGCGAAGGGTAGTGGGGTAGTCGGAATAGGGTAGTGGAGGAAGAAGGTTGTTCAAATGGGGTGGGTGGTGTCCTAGCGGAGGGGAAAATACCGGTCTGCCTCCGTTCGGTAAGTGACTGCATGGCAGGGGTCTTCAGCTCCTTTTAGGACAGATCCGGCGGCCATGGAGCTCGAAGCAGAGGGTGGAGCAGGGTAGAGGTTGTGGGTTGGAATTTCTAGGGTTAGGATTAGATTTTTGGAGTTTGAGTTGAAAGAGGGCATTGATTTGTTGTGTTTGTACCAACTCTTCCATTTGTATTTGAATCTCCTCATATAGTTGTTTGGATATTCTTGTAGCCATGGAGAGTAGCATATGATTTGATAAAAAATACCCCGATACACCAAACACTAATGTGGAGCAATACCCGCTCTGATACCATTTTGACGTAAACTACACGTCAAAAAGCTCCTATAAATATCTAAACACACACTTTAGAGACATAAACACTCTTTTCTATTTTCAAAATTCAAGTCTACCTCTAATGAGACTTACATGAAGGTATTTAAAAGGGAGGAATAACTTAGACTGTAAGCTAAGACCCTAATTACAAAATTTAAGTTTCAGATGTTTTGGAACTTCAAGGCTTTTTTTTTGTTTCTTCTGTTTTTTAATTATTTTTCCTCTCGTTTTTCTATTTTCTATTTATTTTAGTCTTTATGTATTGGTAATATATTGATATTGATATTTTCTTTTTTAGATGAAGAAGTGAGGAGTGCAAGAAATAAATAATATTGAGCATTTTAATTTTAATTTGAAATTTAATATGACAACCCGAGTTGACATTTATTTGAGTTATTTGGATAATTTTGTAACTTAAATTGCAATCTATGATTTTTTTGGAATTTAATGGTTATATGTAGTTATAGAAACGAGACAATTATGTAAGTTATTTTTTAAATATGGATATAAACATGTTTACATAAGTGTTACACAATTTACCGAGTACTACCAAATTTATCGTAAAGAGAAATTTAGCATATTTTTTGAAAAACCGATTTTACTGCAAAAAAAAAAATGATTTCACTGATGTATTGCGCGGTTTGATTGTGGTTTGTGGGTTGGTGTCCCGACTAGTAAAACTTGTAATTTTTGTTTAATTCTTTGAAAATTAGTTTGGTATTGCTATTGGTATGCTCCATTTACCAACCAAACCGATCGAAACTCAGTCATAGTCATAGTAGAACGACATATATATGAGCCTGCAATATTTACTTTACAAATACTCATTCTGTCAGAAATTAAGAGTCCATTGTTTTTTTTGTTGTTTCAAATTAGCAGTCCACTTATTTGACATAATCAACGAACTCTACTTCACGATTCTAAACAAGTGTTAATCATGACCATTGATTTGGCATATCCTTAATTTATACAAAAAAATGAGTAAAGACTCATAATTTGGGATGGATGATGGTTATAAATATAATAAGGGCACAACTGTTAACATTTTTCTTTGATGTTATATCTCTTTAAAAATATTTGTGATACTATCTAAAGTTTCTTTTAACACGTGTGAGACTTTTGACAACACATATAAAGTGAAGCGTCGATATTTATCGCGCCCACATGACGACACTTGTAGACTTCATTAGTATATAACTAAAGTTGATATCACAATAAAGCATCGACATTTGTCGCGTCCACACGACGATACATGCACACTTCATTAATATGTTAGCCATTTATTAATTTTTTATTATCTAGATTCATGTAGACACAAATGTATTTGGTCAATACATACATTTAATTTGTTCATGTATGTAGACACATGTATTTGATTAATACATGCATTTAGTTGGTTCATGTATAGAAGTCTAAATGATGTATGTTCAAACCATCATTTCAATCTTTTTCTTGTATATATATAACCCTTTCGCTCTCTACTTTTATTTGTTTAATGATGATGTTTTCAATTAATATGTATATACCAATGGCACAAATGGAGGATTATTAGGAAGATAGTAGCACTTTATCCGGTGTGTGCAAGGAGAAAAAACTTAGTCTGTCTAAGGAATAGTTGGAGGTGATTCAGGACATGTTCAAGGTGAACAACCGTATCACTCTTGTCAATAGCTTTTTTTGTATATAAATATCACCTTAGACAAGGGTGTTCATTGTAATATGTTAAATATGTTTTCAATATGTCTTAAATATATTATCTTTCACAATGTGAGTCTTTAAAAAAGTAAACTTTTATGACCACGCAACCCGTGGCCTGCAAGCTAGTATGTGATAAAATTCAAAAAGCACATCAATTATTACTTTGATGTCCATTAATTCAGTGAACTATTAATTTAGAAACTCTTTCATATTATCTTTAATATTGTAAATATCTCCTTTAAAGCAGTTTCAGTGACAATGTTAGAGATCTATAGGGATATAGTTGTAACTTTTTCATCGTTTGTATTTGTATTATATAGTTCAGGGACTCTATTGCAATCAATGTAATAATTTAGTTGTTTATTTACAATTGTTTCTACATATAGAATGAGGGCTTTGTTTATATTGGTATTATCATGTTATAAGTTGGACAATTCATTCCACAATTCATATGATATTGTATTTTTTGCGCAGTGGTGATTCACACGCCACGAACCGCGATGGCACACATTTTGAATTATTTACAATTTGATAGTAAAAGTTTTTATTTAATTTTAATCTTTTCGACTGATAGAGCAGATTAATGTTTCAAAATACATCTAATACTTCAAATTGCATTATATGAGAACGTATGCATGACACTGGTAAATTCATAGATGGGCAATGCTCCAAATTTTGAATTATTTTTGACATTTGTATTATGATTTCCAATATCTATCGTTTCAAACACTTTCCCTTTATAGCTAGTTTTCCGAATGGACTACGATTTTAACAAATATGCATTGTATTATTTGGATATTGTCAAATACCAGTAGAAAGTTGTCCATTGCCTACAACTATTAGTCAATGAATAACGCTATGACTATCAAATAAATCCATCAAACCATGTATCAAATGAGCATACATATTAATAAAGTTTTGTACTCTATTATTATTACATTACACTACTGTTGATACCAAATTTAATCTGCTTATGTGGACCAATAATAAGAAGACACGTGTCAATCTACATGGCACAATAACAACGAGGAAGTTTATTTCCCCCGACCAAGTCATGTTCTCTCCGAGCAACGAGGAGGACACCCCGAGGAACTCTATCATCCCGAGATACTCTAAGCACTCCGAGGAACTCTTGATCAACGATCAACTAAGGCGGTCCGAACTGCATCTCGGCCGTATCATTAATTACCAGACGAACAACTGTTCAACTATTCATTATATTCTTGACACACACGCTGCATTAAATGTATTACCCTTTCATATGTATATCATTTAATGTATTGGACCTTTCATGTACAGCCTAATGGCTATAAATACCTTGTATCATCCTCATTCAAGGGGACCGGAATTTCTTGAGAGAACTTGTAATCAAGAATTCCACAAACACTCAGCAATAGCATAACAGTGGACGTAGGCTTTATTCCTAGCCGAACCACTTTAAAAATCTTTGTCTTATTTATTTATCTGTGATTGAAGAATTAGAGCAATCTAGTTTTTTACATCAACAGATTGGCGCCGTCTGTGGGAACGTGTTACAAGCGTTGTTCTCCACCAAAAGCTAAGTTTTTATTTTCTCTACGTATAATCAATTATACATAAATCTTTTGATTCAATCATGATTTTTATGTTTATATACATAAATTAATTGTCCAATTTTTATCTGCAAAATGTTGCATATCATGATTTTTAAATCATAACTGTTAGATTAATTCTTATTTAGAAATCTGAAAAATAGTAGATTTCATAAATCATAATTCTTTGCTTGATTCTCAAGTTTTAATTTTATATCATGGAATAAATATTGTAAATGATTACATATGCCAATATATATGACGGTGGTAAGATTTAATCATTTTCATTGTTGATTTTGAAATAAATTTTGTAAGATCTTTGATGTCTATTCAAATTCCCATCATATTTTTAATAAAAGAATGGGAAAAGGTTAAAGACAATGAAAAGTCTTCTCATGGAAATCATGACCCAGATCTATTTTCTCTCTCTTCAAGATTGAGTCTCTTTGCATTCACAAGTTTAAGTCTCTTTGTATTCATTTTTATGAACTATATACTTAATTTGGTTCATCTTCCATATATGTCAATAAAGTCAAATTGATTGATTTTTTTTTATATAAATTTGGTAGTAATTTTAATCACTCACCATATTTTATCTCTCCAAATTGGGAATAGGAAGGGATCAATATAAAAAATAATTTTCTCTCACCTGAAAAATCATTACCCACCTCTTGTAAAAGAGAATCAGTAAAATAATCATGACCATATCAAGACTCTGGGCACAAATTTAATATTTTGGCCCCTCATTCATCACATCACAAGGTTTCTTTGACGAAATCACACGATCTAGTGGGTTATATATTTATTCATTTAATTAACATTCTTAAGGCTTAAATTTTACATTGAATGTTATTTTTTGATCTCAAGATTCGAGATATTCTGGTCATCCAACCATATATTCTATAACTTGAGATATCCTTAAATGTTGGTCGGCAACATCCATGTTGTTTGTCGGCAGCAGTAGAAACTTGGGGTATTAAAAAATGCGAAACACCCTAGATATTTCTTTAAACACGAGTTCGGCTTGGGGACAAGCAGGGGGCTTAAGTCTTTTTAACTTATGATCACCCCAAAAATATTTTTAAACAGCAACTAATACCTGATTAGTTGTTGGAGATTAAATACCTTTACGTCTTATTTATGATGCATATTTGATAATAATTTGTCCATCTCACACACATTTGGCATAAAACATATTATTTCATATTTTGAAATTTTTATGCTGATACATATCATATATTGATTGGATGAGTAAATTATTCTCATGACTAATCAATTCAGCCTACACATATGGTAGAGCAAATTATTAATTTTTACAGGCACAAGATTCAATGCCGAAGAATGCTGAAGCACAAATTATTCTATATCCGTTGGGATTCATATTTTATATTTATCTCAGCATGGAGCTCGAAAAATTTCTTCTCTCTATATATATTCAGCTCCGAGGAAAAGCTACAACAGTCATTATATTTCACCCCCAACGGATAGTTGGTCGGGGTAATTCTTATTTATATTCAGGCCCAGATATCTGCTCCAGCACAAATGATTCTATATACCCATTGGGATTCATATTCTATATTCATCTCAACATGGAGCACGGCGAGATACTTATTATCATATTCATCTCTGAGGGGAACTATAACATTTATTATATTTCACCCCCAACGGATAGTTGGTCGGGGTAATTCTTATTTATATGCAGGCCCAGCAAAGTTCTCGGCCATATTCTTATGTTCTGGAAAATATTATTCTTATTCGGCATTCTGCAATTATGCCTCGACAAGATACTTATTCAGCTTTAAGGAGAATTACAACATTCGTTCGGATAATTCTTATTTATATTCAGGCCTGACAACGTTCTCGGCCATATTATTATGTTCTGAAAGATCTTATTCTTGTTCGGCATTATATGATTCTACCTCGACTGATCGGCGAGGCACTTTATTATTTTTAATTATTCTTTATATCTATTTGGATGCATATTCTATTCTCATTTCAGCATGGAGCTCGACAAATATTTATTATATCTTATTCAGTTCCAAGGATATCTCCGGAATTTATTATATCTTATTCCCAACAATCTGTTGGTCATCGCCGAGGAGGTATGCTGCATTTATTATATCTTATTCCCAACAATCTGTTGGTCATCGCCGAGGAGGTATCCTGCATTTATTATATCTTATTCCCAACAATCTGTTGGTCATCGCCGAGGAGGTATCCAGCATTTATATTATCTTATTCCCAACAAATCTGTTGGTCAGTGCCGAGGAGGTATCCATCATTTATATTATCTTATTCCCAACAAATCTGTTGGTCAGTGCCGAGGAGGTCTCTAGCATTTATATTATCTTATTTCCAACAAATCTGTTGGTCAGCACCGAGGAAGTCTTCATCATTTATTATCAATTACCACCAACTCTGATTGGTAGATAAAATCCAACTCCGGTTGGTAGATAAAATCCAACTCCGGTTGGTATTGGTCGATAAATCTCATTCAAAGTTCACATTCCACAGTTGGGGGCTTCTATTACAGATATATTTGGTGGCACATTCTTATATCATCATGCAGTCGAGCATCAAATTCAACCCCGACTAATCATCATTCAGGAGTTATTTTTCTTTCTCAGGAATTACTTTTGATATTGAAGTTCAGGAGGAATATTGAAGTTCAGGAGGAATATTGAAGTTCAGGGGGAATATTGAAGTTCAGGAGGAATATTGAAGTTCAGGAGAAATATTGAAGTTCAGGAGGAATATTAAAGCTCAGGAGGTATATTGAAATTCAAGAGGTGTATTCAGAAGTATCAGGACATGATGAAAGAAAGCGACAAGTATTCCACCGAGGAACTGTGTCAGACCAGAAATTAGAAGACAAGTTGCCTATATGGAGGCTATATGTAGATGGCTCATCTTGCACTACAGGCTGTGGGGCAGGGATCGTTTTGAACAGCCCAGACGAGGTCGACATGGAATACGCCCTACGTTTCTAATTCAAAGCTTCTAATAATGAGGTTGAGTATGAGGCCATGGTTGCAGGTCTTAATTTGTCAAATACTATGGAGGCACAGCAGGTTATTGTCTTCAGTAATTCTCAATTGATCGTAAACCAAATGTTGAGAAAATAATGAGCCGAAGGAGAATTGATGATCAAGTATCAAACAAAGGTGATGGAGTTAGTATCAGAGTTTGTTGCTGTTCAAACTGGTATGAATATCAAGAATGGAGAATGTGAGAGCATACGCCTTGGCCCGATTAGCATCAGCTACTCGTACCGAGCTACGAAGAACGATACCAATTGAAGTATAAGAAAGTCGGAGCATAGATGAAGACCTGACGATGAATATTATTACCCTTGATTTAGGACCATCTTGGATGGATCCCATCAGAGCATATATTGAGGAGGAATAATTACCGGAGGATAAGCTCGCTGCCAAGAAATGGAAGTTTAAAGCTGCTCGGTATGTACTAATTAATGGTATTCGGAGGATAAGTTCGCTGCCAAGAAATAGAAGTTTAAAGCTGCTCGGGATAATGGTATTCGGAGGATAAGTTCTCTGCCAAGAAATGGAAGTTTAAAGCTGCTCGGTATGTACTAATTAATGGTATTCGGAGGATAAGTTCTCTGCCAAGAAATGGAAGTTTAAAGCTGCTCGGTATGTACTAATTAATGGTATTCGGAGGATAAGTTCGCTGCCAAGAAATAGAAGTTTAAAGCTGCTCGGGATAATGGTATTCGGAGGATAAGTTCTCTGCCAAGAAATGGAAGTTTAAAACTGCTCGACGAGGAATTATGGCAGGTTTGCAAAGATATGTACATCCCTCCGAGGTGAATTGATTAAAGAGATCCATGAAGGGTCATGTGGAGCCCGTGTAGCAGGTTGAACACTTTTGCAAAAGGTGATGACGCAGGGATACTACTGACCGACGATGAGACCTGATTGTATAGCTTATGCCAAGAAATGTGACAAGTGCCAACGCTTTTCCTCCATCCGAAGAACTTCACAAGCATTGTTGACACCCATAACTTCCCCTTGGCCATTTTCCATGTGGGGATTGATTTGGTTGGACCATTGCTGACGACTCGAGGAAGATTCAAATACCTCGTCATCGCAGTAGATTATTTTACTTAGTGGATAGAAGTTGAGCCACTTATTGACATGACATACGAGAAGGAAGGTGTACCAATTTGTTTGGAAGAACATCATCTGCCGATATGGTTTCCCTCATGCCTTCATCACAGACCATGGAACATAATTTAAAAACGGGAAGTTTGCTGCCTATTATCATCAGTCAAACATTTTGAAGGTTCATTCAGCGCCAGGATATCCTCAGAACTAATGGACCAAAACAGCTCTACGGAGCAAAAGTGCTATAAGTAGCCAAAAACAGCTCTACGGAGCAAAAGTGCTATAAGTAGCCAAAAACAGCTCTAAGGAGCAAAAGTACTATAAAGTAGCCAAAAACAGCTCTACGGAGCAAAAGTGCTATAAGTAGCCAAAAACAGCTCTAAGGAGCAAAAGTGCTATAAGTAGCCAACCTCCTTTGGTTAGGAGGACAGCTCTAAGGAGCAAAAGTTCTATAAGTAGCCAACCTCCTTTGGTTAGGAGGACATGCTCTAAGGAGCCAAAAAATGCTCTAAGGAGCCAAAAGCTTTAAGGAGCCAAAAAGTGTACACCAGCATGATCAATTACGGTTGGTAAGATAAAAATATACTCTCATATTACAACTTATGTTGGTCGGGAGGTAATATTATTACAAAAAAGTTCTTTGAAGAATAAAATATTTCAAAATACACCAAGTATAGTTGGTCGGGGATAAAAACCCACTAACTGTAGTTGGTCGACGAGGACAAATTATTGACCTTAGTTGGTCGAACACTTTTTATGAAAATATTTAAAAGTCTACCAAGTATGGCTAGTCGAGGATAAAAACCCACTAACTGTAGTTGGTCGACAAGCATAATTTAACAACCTTGGTTGGTTGGAAAAATTTTAACATTTTTATACTCATTACTTTATTATTAAGTGATCGAGCAACGTTACTAATACTTGTAACTTTTTATTACTAAGTTTGTCGAT
This sequence comes from Sambucus nigra, assembly GCA_949130495.1. Lineage (NCBI taxonomy): Eukaryota > Viridiplantae > Streptophyta > Magnoliopsida > Dipsacales > Adoxaceae > Sambucus > Sambucus nigra. The sequence continues at coordinate 336,708,914 of OX422211.1, forward strand.
GAACAACACAATATTGTTATCTTTTACATATGCACACATGTAAAATATTTTACAAGACAATAGCAATTAAGATTGCGAATAAAAATGAAAGTCTTTCGTTAAATTCAAAAAACAAAATACATTGAGAATGAAAATGTATACTAACTATTACATTGAGATTCCTATTCTATTGGTTTCTTTTCCTTCTACTTTTGAAACAGGTTCCTCACCAGCAGGAGGATCATCTAAAATATAAGAGGAGTTTATGAAGTTAAGACCTTTCAACATTCTGATATTCATCACAGATGATCTATCCGAGAAGCATTAGCTCATTCCCGAGAAGCATTTGCTCGTCCCTGAGAATCACTTGTTAGTCCCCGAGAACCTCTTGCTCGTCCCCGAACAGAGGTAGAAGTCAAAATCAGCATCTACAGCATTCAGATCTTTACTACTACTGTCTCAACCAACATTGAAGAAGTTGTATGAAAATGTTTCGAAGTCTGCCACCTGCTTGGTACTAATCAGATTGAAGATTTGGGTTCAAAAGCTAGTATGTTACTCGACAAAGTATTCAGAGGATCATAAATAAGAAAAATCAAGCACGTAAAGTTAGCATTCAGTTGCTCGGCACAAGAGGCAGTTGGTCAGCTAGCAAACCGATCAACATACTTGAAGATTATGACAAGCTACAAGCAAAAGATAATGCACTTTATGTTAAACAAATCAAGAAGGTAGATCAAGAATTTCTCGAGCACCGAGCAACATTGCAGAATAAATACTCCATCCTTTCAAGTAACCCATCAAGCATGAAGCATTGGGGGCTTCTGTTGATACCAAATTTAATCTGCTGATGTGGACCAATAATAAGAAGACACGTGTCAATCTACATGGCACAATAACAACGAGGAAGTTTATTTCCCCCGACCAAGTCATGTTCTCTCCGAGCAACGAGGAGGACACCCCGAGGAACTCTATCATCCCGAGATACTCTAAGCACTCCGAGGAACTCTTGATCAACGATCAACTAAGGCGGTCCGAACTGCATCTCGGCCGTATCATTAATTACCAGACGAACAACTGTTCAACTATTCATTATATTCTTGACACACACGCTGCATTAAATGTATTACCCTTTCATATGTATATCATTTAATGTATTGGACCTTTCATGTACAGCCTAATGGCTATAAATACCTTGTATCATCCTCATTCAAGGGGACCGGAATTTCTTGAGAGAACTTGTAATCAAGAATTCCACAAACACTCAGCAATAGCATAACAGTGGACGTAGGCTTTATTCCTAGCCGAACCACTTTAAAAATCTTTGTCTTATTTATTTATCTGTGATTGAAGAATTAGAGCAATCTAGTTTTTTACATCAACAACTACAATGTACACCAAGATTTTTTTATTGAGTAATACCGATAGAAGCTGGTAACGAATGTTTTGCATGGGATGTTTTTATAATTTTTTATTTGAATGATTTTCACTTTTAAATTTTCTTTTATATTTCAAAGAATTGTTGAAAATGTTAACAATGAAACAAACTTATGAAGGGAGTAATTTGTCGTATCTGTGGAAGATATTGTATATACAAATTATTAATTGTTGAAACAAAGTTAGTTAGAATACCGTATGCATATATTTTGAGTGTTGGTATACATTTTATTCCAGACTCTAATAATATGACAAATATAAACAAATTATTGCTATATGTTTCAAACCATAGATGACTATAGTTCCCAACTACATAAATATTTTAATAAAAAAAAAAGCACCCGAGCAACCCAATTGGATGTAATTCTCCCCCATTTTAATTAAACTCAAAATGATGCAAATTAATCACTAGCTGGATTTTTAAACTAAGAAGTCTGTTTACCATTCCTAAATGCATGTAATAAAGTGAGAATACATTTGAAGTCCATTTAATGGTTGAAAACAGAATACATAGGTAGCATTAGAGATATTTCTCATTAGTCTAGATCATTGTTAACATATAATATACGACACACTACGAGAGATATTTGATCTCATTGGTCTAGAATTCATCAAACTGAAAGCTCAGTCGTGAAAACGCCATTTTAGTTTGTTTTAACTAACAACCTGACGTCAACCCTTGTGGTCCTTTACGATTCAGTTACCATAACAATTAAAATAAAAGGCTTTGAGTTTAAGTTGAAAGGTCTTTAAAGTGTGACCACGTCACTTGCTTGTTAACATCTGCCTTGCCGGCTCAACCCACTACTCAAGACTCTTTAACCTAGTTTAATCGCTTGATTAATCATTACAAAGAGAATGTCCAACTATTAAGCCAGGTTTTATCGTTCAATTGAGGTTAATTGGTTGATTGGTACCACTTGCTGAATGTCTAACATAGAAATAAGTTCCTGTCATATTGTTGCGGGGGACCAACAAAGAATTTAGTGTACCTAAAATCCAATAATGTAACCTCGGATTTTTGATTGGTCGAATGCTGTACTTGAACTATGTACAATTTGGAATTAAATTATTGCTTTGAAGAGTACGAACAACCCTAGTTAGGGTGAATAATTTATCTGATACACACAAATTTTTAACACTATCACTTTTAGACCCTACTCTTATTTGGCCGCAATGTGTGGTTTGCCTAGGTAATAATCTAAACCTACATCAAAAAGCATGCGCTACTCAACCGAACCTTGGTACAGGAAGAACTGTCGACCCGGAAACTAGGTCCATATAATGAGGCCTCGGTCCTTACCAAAGCTTTTCAACTTGGGGCAACCAACTCCATATTATTCTTGGAATAATGCTATGAGTATAAAACCCTCCCCCAAATCTGTCGTGGATTTCACATATTTTCTGACCTACCTATTAAATATTATCTTGTGGTATGGGATCCCGTCAGGACACAAAAAATTATGATTTTTGGGGGAGACTTTGTGGAGTTATTTTGTACGCATAGCACTGCTCTTATTCTTGTCGACATTCTTTGGGCGTGGTAGGACACTAACTCCCATTGGTCTTGTTCCGAGGCCTTTTTTATAATCATGCCATGATTCAAGGCCATATTTTTTGTTGGAAAAATTGGACTTAAAAGTTGTCCAGATTTTTTTGGACAGAATTTTGAACTCAAATTTAGGTAAACCCACACTATGATAATTGTGTGATCATATACGAACGCGTTCTCCTTCGCAAGGAGATTAACATAGTATATTCACATGTCCAATTTCATTAAGTTATGGATGATAAATATGTCGCCAAAGTGACTCACAAAGTAATGAAAGTTAATGAATTCAGTATGTTTTAACTATTGTCCCAAATTGGAAGAGTAGTGAAAAAATGATGAGTTAATAAAACCCAAATAATAGACTAAGGCTTGGATGCCTTGGGATATCCCAACTCTTTGAAGGGGAGATGACCTACACTATGCATGTGTTGGGCTGGGGCCAAAAGCCCACACGGCTTGGACTTGAAAAAATCTCCTACATTTTTGGGCCGAATTAATTAAACTTTCTGCACTTTTATTAATTAATAATTACGAAATTAATTCATCATTAATTAACTATTTGATAGTTAATTGCCAAAGGTCAACAGTTAACGAAATTAACTGTTTTTGACAGTTAATTTCGATTTTGACTGTTCCCAACAATCAACACCAAAGCTATAAATACAAATCATTCCCTCCAGTTTTGATGCTGTCAACAAAACCCCTCCAGAATAAATTACGAAAATGCTACTGCATTCTTTTCTTCATCCAGAAAAATATTTTCTTCATTTTTGCATATCATGCTACTGTTCCGGTTGAGTATTAACACATATTTGTGTTCGTTGGGATTAATTATCGTTGTGCTACATAATTAATTCGGAAAATTTGTTCTATCTAAAAAGACAATTATTCCTTAACCTTTGAGCACATTGGAGGGAATAAATTTGCCTTAAGCAGACTGTTCTACAGGGCACGGATTTATCTTTTTATTTTTGTTATTAATTATGCAAAATCAAGTAAGTTATTTTAATTCTATAATTTCGTTTTAATTCTGTAATAATTATTTCATTAATAATTCTGTACTTTTTGATAACTAAATAGTATACATAACAATCTCAAGGCAAATTTATTCATGTTCTACTGTTTATAGTGTACAGAAATTTTTTTAATGACAAAATTTTATTTGTATAAATAAATATGTTTTTAGAGAAAATTTGAATTAAAATATTGTTTTATTACAGAAATTTAATATAACAGTTTTTGTTACATAAATTAATTTCTACACTGTGTATATACTCTGTTTTAGAAAATAAAAACTTTATTTGAATTTTTTTGTTAAATATGTTTATATAAAACTTTTAATCTTAAAATTATAATTCTGTTTTGTACGGAATTCTTTTTTAATATTAAAAAAAACGTGACACAGATTTTTCTTATTTAACTTAGACTAATATAAACTACTGTTTAATACTTTAGTATAATTCCGTGACATAGAATTCTAAATCTTGTGTAGAAATTTTTCTTTATTCTATATTATATAATTTCGAAATTATTTATAATTCTTGTTAGAATTCAGTTAATCTTAATTATATTTTTGGATGAAATTGGTGTACAGAATTTTGTATTCTTTTTTTATTAATTCATTTATATATGAATATTATCGTTGATAAATTTTTTATTTTTGTAACAGAAATGGAATCGCATAGTACGAATACTATTCCTGTAAATGTGACTATCACTAACACAAATGTGACTACACCCGTACGGGGAGAAATCGAAAAAGTTCAATAGGGCTGACTTTAAATGTTGGCAATGACAAATGTATTTCTATCTCACTACCTGCCAACTAGGTAGGTTTGTATATGAAGATTGTCCCTCTATTCAAGAGGGAGATGACTCAAAAAAGGTTGTTGCTGTTGATGCTTGGAAGCACTCTCACTATTTGTGCCGGAATTATATTCTTGCCTACTTGGACAAAACATTGTATTATGTCTACTGCACGATCAAGACATCCAAGGAATTGTGGAATTCTTTGGAAAAGAAGTACAAAACTAAAGATGATGGGATGAAGAAATTTATCGTCGGGCATTTTCTGGACATCAAAATGGTTGACTCTAAATCAGTGATCTCACAGGTGCAAAAACTCCAAGTGATCCTCCACGAAATTCATGCTGAAGGAATGTCCCTTAGTGAAACCTTTCAAGTTGCTGCAATTGTTGAAAAATTGCCACCATCTTAGACTTTATTCAAAAATGATCTCAAGCACAAGCGAAAGGAGACGAATGTGGAGGAGTTGGTGGTCAGGCTGAGAATTGAAGAAGATAATCATGAGTCTCAATAGAAAAGTGGGAAGAATCTAATAGAAACGAAAGTCCATGTTGTTGAAGGTCCTAAGAAGAACAAACGAAAGCATGATGGGGAAGGCACTTCCAAACAGAACAAGAAGAAGTTCAAAGGCAAATGCTATAACTGTGGTAAACCTGGACACCGCTCAAGCGAGTGTCGTAAGCTTAAGAAGCAAAATCGGAAGAATCCTCAAGCAAATGTAACTGAGGGTGAAAATATCATCAATGACTTGGCGGATATAAATCTTTCTGCTGTGGTCTCTGTGTTGACACAAAAATTCTCCATTTACGATGACCAATCAGAAAAGGACAGATGGCATCCTACGTGGCAATATTCGTCACCCGAGGAGAGTTAGTCGATACCCGAGGAGAGTTGGTCGGCACCCGAGGAGAGATAGTCGGCACCCGAGGAGAGTTGGTCGGCATACCAACCAGGAAGATCAAAGGATAACTATGCATTTAATGTGCATTAAATGCAGATGACAACGCATTTAGTGAGCCTTAATGTATATTTCTACTGTATTAATAGATGACAACACATAGCATAGCAAGCAATTCAAGGAAGATCAACCATCATAGAAGGCCAACAATTAGATTCATTGAATGTAGACATAAATGTCTACATACAATGAATCTCTTTATCTCCCATCACTATAAATACATGTATTCCCTTAGCCAAGGGGGGGGGGGGGGGGATAACTAAGAAACACCATACACAAGATACACATCCTTTCTCTCTCTACACCCTATGGTGCTATTGTAAACCCCTAGGAATAAAATAACAGTGGACGTAGGCTTTATTCATAGCCGAACCACTTTAAAAATCTTTGTCTCTCATGTTCTTGATTGGATTGTTTTTATCTATTTATATGTGATCATAAAACGGGATTCGGTCCTGTTTTTTGCATCAACAGATTGGCGCCGTCTGTGGGAACGTGTTACAAGCATTGTTCTCCATCAAAAGCTAAGTTTTTATTTTCTCTTCGTATAATCAATTATATGTTGTGCACACATCTTTTTATTCAAACATGATTCTAATATGTTTATATTCATAAACTTTGTTGAGCATACAAATTTTGATTAAGTCATGATCTTATATGCATAAACCGTTGGATCAATTTTTGTCCATAAATTTGCATAACCGTGAATTTCACAATCACAAGTTTTAAGAAATTTTTATGCATACACGTTAGTATATCAATATACATATTGCCACCATCAGATCTTGATTGGAAGCCCTTGTTTAATTAAATCATGATCTAGTGTATATACAACGATGTATTTCTTAGAAGTCTGGAATGATTCCTTGAATATCTTAATGGTCCTGATAGTTACAATTACTTGCTTAGGTTTCTATATGCAACGGGAGAATTGGAGATACAGATCCTCTCTCTCTCTTTAAGAAATTTTATTTTGATACACAAGCCACATTTAAAAAAAATTGGCGATTGGTATTCAGCAACACATACAGAGGTATATTGGAGAAGAAAATAATCTTCACAAGAAGGATCTTACAAATCCAGACCCTGCCTTCAGATCGAAGCAATTTCTAGTCAGTTGACAGGTGTCAAAATTCATAAGAATCATTTTGGCTCCGGATCATCATAAAAAATATACTATGAAGATGATGAAGTTGGCTCGTCATCAACCAAGAAAAAGATTATTCATATCCAGAAAGAAAAATATGAAGTAGACTGAGATTTATCTACAGAATCATGCACTGGAAAGTCGGTTTCAAAATTAAGGGATCGTTCGTGTTTTCAACACTAGTTCGCCATTGGATCTAGATGAGGTCGCACACCCAACCGTGGTCGGCGAAAAACCATTTGTACGAGTTGGGGGATTTTATTGATCGGATGAAAGACTATAACATCTCTGGTTCTCTTACTCACAAAACATGAGAGTCAGATTGGTCGGTATCCTAATGGGCAAATGTTATGAGGTTTCTCAACCACGTGTTTCTTGTCGGCGGCACCCGTTAGGGATCGGGTGCACCTTTTATCGGTTGGTAACCTTTAAATGCCCAATCTCACACCTCAATACCATCCGGAGATACCCTTTTTGGTCGACGAGTCAGCGACCACCATATCACATCAACATATCCAGAAGGAGATCGCCCATGGACCCACATTTTTGGTCGACAATACTTATTATTTAGTCGGCAGTACCCATTATTGATATCTTTCACAGGTATTGCATAAGATGGGGATTTTCCAACCATATGTTACTGGTCGGCAACATCAATTCATGGTCGGCATCACCTATTAACTGTCGGCAACAGGTTTTATACGACCTTTGGTCGGCACCATCAAATCAACATCTGATGCTGGTCGAAGGCACCTATTTGCATAGGTCGGGGCCTAGGGGCTTCCCCATAACTATTCAGAGGAAACTATTGCTAATCGGCTACATGATTATGACGACTTCTTGGCGAGTTTTCGGCAACCCATTTACCAGTCGGTACATTCATTTCTGGTCGGCAACACCTAATTCTTGGTCGCAATATTTTCTGTTGATCGGTAACAGTACAATAGTCAAATATGACTAGTTTGCCGATAAAACCCATTTGGGTTTGCAGTACAGGGGAAACCTGAGTCTCACCTTATACTTGGACTAAAATATATTAACTTTGTTAATTTCAATATTGGTTGTTTAACGTTTTGGTTTCTTTCATCAAATCCCAATACTTCACATTTTCTATTGAGAAAAATATTTTCAAGCCAACTTATTTTAGGCATTTGCTTAAAATTAAAATTATTTTGCAAAAAGTTCAAATCAAACCTCATGTCTTGCATATTTGATAAAAATTTAATTTTCTAACACATGCTCGGCATAAAAATTATTGTTTCATGCTCTGAATTTTTTATTGGCTGAACAAATTATTCTCATGATAAACTTTTGATTTAGCCTCCACAGTTGCTCGAGCAACTTATTAAATTCCACAAGTACAAGATTCAGTGTCGACGATTTCTTGGAAACAATCTTAACCTTTTGGAAAATATTATCACTGCTCGGCATTATGAAATTTTACCTCAATGAGGCACTATTGATTTATTGCTCTGATATGTGCTCAAGCACGAGTCATTCTCTATATCCATTCCATATTCATCTCAGAATGGATCTCGCCAAAATATTTATTATCATATATTCAGCTTCAAAGAGATCTGCAACAGTTATTATATTCCACGACTTACTATTTGTTGGTCGGTAGCATCTATTTCTACTCGGCAGTTCTCATACACTTGGTTGGCATCAAGTCGGCAACAATCCTCGACCGAATTTCCGTTTACCAATTCCAGTCATCAACAAAGAACGGTTGAAAAACTTCTGGCATAGGTCGGCTGTAAAAGGTCGGGGCACCTCATAATTGCAAGTATGGCCGAATGATTGTTAGCAAGTCGGCAACTAATACTACAACAATAAACATCACCAGCACCAATTGTGTTGGTCCACGATATATAGCTAGTCGGAAAAATCAAATTTTGGTCGGAGGCATTTCATTATGATCGGCGATGGATATTATGTAGTTTGAGGAGTTCCCGAGCTCCCATCGTTGATCGGCTACATCTATTTCTACTCGGATGTACCTATTGTTGGTCGGCGTGTATATAGTTGGTCAAGAAAATCTATTATTGGTCAGCAACATCTCAACCTGGGTCGGAGGCAGTAGAAAGCTAATACCAGAATTGAAAATTGACGATTCCTTTGGTTCTCTCTTTTTGATTTTGACAAAATCACTACTTCGCTGCCAAAGGACAAGACTATCCCCTTATTCTTATCCTTATCCTTTATTAATTCAAAACACGAAATTCCTACTTGAAAAATTAAAATGCATACTTGGTTCTTTTCTAATCCACAGAAACTTTATGTGAAAAATATTTCAAGACCAAAAAAATTATATTTGAGCATTTATTGAATTTCAAATAATTGCTAAAGTGATAAATAATTTCTAAAAAATCAACGTACATTTGTTCTTTTACTCAAAATTAAAATGTTGGGCATTTTTTATAAAAATGTGCTCACATGACATCATAGTTGGCTTGACACAAGGCATATTATTTCATATTTCGAAATTGATATTTAGTTGCCCAGATTATTAATTTTGACAAAGTCAAAATCATCACCGTAGCTCCCTACTATTTCTTAATTCACACTTCTCTAATAAAATAAATTTTGTAAAGCTAAATAAAATATAACCCAAAGCTTTACCTTAGAATAAATTTTCTGAACTAATTTATATTTGGTCTTTTACTTAAAATTAAAATGCCTGGCATTTTTATCAAAATTTGCTCATGAAATACATGTGTGGCACAAAAATATTATTTCGTATATTGAAATTTTTATTATTTTATGCTGGTACACATCACATATTATTTGGCTAAATAATTATTCTCATGACAATAATTATTTGATCTAGTCTCGACAGGTGCTCGGGCAGCTTTTTAAATTTCACAGGGACGAAATTCAATCCCGATGAAAGCTCTTGTAAACCTCTGGAAACTAGTATTGCTCCACATCAGGCAATTTTGCATCGACATATCATCCAACATATATTATTTCATTTTTTGAAATTAATATTTTTATTTCTAAAGCATATACCTATCATATATTTGTTGAATGATTAAATTATTCTCACGACTAATCAATTCAGACTGCACATATGGTAGAGCAAGATATTAATTTTTACAGGTACAAGACTCAACGCCGACGAATGCTAGAAAACAATCTGAAAACTATTATCATTTCACCTCAGCGAAGCATTATATATTTTATTATTGCTCGGAGATATCGGCTCACGCACAAATTATTCTATATATCCCTTAGGATTCATATTGTATATTCATCTCCACATGGAACTCGACGATATATTCATATTCAGCTCCGAGGAAGAACTATAACATTTATTATATTTCACCCCCAACGAATAGTTGGTCGGGGTAATTCTTATTTATATTCAGCATGGAGCTCAGAAAATTTCTTCTCTCTCTATATATTCAGCTTCAAGGATGTCTCCAACAATTATTATATCTTATTCCCAACAATCCGTTGGTCAGCTCCGAGGAAGTCTCCATCATTTATCATAAAAAATTCACCAACTAAGGTTGGTCGGGAATAAAAAAATTTCCCAGAAACGCCAACTACGGTTGGTTGGGAAGAAAATCCACCAACTAAGGTTGGTCGGGAATAAAAAATTTTCCAGAAACGCCAACTACGGTTGGTTGGGAAGAAAATCCACCAACTAAGGTTTGTCGGGAATAAAAAATTTCCTAGAAACACCAACTACGGTTGGTTGGGAAGAAAATCCACCAACTAAGGTTGGTCGGGAATAAAAAAATTTCCCAGAAACGCCAACTACGGTTGGTTAGGAAGAAAATTCACCAACTAAGGTTGGTCGGGAATATAAAAATTTCCTAGAAACTCCAACTACGGTTGGTTAGGAAGATAATCAACCAACTAAGGTTGGTCGGGAATAAAAATTTTTCCAGAAACGCCAACTACGATTGGTTGGGAAGAAAATCCACCAACTAAGGTTGGTCGGGAATAAAAAATTTCCCAGAAACGCCAACTACGGTTGGTTGGGAAGAAAATCCACCAACTAAGGTTGGTTGGGAATAAAAATCCCCCAACTACGGTTGGTCGGGAATCAATCTCCATCAACTCCGGTTGGTCGAACAGCAGACAGCAGGTGGAGCAAATTTTATTGTCTATGCAAAATAAGAAAATTTGTCAAATAACATACTTCAAGGTCGAGAAAGCATTCAAAATTCATATTCCACACTTGGGGGCTTCTATTACAAATTCAGTTGTTCATTCGGTGGCACATTCTCATAACATCATGCAGTCGAGCATCAAATTCAACTCCATAAACTTACATAGTCGAGGCCCCGACTAATTATCATTCAAAAGTTGTTTTTCTTGCTCGAGAATTAGTTTTTATATTGAAGTTCAGGAGGCGTATTCAGAAGTTCAGGAGTCAAATTCAGCATCTATAGCACTGAGATCTTTACTACTACTGTCCCGACCAATATTGAAGAAGAAGTTGTATGAAAATGTTTCGAAGTCCACCACTAGCTTAGTACTAATCAGATTGAAGAGTTGGGTTCAAAAGCTAGTATGTTACTCGAAAAAGTATTTAGAGGAGCATAAATCAGAAAAATCAAGCACGTGAAGTTAGCACTCAGTTGCTTGGCACAGGAGGCAGTTGGTCGGCTAGCAAACCAATCAACATACTTGAAGATTATGACAAGCTACAAGCTGTATACTATGGCATGGCTGCATCCAAATTCCCAGGGGTAATACATAGCACACGTTCACTTGACGAATAGAGTTCCACAAAAGAGGTATTAGCAACCATCGATCAGTCGGCATCATATATCATCCAAGAGATAGTGCACTTTATGTTGAACAAATAAAAAAGGTAGATCAAGAATTTCACGAGCGCCGAGCAACACTGCAGAATAAATACTCCATCCTTTCAGTAAACCATCGAGCATGGAGTATTGGGGGCTTCTGTTGACACAAAAATTCTCCATCTACGAGGACCAATCAGAAAAGGACACATGGCATCCTACGTGGCAATATTCGTCACCCGAGGAGAGTTGATCGACACCCGAGGAGAGTTGGTCGATACCCGAGGAGAGTTAGTCGACACCCGAGGAGAGTTGGTCGGCACCTGAGGAGAGATAGTCAGCACCCGAGGATAGTTGGTCGGCATACCAACCAGGAAGATCAAAGGATAACTATGCATTTAATGTGCATTAAATGCAGATGACAACGCATTTAATGAGCCTTAATGTATATTTCTACTGTATTAATAGATGACAACACATAGCATACCAAGCAATTCAAGGAAGATCAACCATCATAGAAGGCCAACAATTAGACTCATTGAATGTAGACATAAATGTCTACATACAATGAATCTCTTTATCTCCCATCACTATAAATACATGTATTCCCTTAGCCAAAGGGGGGGGGGGGGGGGATAACTAAGAAACACCATACACAAGATACACATCCTTTCTCTCTCTACACCCTATGGTGCTTTTGTAAACCCCTGAGAATAAAATAACAGTGGACGTAGGATTTATTCATAGCCGAACCACTTTAAAAATCTTTATCTCTCATGTGCTTGATTGGATTGTTTTTATCTATTTATCTGTGATCATAAAAACGGGATTTGGTCCATTTTTTTGTATCAACACTCTGAATGTAACTTGGTTGGAAATACCAAGGAATGGTGGGTGGACACTAGATCCACACGACACATTTGTGAAAACAAATGGATGATTTCTACCTATAAGCCTTTGGAAAATGAGGAGACCCTCTTTATGGAGAAGTTTTCTACTTCTAAGGTGGTGGGACAAGGAAAGATTACTCTAAAAATGACTTCTGGAAAGGAACTTACTCTCAATGATGTTCTTCACGTGCCTGATATCCGAAAGAATCTGATTTCTGGATCTCTTCTGACTAAAAGTGGGTTCAAGCTTGTATTTGTGTCTGATCACTTTGTGTTGTCAAAGAATGACATGTAAGTAGGAAAGGGCTACCTAAATGAGGGGCGTTTTAAAATTAATATTCTTATTGTAACCCCAAAAATATCTGTTTCAATAAATGAATTTGCTAGTTCTTCTTACTTGATTGAGTCATCTAATATTTGGCATGCTAGATTAGAACATGTTAATTTTGATACACTGTGTAGATTAATTAACTTGGTTTTTTTGCCAAAATTTAATATTGAGAAAAATCATAACTGTGAAATTCGTGTGGAATCTAAATTAGCTATATTACCTTTCCATTCAGTTGAAAGAATAACTGAACCTTTAGATTTAATTCACCCTGATATTTGTAATTTAAAATTTTTTCAAAGTAGAGGTGGAAAAAAGTATTTTATTACTTTTATTGACGATTGCACAAAATATTGCTATGTATATTTGCTACACAGTAAAGATGAAGCTATTAGTGCATTTAAGCAATAGAAAAATGAAATTGAGAATCAATTAAGTAAAAAGATAAAGGCAATAAGGAGTGATAGAGGAGGAGAATATGAATCTCCTTTTAAGGAATTTTGTTCTGAGCATCGTTAAATCCATCAAACAACCGCTCTTTATTCTCCTCAATCAAATGGTGTTGCTGAACGCAAAAACCGTACTTTGAAAGATATGATGAACTTAATGTTATTAATCCCCAGAACTTATGGGGGGAAGCCTTACTTTCTGCTAATTACATTCTCAATAAAGTACGTCATAAGAAGACTCGCAAGACACCTTATGAATTATGGAAAGGTCGAAGACCTTT